>JAQIUQ010007129.1:0-459879 GCA_030378365.1 Hybognathus amarus | reverse complement strand
TGAATATGCTTGGTTCAGGTTACGTACTGCTAGCCAAAAGGCAGATAACAATGACGCAGAGGCGGGGGAGCCGGCAAAGGCCATGCCCACCTGGGCCGCAGCGAGAGGGCCTACGGTCGCCGGCAAACAAGCTCAGCTCAGATTGGTTGACACGAAAGTGGATCACAACAGAGTGCACAGCACTCTGGAGTGCAACCTGGGATTTTGGATCATCAACATTCCACCCTGTAAAAGTGAGCGGGCAGACCAAAGCGTCCGTCGTAGAGAACTTGAAACTCTGAAGGGTGGTAGTGGACATACCCGCCCTGGTACTATAACATCACCAGAGGCTCGCCCGCGAATCGGCCCCGAGGTTGGTGCTGCAGCGTGCGAAAGTCCGAAATGGCTCCGTAACTCCTTGAACTCGTTGTGCAGTACCCCAAGTGTCTTACATCACCGGAATCCTTGAGCTCGCGGAACCAGAGCCCCACACATTCCGATTAGATTGTCTCGCTGGTGAGATTTTCGGGTATTTTGGATTTTTTGCTGAAAAACCTACTTTTTGCACACTGTACCGCACACACTGGGGAAACATGCTGTACTGCCGTACGTAAGAGGGATGACCTTGCTGATGCCGATGCTGTGGTCCAGAAAGTGAAGGTGGCAAAGGGTATGCGCCAGCACAGCAGGACATCAGCCCACAGCACAACCGCCTCATGTATGTGCTTGTCAAGCTTCTCTGGCTGCACTCCCCTAAAGCCTCTCGCTCCCAGCCAGCAGCATCCTCAAGGCCCAAAGACAGGATCCAGCACCGGGTCTTGGTGGATGACCCCAATCCTGTGCAAGGCAGGCAATCCTCTCCCCAAAAATAAACACTAAAACAGTTCCGGACTTCATCCGGCAGCAAGGACAGGCTGGTGAACCTTCACGGCACCAGGCAGCCAGCTGTCATCTCCAAAATCACCTTGGTGTCATCTGAAGAGCTGCCTCCTGCACTGCGCCAGCCTGCCGTCCTCCCTCCACCTGACTACCCTGTGATGGGAGCACATCTCGAACAGCCGGCACAAAGGTGTTGAAGGGGACGTACTAACATGTTAAGTGGTGGCGCCACAGCCTCCTCCACAGCTTCCTCCTCAGCCACCACTGCCCTGATAGTGAGAGGAATATCCGCCACCTCCACCACCACCAGGCCGTGTGCTGCCCTTCGTCTCCCAGTCAGCAGGGCCCTCATCCACGCAGCCCATGCGGCCTGCTGTTCAGGCGTCCATCCCGGGCACTCTACCTGTATCCATCAGGCCAGCTGTTCAACCAGCCTCCGGACAGAACTACTGCGGTAGCCACGTCATCGTCTAGAGTCCACACAAGTCAGAAGAGAAAGCTGGCAGATCATCCTTAGGACCTGGGCGTTAAGCCCCACAAGGGTCCAGCGTGTCCCGACACTGAAGGGTGTGCAAGGGCAAACAAATCCAGGGACACAAAAAGTACAAAAAAAGACATTGCCCTTCGATTAACCTTTCAGCCTCCAAGGGACTCAAGAAAAGAGTTTTGGCTGGCCTGTTGTAGAGAATGTGAATATAGTTATTGTGTATACGTCGTTATTGTTCTACGTTCTGTGTGTACTGGTCTTAACCCCTGGCGGACCAACACGCATCCCGCATTTTGATCGTTTTTCTTTTCACATAGCTGCAACATAGACTTAAAATTCTCCATCATTAATGGCCAAATGAATAAAGTACATACATGATTATAATCTATAGAGGGTCTTCTTTTTTTTGTGTACACTCATATTAACATCAAAACCTTGTGCTTTTGTAAAATAAATGAAAATAAACAAGGTGCTACTTTCAGCTCACTCTGTCTCCTCAAAAATCTTTTCTGAAACGCATCTGGAAACTGACCTGAAACTCCGCGAATACTTATCTCACAAACATGAAACAAACGTCTAAATGATGCTTTTAAATGTCTACTTTTAAGTAAAACAATTCCCATTTTAAACAAATATTCTCCTGCAATGTAATCTGTATGAAACAAAAGAGAAGTGCCGTTTCGCGCTGTCTCAGCTCATTATCGTTAATCAGTTCACACCCTCTCGCAGAGCGCGCTATTCATAAGATAATGTATTGAGGCCATATGCGAAATAGGTAAACGCCTCCACGCAAATGCATGAAAGCAGCAAGTTTAATCAGTACCGGTATATTCACTTTCGCGTTTGGAAGATGGCACGCTACACTGCCGCAGAGGCTCTTCAGTTCATCCTGGACAGTGGACAGTGATAAAGAGTTCACATTTTCCTCAGAAGAAGAGTGGGACTCAGACGATAAACGTTTGTATTTTAAAGGTCGACTTGATCCAGCAATGGATAAAACTTCGGAAGAGCAAGTCTTTTAGTTTAAGTTAGATGAGTTGACAAGCTATTTTACATGTATTTCTAGATATTTTACTGGTTGGACTATTTACAGACATGTGAGGATAGGAACAGGCTTCACTCTACGCATACTTGTGAATTTTAAGAGTGCTCTATTGAGTATTGACAGTATGCTAAACGGCAGGTTTTAGTTACATTTAAATTGTCTAGCCTATGCTGTAGGCTATAATATACACTCACCGGCCACTTTATTAGGTACACCTGTCCAACTGCTCATTAACACTTAATTTCTAAGCAGCCAATCACATGGCAGCAACTCAGTGCATTTAGGTATGTAGACATGGTCAAGACAATCTCCTGCAGTTCAGAACCGAAGACATCAGTATGAGGAAGAAAGGTGATTTGAGTGACTTGAATGTGGCATGATTGTTCGGTGCCAGAAGGGCTGGTCTGAGTATTCAGAAACTGCTAATCTACTGGGATTTTCACGCACAACCATCTCTCAGGTTTTACAGAGAATGGTCCGAAAAGAAAAAACATCAGTAAGCGCAGTTCTGTGGGCAGAAATCCCTTGCTGATGCCAGAGGTCAGAGGAGAATGGCCAGACTGGTTCGAGCTGATAGAAGGGCAACAGTGACTCAAATAACCACCCGTTACAACCAAGGTGGGCAGAAGAGCATCTTAAACGCACAGTACGTCAGAACTTTGAGGCAGATGGGCTACAGCAGCAGAAGACCACACCGGGTGCCACTCCTTTCAGCTAAGAACAGGAAATGAGGCTGCACCAATTCAGCAAGCTCATCGAAATTGAACAAAGAATTGGAAAACGTTGCCTGGTCTGATGAGTCTCAATTTCTGCTGCGACATTCGGATGGTAGGGTCAGAATTTGGTGTCTACAACATGAAAGCATGGATCCATCCTGCCTTGTATCAACGGTTCAGGCTGGTGGTGGTGGTGTCATGGTGTGCGGAATATTTTTTGGCACTCTTTGGCCCCTTGGTACCAATTGAGCATCGTTTGCACGTCACAGCCTACCTGAGTATTGTTGCTGACCATGTCCATCCCCTTTATGACCACAATGTACCCAACTTCTGATGGCTACTTTCAGCAGGATAATGCGCCATGTCATAAAGCTGGAATCATCTCAGACTGGTTTCTTGAACATGACAATGAGTTCACTGTCCTCAATGGCCTCCACAGTCACCAGATCTCAATCCGATAGAGCATCTTTGGATGTGGTGGAAACAGCAAATTCGCATCATGAATGTGCAGCCAACAAATCATGCGGCAACTGTGTGATGCCATCATGTCAATATGGACCAAACTCCCTGAGGAATGCTTCCAGCACCTTGTTGAATCTATGCCGCGAAGAATTGAGGCAGTTCTGAAGGCAAAAGACTGTCCCGAACCCGTTAATAGCATGGGGTACCCAGTAAAGTGGCCGGTGAGTGTATATATATATGTAAAATGATATTTAAAAAATATTGTCTATGTTTAGATATATTTTGACTAGGATGTAGTGTTTCTGCTGCTTCTTTATCATCAACGAAGCATGTGCTTGTATTGCCTCGCAAATATCTGTTATATGTGTAAATATGCCGGTTGCTGAAGTGCGCAAATGTGTTATCCCCGGTAATGGCACATTGACACGCATACAGCACACCTTTACATAATTCACATCAGTTATTCATACTATAGGCTAATGAAAAGAGTCAGAAAGAGTAAGTAGATACCCACTATTTTGCAGATTTTAGTTAAATTTTGTTTATATACTTCTTACTTAGTGATAATACAATATGAACCTGTATGCTTTTATATTTGGATGTTGGTTGATAATGTTACCAATGTTTTATTTATCAGCATGCTAATGCCCAGTTATGCATGTGCTGGAATAGTACTCTGTACAATATGACACTGATAGTTTTCAATTTTGTTTTTTAAAGGAATGTAGCTACAGTATTACTTCATTCATCTGTCACTCGGGGGAAGCGTGGCAACACAGTAGAAAATCAGAAAGAGTAAGTAGATTTTTACCCACTATTACAATATTTTACAGATGTTAGTTCAATTTTGTTTATAATTAGTGATAATACAATATGAACCTCTATAACTTTATATTTGAAGGTTGGTTGATAATGTTACCAATGTTTTATTTATCAGCATGCTAATGCCCAGTTATGCATGTGCTGGAATAGTACTCTGTAAAATATGATACTGATAGTTTTCAACTTTTTTTTAAGGAATGTAGCTTGCTCACCATCAACTGGAATTGGTTACATAGAGGACAAAGACATTTGACAAAGACACGTCCTGCACCTGTCACTGCATACAACCGGCACATGGGAGATGTTGACCTGTCTGATAAGCAGTTACAGTACTACACTGCACAACACAAAACAATGAAGTGGTACAGAAAGATCTTTCTGCACTTGCACAGTTGGTTGCAAGATCTGTGTGCTTTGCAAAGGGCAGCTTGGTAAAAGGCAGGACACACCTTGGAAATTCCAGGCATGTAATGTTCACTTTTACTCACATTTGTTTTCCTTAGAGCAAATTTAGAACATTTAGTTTCTCCACATAGAGGAATTACAATAAAACGGATTGAAAAACAAAACCTTTGAATCTCCTCTCATTCTTTGTTCAGGCTGCCTCACTTGATGGGCCATTAGCCATTGGGGGAGTGTCGTTCACACCCCTGGTCTGAATGTCATTAATATTGATAGGCCATTACCACTCCCACGCATAAACCTCTTCTGACAAAAAAACTGTCATACAAAGTATAAATTAATGTTGTGTTTTATGTGAAGGATTAGGCAGAATAATTTTCACATCATTTCGAAGCCAGAACTCGGAAGCGACAACATCCATTAGTCAAAAGTCTTGTGGAAACATATTTAGTATGTGTTTTGTGGTCTTATTTCAGCAACTTTCATTCAAAAAAAATTTATAACCATGCATAAACAATATTCTCTTAAAAATACAAACATGTACATACATGTTGACCATATATTATGGTAGCCCTGTCTGTGCTATATAGAGTGAATTTACACCTTTGCCATTAATATGTTTATAAATAACTGAAAAAAGCACGGACGTCTGTGCATGTCAAAACATCCCAAGGACCCCAAATAACCCTTGGTCCCCAGGGGGTTAAAGAACAAGACCCTGACCTTCCCTAAGGCCAGGCAGGTCATTCTGGCCTTTGGCCTCAATGACAGAATCCAATCAGATAGAGGGGTGGCAGAGGGGAATGTTCAGGCATTGTTGAAGGCCGCCAGCGGGACTTTCCCCGATGCCGTGGTGCACATCCCGCTGATCAATTTTGATAAAACCCTGCCGAAGGAGCAGGTGAAAAATCTGGCAATGCTAAACAAGGTTATTTTCAGAGTTCGAAGCACTGCATCCCCCTGTTGCCCGAGGAGAAGTTTTCGGTCGTACCGGACAAGATTCACTGGTCTTCAGACATGGCTTTGGCAATGCTGCACCATTGGCTCAGTTATTTAAACCTGTAGGGGGCACCTTCCACCAGGGCCCCGGGAAGGGTGGGGGTGTTAATAACACGGTGAAAATAAAGGCGGAGGTTCTGTTATAAATTTGTCTCAATGTCTTGTTCTCACACTGGCACAGATTAGCTTGTTGGACAAGGGGTTATCATTTATCCCTTCTCATTTAGTTAAAAGAATGGGTAGGGAGTCTTTGTTGGTGGATCTGGGGCAGTTCCATACTAAGATACAGAGAGCACTCTTTTTTGGAGCTAGTGAGGATTCTGGTGCCCAGATCCGGCCTTTTTGTGAAAAATCAGGGTGGACTCCTCCACCCCATAAGTTACCTGGGGAGGTTTGGGATTTCTTTGAGAAGAATCTGGAAGGGGTTCAGGCAGCTTTATCAGGAGCACGGGTCCCGGCACCGAATTTACCTCCGGAGGAAATCAGGGCATTAGAGGAGTTGACACAAAGATGTGACATTGTGATTAAACCTGCAGACAAGGGTAGTGCGGTGGTGATTATGGATAAAGCACGATATGTGCAGGAAGGGCTAAGACAGTTGACAGACGAGTCCTTTTATTTAAGACTAACAGCTCCTATTTTTATGGAATCAATACCCCGCATTGAAAAGGTGGTGAACACCTTATTGGGGTCTGGGTTTATTTGCAAACGACAGGCAGATTATCTACTAGGGGAGGTGAGGCCTAGACCCAGGAGGTTTTATTTGCTTCCCAAGGTCCATAAGCCTCAGGAGAAGTGGATTAACCCTTTTATGCCTCCGGGTCGCCCGATAGTGTCTGACAGTGGGAGTGAGAGTCATAGGGTGGCGGAGTTCATTGATTTTTACCTTAATTATCTACTAAGCATTTTAGTTATATTAGGGATACCTATGACTTCCTGGAAAAGGTAAAAAAGTTTGAAGGTGCCATCAGGGGCATTCTTGTTTTCACTTGATGTGGAAAGCCTTCACACTAATATTGAGACTCCCTTAGGTTTGAAGGCAGTACGGGATTGTTTTGCCAGGTTTCCGGATGCTTCTCGGCCAGAAGAGGCAATTCTGGAATTACTGGAGTTGAGTTTGACTCGGAATGATTTTGAGTTTGAAGGTGAGTATTTCTTGCAAATTAAGGGCACGGCTATGGGGAAGAGGTTTTCACCGGCTTATGCAAATATTTACATGGCCCAATGGGAGGAAACTGTTTTTCTAAATGTGAGAAGGTCCCTTTTTCTTACTTCCGCTTCCTAGACGATGTTTGGGGGCTATGGGTCTACAGTAAACAGGATTTTGACACTTTTTTAGGGGTTTTAAATTCCCACCATGCCTCTATTAAGGTTTCAGCAGTATTCCAGGAACAGGCTATAGAGTTTCTGGATACAATAGTCTACAAGGGGCCAGAGTTTCTTACTACAGGCCAACTAGACTTTAAAATGTTCTTTAAGGAGACAGAAACACATGCTCTGCTACATCATCAGAGCACATTCAGAGGTATAGTACTATCTCAGCTCCTGAGGTTCAGTAGGATTTGTTCACGGGGGAAGGATTTTCAGGAGGCTAAGTTAACGTTGTTTAGAGCTCTCAGGACCAGGGGTTACTCCAGGTCTCGGCTTAGAGCGATATACAAGGAGCATGAAAGGAGATGCATGTCACAGACAAACCTGAGACCCGGACCTTCAAAGGAGGGGAGGGTTTTGGTTCCGGCCATATTTTCATTCACGCCAGAAGCAGTCAGAATCTCGAAGGGGATCAGGGAGAGTTTCATAGAAACTTTGGCAGACATCCCGGAGGGACAAAATGTTAGGCTCTTATCGGCGTACAGGGGGAATACAAATTTGCGGGATCTGTTAGTCCACAGTGGACTCCCCAAGGAGAAAAAAGCAAAAGGGGAGAGGTCAGGGTTATTAAAGAGGCCTCAAACCATTAAGGCTCAAGGCTGGCCCACAGCATTTTTTCTCCCAAATATCCCGTTAAAAACAGAGAATTGTATCTATGCGATACAATGCGGTCGGTGTGGTAAACAGTATGTCGGGCAGACAAAGAATTCTATCCGGACTCGATGGTACCAACATAGGTATACTATTCGGAAGGGGTTGTTGAACACAAGTAGGCGTTCTCTAGTAGAGCATTTCCAACGGCATGGAGTGCACAAACTGCGGATAAGGGGTTTAGAACATAATCCAAAATGGACCTTAAGGCAGAGGTTGAGCAAGGAGTATATTTGGATAGGGAAATTGGGTACTTGGGTGCCAAATGACCTCAACGAAAGGAGGGAGGTTGCAAGAACCTAGAGGGAAGCGTTGCTTTGGGTAGGCAGGAAACAGGGATCTGAGAAACGAAACAAGGCCATAACTTCCCATTTAATGGGGGGCAGGAGATGATGATAGGGAGGAATTTGGGAAGAGTGGTTCTGAAGTTCACTTCCTTTTCTGAGCCCCCTCAAAACAAGTCTGGTCAAGTTTTGACTGGCCTACCCAGATCTATGCCTACACCTGCCTACCCATAGTAGCCATGTGGTTGTCTCACCGAGGGGTGTTCGGTTTACTTGGTCTAGCCAGATCTATGCCTATACCTACCCTTTCCTTAAACCTAACCATAGTAGCCTGGTGGTGGTCACACCTAGTGGAGCTTGGTTTTGCTTAGCCTATTCAGATCTATGCCTATACCTACTCTTGTCCCTAAACCTAACCATAATAGCCCTTTTTGGTTGTCACACCTAGTGGAGTTTTGTTTGGCTGGGCCTAGTCAGATCTATGCCTATACCTACCCTTTCCCTAAACCTAACCATAATAGCCCTGTGGTTGTCACACCTAGTGGAGTTTGGGTTGTGCTTGGCTTAGTCAGATTTATGCCTATACCTACTCTTTACCTAAACCTAACCATAATAGCCCTTTGGTTGTCACACCTAGTGGAGGTTGGTTTTGCTTGGCCTAGTCAGATCTATGCCTATACCTACTCCTTCCCTAAACCTAACCATAATAGCCCTTTGGTTGTCACACCTGGTGGCGTTTGGTTTTGCTTGGCCTATTTAGATCTAAGCCTATACCTACCCTTTCCCTAAACCCAACCATAATTGCCCTTTGGTGGTCACACCTAGTGGCCTTTGGTTTTGCTTGGCCTATTTAGATCTAAGCCTAAACCTACCCACTTCACTAAACCTAACCATAATAGCCCTTTGGTTGTCACACCTAGTGGAGTTTGGGTGTTGCTTGGCCTAGTCAGATCTATGCCTATACCTACTCTTTCCCTAAACCTAACCATAATAGCCCTTTGGTTGTCACACCTAGTGGAGGTGGGTTTTGCTGGGCCTAGTCAGATCTATGCCTATACCTACTCGTTCCCTAAACCTAACCATAATAGCCCTTTGGTTGTCACACCTAGTGGAGGTGGGTTTTGCTTGGCCTAGTCAGATCTATGCCTATACCTACTCATTCCCTAAACCTAACCATAATAGCCTTTTGGTTGTCACACCTAGTGGATGTTTGGTTGTGCTTCGCTTAGTCAGATCTATGCCTATACCTACTCTTTCCCTAAACCTAACCATAATAGCCCTTTGGTTGTCACACCTAGTGGCGTTGGGTTTTGCTTGGTCTGTTTAGATCTAAGCCTATGCCTACCCTTTCCCTAAACCCAACCATAATAGCCCTTTGGTGGTCACACCTAGTGGCGTTTGGTTTTGCTTGGCCTATTTGGATCTAAGCCTATACCTACCCATTTCCCTAAACCTAACCATAATAGCCCTTTGGTTGTCACACCTAGTGGAGTTTGGGGTTTGGCCTGGCCTAGTCAGATCTATGCCTATACCTACTCTTTCCCTAAACCTAACCATAGTAGCCCTTTGGTTGTCACACCTAGTGGCATTTGGTTTTGCTTGGCCTATTTGGATCTAAGCCTATACCTACCCATTTCCCTAAACCTAACCATAATAGCCCTTTGGTTTTCACACCTAGTGGCGTTTGGTTTTGCTTGGCCTATTTAGATCTAAGCCTATACCTACCCTTTCCCTAACCTAACCATAATAGCCCTGTGGTTGTCACACCTAGTGGAGTTCGGTTTTGTTGGGTCTATTCAGATCTATGCCTGTATCTGCTCTTTTCTTAACCCTACCCAGAACAGCCATTTTTGGTGATTATACCAGATGGATATTCCTCATCAATAATAATTTTATGGAAGGAGTACCGAGCAGGACTGTTTTTGCTGAATTCCTATAAACACTTAGGATTTTTTTTTTGGTCCTACTTAGTAATAATAAAAAAAACTCTTCACACCTGTATTACCTGGTTAGGCCAGTAGAGGCAAATTCAGAGACTTTCTCACCACGGTCGTGGGAGCCGTAACAAAATACTATACTTTTCAGGGGGGTCATCTGCTGGTATATATAGAAAAATGTGTCTGATGGTTTTATCCTTTGAGTGGGGATTTCTACTCAGTCCATTTTACTCTTGTATTATGAGATCAGTGTACAGAAATATGTATTTTCTGACTTCTCAATCATCTGATTTAGGCAAAGGAAGGCCTGGATTTAAGGCCAGGTAACCTAAAGAAATTCTAAAAGGGTAGAGTTCCATGGAGATTATATGGGACTGAATTTCGGGTTTCCCATTATAGCTTTATGGAGTCGGTGCTGAATTGGGATTGGGTTTTCCACCTATATACACTCTGGTTCTTATTGGGTATTTGATTAATTGATGGGTTCATTGATTAGTTGGGCTAATTTTCTACACCTGTTTGGCTTAATAGTGATGGGATTTATGGCTCTTTGAGGGATCCGGATCTTGGCGATCCGTTCCTTTCAAAGAGCCGTTCAAAGAATGGCTCTTTTGGCTCTTTTTAAATATTTAATATAATCACTGGGAGGAATGATGAGGTGAGATTTGTAGTCAAATAATTCAAACTCAGATATCACACATCAATATCTGAGTTTGAATTATTCTGAAATATTGATTATTACCTAATTTGTTATGTGTGGACTATATTCCATAGGGTTGCACAACATCCCTCTGCTTAGAAAGTGACATCACTATTTTGGATTAACCTTTAGTACAAAGTGTGTGTATGTGTAAAACTGTTGACTTGTGTTATTCATACAATACCACAAGAACATTTTGATGAAAAAACCAAAAAATATTTAAAGTTGTAAATATATACTGTAGATACAATAACATGAACATGAACACAAAATGCAATATAAATAAATACAAGCAGTTCCTTACTTTATGGCTTTTTTTAACTGGAGTAACCATGTGATGGCAGCGTGCACAAGTTTTGACAAAGGCACGTAGGGTTATAAAAGATAACGTAAGAGTAAAAGATGCACGCGCGTGCACAACTATCCCCCTGCGCTGGGTGCGCCCCTTCCCCTTTAACTGAGGAGCTAATTTGTGTGCATCTGTGTAAAACACGCATAGGAAAAAAAGAACGACAGAAAGAACGGCTCCCCTCCAGTCGCGACTCGGCTCCCATCGTTCATGTTTATGAGCCGTTCAAAAGAATCGAGTTCGTTCACGAACGTCACAACTCTATGGCTTAATAAGGAGAGAGTTTGAAAAAATTCACACCACGGTTGAGGGGCTACATCGAAAAAGCATATATTGGAACGATACCATCTGGTGGTACGAATTCGTAATTTTTGGTAAGGACTATTTCTGTTCAGTTCTTTTTCAGCTCTCAAGACGTTGACCGTTCCTCGCAGGCCTTTTCCGAGTAACCTGGATATCTTGCGGTGTTAACAAAGGGTTGCTTGGGGAGGGCGGTAAGTAGCCAGCCCCTTGTGTCTACTAGGACAGCACTTATGGGGGTGGTCTGGGGCTAACAACCTTAAATGGAGCCAAGTCTTCTATGGGTGATTAGCACCTCTCATACAACTGCACACTATGCAACAACATACTGACACACTGACCTTGTTGGTTCGTCTTCGGGTATTGTATGAGTGGAGCGGTGGACTGGAACGCAATCCAGAAGCCAAGGCATCCAGCGGTTGTTCTGTAATGGGATGATGTCGGTCTGGTCTTTCCTTGGCTTCGAAGGAGAAGAGCTGGTAGAAGCTTGGTGTAGGAGCTGAACGTTCCTCATCCGCCAGTTCCGATCCCGCCCTATTGCAAGGTTCCTGTTGAGTTATTTCGGGGTTAAAGGAGTAAAGGCAAGGAGACGTGAGAAAATTTTTTTTTTTTTGGACATCGATAAAATTCCAGAACTAGACCCCAACAACAATTGTGATTGTGGATCTGGTCTAATTCGACTAGCAATTGGCTACGGGACACTTGTCTTGGACTGATCATCCAGGATGGGCCGCCTCAGAGGAGGATGTCTGGTGTTTAAAAGGCCGAAACATCCGGTAAATCTGAGGTACACTACTGATGAGAGTGTCTTGAATATTTCTCTCATGCATGGCCTGAGGGAGTAGGAAATGTACCTCAATATAGATCAGTTTTTCTTTGTATGCTGGGTAGGATTTGGGACTGTGCCTTATTCTGTACCAACTTTTGTTCTAAAAACCTACCTAGAATAGAAAGGTCTGTACACCGAATAGTGTGCGGTTATTGGTTTTCTAAAACATCACAGTGGAGAGATTGTTGCTTTTTTTTTCTTTGGGGAGGGGTTTGTTTAAATCACGAGGGATTTAGGCTTATGCTCGTTCTCGGAAGCTAACCATAGTAGTTTTGTGGTAGATACAAAATGGAAGATATTTAAATCTTCTGATTTTAGCCCCAGGTTCTAAATTAGAACATTCTCCGAGAAGGGAGAACTGGTATAGTTTGACATGCGTCGGCCAGTGCTATCCTCAGTCTCCTCACTTTCCTGGACTAGTGCCAGGGAGGGGTGGAGCTGTTGTAATATCCTCAAAAGCCTAACCCTAACTCTAACTCTAACCCTAAATCGGTTCTAGGCCTTAACCTACTCTTACTCTAAACTTAACCATAGTAGCCCTATGGAATACAAAACTTGTAGGTTAAAACACCATGGCTAAATCAGTTCTAGGCCTTAACCTACTCTTACTCTAAACCTAACCATAGTAGCCCTATGGAATACAAACCTTTTAGGTTTAAACACTATGGTTAAATCAGATGCCTTAATACTTTGGCTAAATCAGTTATATACCTTAATCTACTTTTACTCTAAACCTTTTCTTGCTGTCAACCTAATCAGGGAAAATGCGAAGGTTGGCATATCCAGTCAGTAGATTGTTTGGGTTTTTGCTTTATCCATTAGGATTCAAGCTTAGCCCTTTGGATTGAGTAGGGCCCTTGTCCAAGTGTAATGGGGTCCATACTCAATCAAATGGTGGACTCACAAAAGCACAGTGATTCGATACCCACAGGGGAGATAGGTTTTTTCCATTATAGTCCCGCAGTTCTAACCCGTCAAGGTAGTCAGACAAGCGTCGGCCAGTGCTTTTCCTCAGTCCCGGAACCCTTTTGAAAAACCAGGAGGGGAAGGGCTGTTGTAATATCCTCTAAAAACCTAATTCTAACCCTAACCCAGAAGCTCGATTGGAATGGGATGGATTCCAGAGTCCCTATTCACCAGTTGTCAGCTCCAATTCTGAGATCAAGGGGTCGGAGGGATCAGACAGTGAGATCATATGGATCACAATGGATGAGGTGACGGGCAGTATGAACTCTCAGGAGGCACAGGAAGAAGCGGTGGTGAGGAAAAGGAAAAGAACTAATAAGGAGGAACAACAGGAGGAAGGAGTGGAGGAGGAGGAAGAAGGAGAGGAGAAAGTGGGGTTAAGAGGAAAAAGGGAAGAGTCAGAAGCTCGATTGGAATGGGATGGATTCCAGAGGCAGGAACATGGGGGTCATAAGCTTCGGAATTGGTATTTAAAACCGATAGCAAAAAGACCGGTGTTGATGCTTGGTGATTCCAACATGGCTCGATTGCCAAGGAATGTGGAAAACCGGATTCAGACTGTATGCTACCCAGGGGCACGGTGGATCCACGCGCATGAAATACTAAGGAATAAAACACCTACAATAGTTTGGGTTACGAAAGTTGTACTGTCATTTGGGACCAACGATAGGGACTGTGACTCCACTGCCTGGGTGGGGAGGTGGATCCAGAGAACCTTGGCGGCAGCAGAAAGCACTTTCCCTAATGCACAGATCCTTATCCCGGTGATAAATTTCTACAGAGGCTTACCTGAGGGTCAGATTCACACACTTAACCGGATTAATGCCTACATCATCAGCACTGGGAAGACCATGGATGCTCTCCCTCCTAAGCAATTCCGTACGGGATGGGATTGGACACATTGGACGGCGGGTACAGGGAAGGCTATGTACAACCACTGGATGAAGTCGTTAAACTAATGAGGGAGGGGCACCCGGTCAGACAGGAGTCCAGGGCCGTGGTGAACCTCTCCCATACAAGGATTTTGAGTAGGGCAGAAATGTCGGTCCTGCAGAAAGGGTTGTCCTTTATTCTGACGGGTAGGGGGATGGGGAAAAGCATGGAACCGGTTGGAGACAGAGGCAGGTGTAACAGAATATCACAGGAGATTGAAGCTGGCTAGTTTCTTTGAGGATAAAGAGGGAGAGGGTCAGAGGAGGCCTTTTACTACCAGCTAGGGGTGGGAACCGGAGGGATCCCAAGTAACGGAAGTGGTCAGGTGGATCATGGAGGAAGATCAGAAAACGTTAAAAGGGATTAAAGAAGTGGAGGAGGATTGGAACTTGTCTAGAGAGGAATGGGAGGCCTTAAACGGATTGAGACGAGATAATTCTCTTATCATCAAACCAGCAGACAAGGGAAGCATGGTGGTGCTGATGGACAGAGAACAATATATCAGGGAGGCAAGCAGGCAGCTGGAGGACCGAGAGTTCTACCAAAGGTTGGAAGCACCTATCTTTCTGAAATCAGTGGAAGGGATTAAACAGGAAATGGAAGAACTAGGAAAAAGAGGGGTGCTTAACAAGAGGCAGATCCAATACATCAGGGGTAGCGCCCCACCGAGGGAAAGAAGATTTTACCTATTACCAAAGGTCCACAAAGATAGGACCACTTGGCCTTTCCCAGACGTCCCTCCTGGGAGGCCTATCGTCTCGGACTGCGGGAGCGAAAGTTATGGTGTGGCAGAGTTTATCACCTTTTACCTGAATCCAATCTCGAACAAGCACCGTAGCTTTGTGAGGGATACATATGATTTCCTGAAACAAAATTAAGGATTTGAAAATCAATTTCGAAGCTAGGCTCTTTTCCATGGATGTGGAGAGTTTATACACCAACATAGAGACTCAGAAGGGGCTGGAAGCCGTGGCCAGAGCCTTTAAACGATATCCAGAGGAGGGGAGACCAGGTGATAGCCTGTTGAGGCTCCTGGAATTAAGCTTGATGCAAAATGATTTTGAATTTAATGGCCTGTACTTTCTCCAAACCAAAGGAACGGCGATGGGAAAGAGATTCGCCCCTGCTTACGCCAATATTTACATGGCAGACCGGGAAGAGACTATGTTTCCCCGATGTAAAATCTTACCTACCCAGTATCTCCGATATCTGGACGACATATGGGGAATATGGGAAAGGACAGATGAGGAGTGGTCGATATTTGTTCATACTCTCAATACACACCATCCCTCTATCCGGGTAAAGTGGGAGTTGGACAGGGATAAGATCGACTTTTTGGACACCACCATATACAAGGGGCCGGATTGGGCGGTCACGGGGAGATTGGATGCCAAGGTATTTTTCAAGCCTACAGACACCCATGCCCTACTACATTGGGACAGCCATCATGATAAGCACGTGTTCAAAGGGATTGTCAAAGCTCAACTCCTGCGGTTTCTGAGAATTTGCACTAGGGAAGAGCATCGGGGGGAAGCTGCAAGGATTTTGACAAGGGCCCTCAAGGAAAGAGGATATTCACGAAGTCTCCTGAGAAGGGTGGTAAAGGAGGAGAGAGAAAAAAGTAAGAAGAAAAGTAACGTACTTCGTAAGAGGATTCTCCCGGTGGTCCTAAAGTATTCAAAAACGGCCAAGAAACTTGCTATGGAACTGAGACGGAACTTTGAGAGATTAGGGGGAGAGGAGGCACTGGGCAATGAATACAGGGTGGTAGCAGCCTATAAGAGGGGGAGGAATCTGCAGGATCTGCTGGTACATAGTAGGTTACGTCCGGCCGGCAGCATGGCTCCGGGGAAGGAAGTTTTCATGAGAGGAAAACACAGATCGGTCCATAGAATCGGTCGGACTATCCCCCTTAACTGCAAAAATTTTATTTACTTGATCAGGTGCCTTAGGTGTGGCATTAGGTATGTCGGGGAGACTAAAAACTCTATGCTTACTAGGAAGTGGGCCTACAGATACACAGTGAAGAATGGAACTCGAAGGAGGGGCCATATAGTTCCTCACTTCCAGAGACACGGGATTAAGAATCTGAGGATTAATGGATTGGAGCATAACACACAATAGACGAAAAGAGACAGATTGAAAAGGGAAAGGTTCTGGATCCAAAGATTGGACACATGGTTCCCCAAAGGCCTCAACCTGAGATAAAGGAATTAAAGGTTGTGATATTGACAAGACATGGTGGTGTGTTTCTTTCCCCGGGGTGGTAGATTTTAGGTACCTGCATAAGCACTAAAACTTACCCCCTATGGGGGATTGGGCCTTACTCTTTAACATACCTAAACTTAGCCCTCATAGGGGGATGCCTACTTAGGGATTGAAGTAGGTTATCCTTATACTTATACCAGCACTAATCCTAACCCTTACAGGGGATTGGGCCCTACCCTTAAAACATACCTAAACCTAGCCCTCATAGGGGGGTATGTTCTTAGGGATTTAATTAGGTTATCCTTATACCTATACCAGCACTAATCCTAACCCTTACAGGGGATTGGGCCTTACTCTTAAACATACCTAAACCTAGCCCTCACAGGGGGATGCCTGCTTAGGAATTGATTTAAGTTATCCTTATACCTATTCTAACACTAATCTTAAACCCTTACATGGGATTTTGCCTTATTTTCAAACATACCTAACTTACCTAAACTTAGCCCTTGTAGAGGGATACCTACTTAGGAATTATATTAGAGTATCCTTAAACCTATACCAGCACTAATCCTAACTCTTATAGTGGATTGGGGCCTTCCCTTAAATATAACTAAACTTAGCCCTCACAGGGGGATACCTACTTTAAGATTTAATTACGTTTTTCTTATATCTATACTGGCATTAATTCTAACCCTTACAGTAGATATTAGGCTCTACTCTCCAAATATACCTAAAACTTGGCCCTCTTAGAGGGATACATCCTTAAGGATTGATTTAGGTGACTCTTATATCCATACTAGCACTAATCCTAACCCTTATAGGGGATTAGGCCCTAACCTTAAACATACCTAAACTCAGCCCTCATAGGGGGATATGTTCTTAGGGGTTGAATTAGGTTATCCTTATACCTATACCAGCACGATTCCTTACCCTTACAGGGGATTGGGCCTTACTCATAAACATACCTAAACTTAGCCCTCACAGGGGGATGCCTGCTTAGGAATTGACTTAGGTTATCCTTTTACCTATTCTAACACTAATCTTAACCCTTACATGGGATTGGGCCTTATTTTTTAATATACCTAACTTACCTAAACTTAGCCCTGGTAGAGGGATGCCTACTTAGGAATTGAATTAGAGTATCCTTAAACCTATACCAGCACTAATCCTAACCCTTATAGGGGATTGGGGCCTACCCTTAAACATAACTAAACTTAGCCCTCTTAGGGGGATACTGACTCAAAGATTTAATTACGTTTTTCTTATACCTATACTGACACTAATTCTAACCCTTACAGGAGATATTAGAAAGCTCTACTCTCAAAACATACCTAAAACTTAGCCCTCTTAGAGGGATACCTCCTTCAGGATTGATTTAGGTTATTCTTATATCCATACTAGCACTAATCCTAAACCTTACAGGGGATTAGACCCTAACCCTAAACATACCTAAACTTAGCCCTCATAGGGGGATATGTTCTTAGGGTTGAATTAGGTTGTCCTTATACCTATACTAGCACTAATCCTAACCCTTCCAGGGCATTGGGCCTTACTCTTAAACATACCTAAACCTAGCCTTCACAAGGGGATGTCTACTTAGGGACTGAGTTAGGTTATCCTTATATCTATACCAGCACTAATCCTAACCCTTGCAGGGGATTGGGCCTTATTCTTAAACATACCTAAACCTAGCCCTCACAGGGGGATGCCTGCTTAGGGATTGATTTAGGTTATTCTTATATCTATACTAGCACTAATCCTAACCCTTACAGGGGATTAGGCCCTACCCTTAAAACATACCTAAACTTAGCCCTCATGGGGGATATGTTCTTGGGGATTGAGTTAGGGCATCCTTATATCCATGCAGGCACTAGTCTTTACCCTTACAGGGGATTGGGCCTTACTCCTAAACATACCTAAATCTACCCCTCACAGGAGGTTCGATTCTAGATCTACTGGGATGGTTTGTTTTTAAGTTACAAATATTTATTAGTAATTAAAGTGTAACTAAACCCCTGGTCAAAGCCTGACTCCACCCACTGGCAAAATTTGAAAAATGCTAAAAAAGTGGGCAGACCCCAGCGGAGACAGAGGGGATGAGCCAAGGGCGGGGCTGAGCGGGGAGCGTGCACATGAGACCCGCAGTGACGGATTAAAATTGACAGCTGTAGTGGTGGGAAGTTCGGATCATTTTACTGACTCAGATCTTTGAGTCTCGTTCAGCAAAATGAACGAATCTTTTATCGAATCATTTCGTTCATTTTATCATTATATAATTAAAATGTCATGTTAAATATTCCAAAACATCTAGTAGGCTACTTACGAAAATCTTGATTACATTTACCAGATGTGTGTCTTGGTGTAACTTCCTTCCGGAATTAACGCCGGATCACTCGCGGCTCGTGGAAAAAATAGACTAGACGCCGAAACTGGCGCTTCACGGCGCCGGCCGGCTGCGCCTCGCCACGGCGCTCCGCGTCTGGTGTGAACGACACCATAACATGGGCGCCGAAAGGAAGCGGCCGTGCGATATAGCACAGCAGTACTGGAAAGAATAAAGATTAGTTCATCTCTCGAGTCTCGAGTTCGGCCGGGTCTGAGTCTTCGTTCTTCATGTCAGTCCCGTATAGTCTATGCTGTCAGCACCGGAAAGAGAAATGATTAGTCCATCTTTCAAGTTCAGGTTCTCATGATGCTATCCTGATCGTTTTCAATACTCATAAATCCAACTCCTGACTCGCTAGAGTAGTTTTGATGGAACCAGATGCTTTTATACCAGGGGCTGCCAAGGGCGTGGTAAGCTCGCACCAAGGGCGTGACAGAGTAGTGTCAGAGAGTTCGCTGACGTCAGAGAGTACCCCTGCTGCAGGAGCTTTCCGTTTAACCTGAAGAGGGCAGCACTCAGACGTTTTTACACCATATATTTGAAAATTAAAAGACTTTATTGCCAACTGTCAAAAAATGTACTCGAATCAATGAACAGCATTTATGAAGCTCCATTCTTACAGATCATTAACTAAAAAAAGTTGGTTAAGTGTTTAGTTACTCTTTAATAATAATTATTAATGATGAATTATGATTGATTATTATTTACTATTATTATTATTATTATTATTATTATCATCATTATCATTATTAATGAATTATCCATAAATATCCAGTATTTTTATCATTATCAGTAAAATGAGTGGTAATTTCCCTAAGCGTGGGAGAGAATCATGTAGAGTAGTGGTTAGTACAGATGGTGTTGGGACTGGGTGATCCGGGTTCAAGCCTGACATGGGGAGGGTTTTTTTGGTGTGTAAGGGATTATGACTTGTTCTTGGATTACATCTATGGATAAGTAGGTTGTGAGATGCCTTGGTGGAGTGGTTAGTGAGGATGGTGTAGGAACTAGGAGATCTGGGTTCGAGACTGTCCTGACGGAAGTATTTTGAGGAAATATATTAATTACTTTTTTGGTTGGTAAGTAGGTAAGGAGAACGGCTGTCTCGTAGGTGGTAGCAAAAAAAATCGTAAAATCGTAGGAAATCGGAAAAGAGGTTGATTGGTATAAATTCATGGTGCCAAAATTCAGGTTGGGAAATTACGACTACGAGAGGATTCGGTTACCGAGGATTGTGGGTAATAGAGGATTATGAAGGTACCAGGAATGTGATAGCAGGTGTATTAGGATAGGTGGGTGAGAGGTTAAGAGGTTGTTAAGGTTGATGTTACTTTGCGGTTGCACTGGTAAGTGTGATGGCTGTTAAGGTTTACATCTACTTAGAGGTGATGATTGGTAGAAGCTTGATACTCGTTATCGCCTATTTTGGCACTTGTGTCCGCCAATCTGAACCTCGTGACACAGGCCTTTTTCGGGTGCCCTGGGATACTTTGTGGTGTTAACGAAGGGGTTATTTGGTTAAGGAGGTAGGTATTCAATCCCTCTGGGTCCACTTGGACAGCACACAGAGACGGTGGCCTTGGGTTTACGGGCCGTAACTGAAACCAGTCTTCTATCGATGACTAGCATTAGGGGATTTATATAATTGGTTGAGGTGTTGGGGTTGGTGGGCCATTACCTTGTAATTTGGAGCAATGGTTTTGTGGGGAATGGGAGGCGTTTTGGCAATCGGGAGGGGCATGTAGTGGAGTTAGAAGGTTTTAGAGGTTGGGGGTACACACGCCTAGGATTGATCCCCTTGGGCGGGCCGCCTCAGAGGAGGGTGTATGGTGTTTAAAGGGCTGAAACACCCAATGATCCTGAGGTACACCACTGAAGATGTGTACCTAGGATAGCTAGATGGACCAAATGGTGTTATAAAAGTTCCGGTTAGAGGTCGGTGGTATGTTCTGGAGATAATCATTTTTTAGAGGTTAGTTGAGTTAATTGGTTAAGGCCGGGAGGAGAATAGGAGTAGTAGACTTAGAGTAAGAAAGTGGTAGGTATATCAGCCTCATCAAAAACGTTCTTTCGTACTGGATGACCAGGATTGGTTGTCCGGGGGAAGGCGTTGTTCTTTCTAAAGCCTAACCCTAACCCATTATAGCTCTACGGAGTCGATGTTGATTTGGGTGGGGTTTTCCACTTATATGCACCCTAGTTCTTATTGGGTATTTGATTAATTGATGGGTTCATTGATTAGTTGGGCTAATTGTCTACACCTGTTTGGCTTAGTCAGGAGAGTTTTTGGGAAAATTTTCACACCACGGTTGTGAGTGCTACATCTAAAAAGCATATATCAGAACGATGCCATCTGGTGGTATCTGAGGCTGATGAATATGTCTTTTTTGGTAAGGGCTAATTCTGTTCAGTTTTTGTTCAGCTCTCTAGAGGTAGACCGATCCTCACAGACCTTTCCCGAGTAATCTGGATACCTTGCGGTGTTAACGAAGGGTTGCTTGGGGGAGGGAGGTAAGTAGCCAGCCCCTTGTGTCCACTAGGACTGCACTTATGGGGGTGGTCTGGGGCTAACAGACCTTAAATGGAGCCAAGTCTTCCATGGGTGATTAGCACCACTCATGCAACAGCACACTTTGCAACAACATACTGACACACTGACCTTGTTGATTCGCCTTCAGGTATGGTACAAGTAGAGTGTTAGACTGGAACGCAATCCAGAAGTCAAGGCATCCAGCGGTTGTTCTGTAATGGGATGATGTCGGTCTGGTCTTGCCTTGGCTTCGAGGGAGAAGAGCTGGTAGAAGCTTGGTGTAGGAGCTGAACGTTCCTCATCCGCCAGTTCTGAGGTCTGCTCTATTGCAAGGTTCCTTTTGGGTTATTTCAAGGTTAAGGGAGTAAAGAGAAGGAGACGTGAGGCTGGGTTGTTTTTGGACATCGATAAAATTCCAGAGCTGGACCCCAACAACAATTGTGATTGTGGATCTGGTCTAATTCGATTAGCAATTGGTCACGGGACACTCGTCTTGGACTGATCATCCAGGATAGGCCGCCTCAGAGGAGGATGTCTGGTGTTTAAAGGGACGAAACATCCGGTGAATCTGGGTACACTACTGATGAGAGTGTCCCAAATATTTCTCTCATGCGGGGCCTGAGGGAGTAGAGAGGATATTTTTGGGATGGAAACATTTTTTTTGGTTAAAATTGGTACCAATTTACCAGAAATAATCTAGTGACTTGTACGTGGACTAGTGAGTAGTGGTTTCCTGTACCAACAGGGTTTTGGAAAAGACTATCGACAATAGACGGGAGTTAAGCCGGGTTTAAACCATATTATAATGGATCCAGGTTTTTTTTCTGCCTAGGGGCAGTTTGTCCGCCTAAACGGATTCGGATCCAGGCATTGACTTACTGCCTGAGAGGCGACCATAGTGGATCCATGAAATACAAACCTGTGGTGGCTCAAGTTCGTTGAAAACATTAGAATTTAGAAGTCGTACTTACCATCGCCAAACCTACTCTTATTCGAAACGGTTTCTTGCTGTTTACCTCATCAGGGGAGATGTAAAGTTGATGTAAATGTTGACATATCCAGTCAGTAGATTGGTTTGGTTTCTTTTGCTTTATCCATTAGGATTCAACCTTAGCCCTTTGGATTGAGTAGGGCCCTTGTCCAAGTGTAATGGGGCTCATGCTCAATCAGATATTGGAATCACAAAAGCACAGTGATTCGATACCCACAGGGGAGGTTTTTCCCATCATAGTCCCAAAGTTCTAACCCGTCAAGGTAGTCAGACAAGCGTCGCCAGTGCTTTTCCTCAGTCCCGGAACCCTTTTGAAAAACCAGGAGGGGGAAGGGCTGTTGTAATATCCTCTAAAAATCTAACCCTAACCCTAACTCTCGGTGGAGTAGGCATGTCAAACATGAGGGGAGAGCGGGCTCCAAGAACTGGGCCTTGGCTACAGAGAACCCAATGGTGTGGATCGGGGACTCAAATCTTGGCAGGTTGCCAAAAACAAGGGCATGGGACCTACAAATACATAGTTTTCCGGGAGCCACGATCGCGGACGGGTATACCATCTTGAAACATAGGACTAAAAGAACGGAGATAGCAGAGCAGGTAGTGCTGGCGTTTGGCCTAAATGATAAAGAAACGGGGAAACTAGCAGCTATCGGAAAAATCCTGGGGAAAATGATAGAGGCGGCGAAGGAGGCTTTCCCAGAGGCCCGGGTTAGGGTCCCATTAATTAACTTCGACCAGGTGCTGTCGGAGAGGGCCAAGAGGAATCTTACAGCCCTGAACAAAATTATTGCAGAGTCGGGCTGCAGTATCCCCCTACTCCCGGAGAAAAATTTCAAAGTGGAGAAGGATGGGATCCATTGGAGCAGAGCAACGGCAGCGGCGATGTTGGGTCATTGGCAAAAACATTTAAACTAGAAAGGGAGGGGCAGTTTGTCCGCCTAAACAGATCGGATCAAGGCGTTGACTTACTGCCTGAGAGGCGACCATAGTGGATCCATGGAATACAAACCTGTGGTGGCTCAAGTTCGTTGAAAACATTAGAATTTAGAGGTCTTACTTACCATCGCCAAACCTACTCTTATTCGAAACGGTTTCTTGCTGTTTACCTCATCAGGGGAGATGTAAAGGTTGACATATCCAGTCAGTAGATTGGTTTGGTTTCTTTTGCTTTATCCATTAGGATTCAACCTTAGCCCTTTGGATTGAGTAGGGCCCTTGTCCAAGTGTAATGGGGCTCATGCTCAATCAGATATTGGAATCACAAAAGCACAGTGATTCGATACCCACAGGGGAGATAGGTTTTTCCCATCATAGTCCCAAAGTTCTAACCCGTCAAGGTAGTCAGACAAGCGTCGGCCAGTGCTTTTCCTCAGTCCCGGAACCCTTTTGAAAAACCAGGAGGGGGAAGGGATGTTGTAATATCCTCTAAAAACCTAACCTCTAACCCTAACCTACTCCGCATAAAAAGACTCAAAAAACTGAATTACTGGCAGACTTACAAGCTTATCATCGCAGAGTCAAATTGGAAACATTTTTTGAAGGAAAGAAAAACTCAAAACCTAAACTTCCTTTCACTCATCCCTCAGAATGGACACCTGTCCTATCCAGTCTTCCCTCTGTGATACCCAAGCTAATAGAGGCAGATTTAGATGCACACAAAAAGTTACACTGGGGTCTGAAAGAAAAAGAAAATCTCTCTTATGAGGAAAAAAGAGCTCTAAAAGCATTACAGAAAAATAGAAATATTGTCATTAAGCCTGCGGATAAGGGGAATGCAGCAGTTATTCTTGACCGGGACCAATATATTTGGGAAAGCAAGAGGCAATTAGCAAACAGTGAACATTATCGACCTCTCACAGAACCGATGTATCCTCAAACACAGATTGAAGTGAGAGAGATTTTGGAGGAAATGTACTCAAAAGATGTGATTTATCTCAATCAGAAAAACTATTTGGTAGGAATAAGCTCTCCAAGACCTAGACACTTCTATTTACTACCAAAAATACACAAAGAACCAGATAAATGGAGCATCCCTTTCAAAGTTCCACCAGGAAGACCGATAGTATCTGATTGTAACAGCGAAACCTATTTTACAGCTGAATATATTGAGCATTTCCTGAATCCGCTATCCACCAGACACCCAAGCTATCTAAAGGACACCTATGATCTTATCACCAAAATTGGCAGGTTAAAAATTCCACCCAATGCCCTGTTATTCACAATTGACATTGACAGTTTATACACCAATATTGACACGACCAAGGGCTTGGAGGTAGTGAAAAAGTTCATGGAAAAATACCCAGATTCTGAAAGACCTGATGAGTATATCTTAAAATTGTTGGAGATTAATTTAACCCAAAATGATTTTGAATTTGACTCCAAATTTTACCTCCAAATTAAAGGCACTGCCATGGGTAAGAAGTTTGCACCTTCTTATGCCAACATTTTCATGGCAGACTTGGAAGAGTCGGCATTATTCTGCGCCACTAAGAGGCCCTTTGCATAGTATAGATTTCTTGATGACATCTGGGGTGTCTGGCACACACATGAGAGGACTTCACTGTTTTTACTGACCACTTGAATACACACCAGGAATCCATCAAAATTAAATTCACCATACATGAGACCGAAGTGAATTTTCTTGATGTTGTCTTTTTTAAGGGGTCTAAATTTCAGTCCACTGGTAAATTGGATTTTAAAGTATACTTTAAGGAGACTGATACTCATGCTCTTCTACACAAAAAAGTTTTCATCCACGCCACACATTTGAGGGCATGGTAAAGTCACAATTACTACGGTTTTAGAGAATTTGTTCTGAACAGTCTTCCTTTCTAGAAGCCACAAAAATCTTGTTTTGAGCCCTGAGAGAACGAGGCTATTCTAGAACGTTTCTCAGACAAATTCTTAAGACATTTGATAAACCCAAACGCCGTGTGACATCAGAGATTCCTCCTAAAGACCAAGTCATCCCTTTGGTTACACATTTTTCAAGTCTGAGTCAACAAATAAACCGAACCATTAAAGAGAACTTCACTTCAGTCTTTGGTCCCACTCCATATTTACGAAAACATAAACCCATTGCAGCCTACAGAAGAAATGAGATCATTTGTGATATATTGGTTCAAAGCAAATTGCCCAAACCTCCTGGACTTCGGTCTGGGCTCTGGACCTCCTTGATTCCTAACCCTAGCCCTCACTGGCATAGCCCTGGCAAAAATAGCCCTTTTATAATTTTACACATCTCTCTGGACATCATTTTGAAGCGGCCAGGCATGCTGTGGAGAGTGCATACCAGATTCGTGCTTCAGTTTGAGTCTTGGACCCATCTGAATCCTAACCCTAATACAGAGATCCTTATTCCAGTGGTAAATTTCTCCAGAACATTACCACAGAGTGAGCAAGGATTGTTGGAACATTTAAACACTTACATTATGCACAACTTGGATCATATCCCACCTCTGTCGGACGACAAATTTGAGGTTGGTAAGGACCGGCATTCACTGGAAATCAAAAACAGTGAAATTGATTCTTGAGCATTGGATGAGAGCTTTGAACTGTCTTCCAACATCAGCCCAATAGGGGGTCCCCATAAGCCCATTGACAATCTTTCGCATTCATATATTCTCAGTGAAGCTCAAACCTCAGTTATGCTTAAAGGTCTCTCGTTTATCCCTACTCTGCATAAAAAGACTAAAAAAAAAATACTGTAATATTGTCATTCAGCCTGCGGGTTAAGGGAAACGCAGTAGTCATTCTTGACAGGGACCACTCATGGTTGTATGGGTGTTTTGGTCATTTTCCCTCTTTACTTTAAGTCCATACAGACTACCTTTCACTAAAACTTAACCCTCACAGATTTTCTTACAATTGGTAAACCTGGGCATTGAATCCTTCTTTACGATTTCTAACCCCAAATCTGGAAAAATTAACCCTAACCACTCTAAACCTATTGGGATTAACCTGGGTTAAATAACCCTTCTGGGATTAACCCTAGTGGGACCAACCCAGGTCGAAATAACCCTTTTTGTTTTACTCTAAGGAGTAATTTTTATTTTTATTCATATATTAACTATATACATTTTTATAATTATATGACAATATTGTCTAGTATTCAACCCTCTTTACATCATGGGCCTTTTCAGAGTAAAATAACTTATAAAAGTGAGGTAGAGTGAATATTAATTATTAAATATAATATAAAAATAATTCAAATTAATAAACAACATAAAACTGGATTTTCATTATCAAACACAGAAAGTGGAAGACAGGGGGATGTGTTCGTTGGGGCCTTTGAGTGGTTTGGCTGTCTGCAGGAAGTGGCCAGGCGTCAGAAGGACCGTGCATGACCTGGCCTGGACTTCGGTCTGGGCTCTGGACTTCCTTGATTCCTAACCCTAACTACAAAGGAAACATTAAAAAAATAGAGATTAATCTCTTTTGATCCCCAGTTAATTTAAAAACATATATTTATCCACAATTATGGTCCATACACAGCTTTGATTGATCACATCCATTTATTTCTAATACACCAAACTTTAAAACTATAAATAGTACCATGAGTCTATTATGTTTTCCAACTTGATTGTTATCATATCATTTATTTTCATTATATACATTTTATTTAGAGGATGTTTGTGGATTGCATTTTGACAACACGATTCCACAAAGTTTCAATAAAATGTTATAACATGTTCTTCTTGAAATTGTAACATAACTCTTGTTTATATGGACACATACTATTGTGCCCTATTATTAAGCTAAAATTATAAAACTCTAAAATTGGAAGTATATTTACATTTCAGAACATGTCTGGACTTGCCCCATTCATATTATAGAGCAACATGTGCTCATGACGTCTCTTTATATAATTTTCTAAGGGGTCCAAATTGTTTTCTTTTCATACCCACATGGTTTAAATAACGTCTCAACAAACATATACATTTTATCTCTTTAATGTTACTCTGTTTCCCATGTTTACCCTGTTGTCTCAATGTAACTATATCGTATGCATGAGGGAGGAGTGACCCATTTACACTAAATCTATTTTTTATATTAAAAATATAACGTTTTTTTCACTTAATCGTCCTGTAGAAACTTAAAACAGTTTATTTACTTATAACTCGCTGAATTAGATTTTGAAATACTCAACCATTCACCTAATTTTAGCACTTTATTTTATCAGAGTTTTTTCTAAACCGAAACTATAAAGGGAGCGCGCGTTGGGCGTGTCCCTCTTCTCATTTTCACTCTTCCCTCTTGAGAGACGGTCGACACAGACGCAGCTCTGCAGCTTTGCGATTCAGATCTCCAAAATATCAACTTTGCACATCGATTCTACACAGAAAGGTATCAGAGTTTAATAATACAAAATAGTATATTGAACTTTGACATCTCCTTGATATTTTTATCTTTTTTTTCTGATGCAAGTTGCCTGAGGAAGGTATTATAATATACCGAAACGTCGCGAATTTAACTTGCATCCTATCCTTTCTATCTGTATCTTTTTTAAGATCCATTATTTTCAATTTTATTCATCCTCTGGTTTTATTTTTCACTCTTTCACTCCACTATGGATATCTATAGAGGTCGTGTGAGACAAAGATCTACTCCACGACGAAAAATTAGATTATCCAGTCTTTCTCCAACACAATATAGACAAAAATAACACTCGCAGTCTAACATCGACACCCCATTGTGGTTGCAGATCCACAAAGATCTCCCACAGACATGCCTGAGACACAAGGTAGAAAGAAGAGAAGAGGAAGAGGTAAAAAGAGAAAAAATATCACAGTGCCAATCAATGACCCATACCCTGAATTTTATGAAGAACAAGAATACTTCCATGATGACTCTGAGAGGGAATGGGGTTCGCACCAACAGCCATTACCTTCTTCTTCTAACCCTAGAACATTTCCACAACAAAACTATCAAAAAAGTAACTCATGGGTTAATGTACCCTCACGTTCTGTTTCCAAAAGAGGAAACAAAAAAGTCTCTTTCGTCTATCATGGGGGTTGTTATAGGGACATTGACATTTCAATCAACAAATCCCAAAGAGAGAGAAGGAATAGATCTCCACGATACTTTCTTCAAGAAAATAACAGTTTCAGGGAAAGACTCATTCCATGCAATACTGCAAATAACAGGGAATGCACAGTCAATATAGGCAGTGAGTATTCTCCAGCTCCACCGGAACTCAAAGAAACAATCAAACCCAGATAGCATGTAACCAATGAAACAATGTTGAGTCAGTGTTGGTGTGTCAACGCTGGTTACATTGAAATGATGTTAGGAAGTGATGTTGATTTAGCATCACTCTTGCACCCTCAGTTAATATTGAAATAATGTTCAGATTTCAACAAAAAATCAATAGTGCTAATATTGCTTCAACATTAAAAAGTGATGTTGTTCAAATGTCACTCTTGCACCCTCAGTTAATGTTGAAATAATGTTCAGATTTCAACCAAAAATCAATGGTAATAGTATTGATTCAACATTAAAAAGTGATTTTGTTTCAATGTCACTCTTGCACCCTCAGTTAATATTGAAATAATGTTCAGATTTCAACCAAAAATCAATGGTAATAGTATTGATTCAACATTACTAAGTGATATTTTTTCAACATCACTTTTGCACCCTCAGTAAATGTTGAAAAAAAAAAATCAATGGTAATGCTATTGAATCAACTTTACACTACGATTCGATTCTACATCACTGATGCTGAATCAATATTGAAATTAACAAAAATAATCAATGTAAATATTGTTGAATCAATATTACACTATGATGTTGAATCTACATCACTGCTGTTGAATCAGCTCATAAATCAACAAGAATAATTTTTTTGGTAATATGGTTTGATCAATGTTAAAATGTGATGTTGAGTTTAAATACATTTAGCTGAATCACTGAAAACACTAAAAAAGGAATGTCAATGTTGCCATCTGATGTTCTGTACCAAGTTAATGTTGAAACATGAACATTTCTAAAACACGTCAATGGTGTGTCAACAAATTCCTGACCATTTCAAAATTTGGTGAAAACCTTTTAAAATATAAATGACACCTTTTCAGGAGTTGAGTCAATTTATTTTATTCAATCAATGACAAAAATACATTAAAAGATTATTCTTTAGAAAGGAAAGGGGTAGAAATAGGACAAAAGCACTTTAGCCTTGGTCCAGGTGACCCAAAGATTCAGGTTTTTAAGTTTTTCTGTCTTGCATCAGACTACACGTTTCCTCTTTTCCTTTGGGTTCTCTGTAATCTGAAAGAGAAAGCATGATGTTAATCTAGAACAAGTCAATTCAGTTGTCATACATACAGTCACATTGAAGAATGTTCATATACTAAACACAATACGATTCACTTTTTTTTAAGTTGCTGAGCACAAAATAGTCTAACTATGACTATGGTATTGTTAAATTCTGTTTATTTAATTTATTTTTCTAAAATCTATTAATGCTTCAGATATCAAAAGAAAGCACTGGCGTGTCCAATTTTATCTCTAGCCCTAATTAAACACACCTGAGTCAGATAATCAAGGTCGTTAGGATCAATGAGAACTTTCAGGCAGGTGTTGGAGCTAAACTCTTCATGAAGAGGAACAAACTCATATAGCCATAAACTACATCTCAGTTCATTTTCTGTCAATCTACTTTTCAAGTAACAAGTTTATCTTGTAGAATAAAAGAGCTTAGGTTTTTTCAATGAATATTTATTTAAAGGGAGAGTTCAGCTCCTTAATGAACATTCTGCCATAATTTTCTCACTCTCAAGTTGTTCCAACCCTGTATGAGTTTCTTTCTTCTGTTAAACACAAAATAAGATATTTTAAAGTATGTTGGTAACCAGAAAGTCTATTGATTTCCATAGTAGGAAAAAAATATGAAAGTCAATGGCTACCATCAACCATCACATCTGGTTACCAACATCCTTCACCAAAGAAAGACATTCATACAGGTTTGGACAAATTGAGGGTTAATAAATGATGACATGATTTTCATGCTGAACTATCCCTTCAAAGCTGCAGATTCACTTATTTTCTTTAAATATGACAAAAAGTCACTTTCTTAATAAACACAAGATGTTTTTTGTTATTGTGTTTCAGTGGAAACCAGTTTAGCTGAATGGAAATCAAATACATTTCTCAAATGTAATACAGATTCATTTTATGACTACCTGATTAAGCAGTGATAATATGCAGGATATCATCAAGTCCCAGGTCATGTGATTATGCTGTCGGCAACAACTCAGTGTATAATCAATGTCAGCATTATCAGGAGGGTGCTTCTCTTTTTTAAATGTTTTTATTTTTTATTGTCCATCTTCATCTGCCTTCACTCCTACTACAATGTGCTCTGCATACAAGACATGGGCTATGTTTGTAGTTTAACATTCTTGCTCATGTTCATGTGTTGAAGAAATCTGTTAAATGACGTGAGAACTTTATTCAGGAAATTCTTTATAAACTTTACTAAAGCAAGATGCATGTTTTAAGAATGTAGAAAAAATATATGCTTTATTCAAACAAAATAACTTTTTAATGTATCTAATTACGGTAACAACACAAATAAGTACACAAAACAGAAATAAGGTAGATGCACCATTGTTTGAAACAAACAAGAGATCTGTATTGGATGCACCTGTTTTCTCTCTAATGACTTTAGACTATTAAGAAGTGCACATGCAAAACAAAAATGGTCGTTTACCAATCAGTGGCCAATTTCAAACTACAATAAATGTTTTTCAACCATTTTTCAACAGACATGCTAAAATCATGAAGTCCCACCCCTAAACCAAGCCCCCGGTGGATTAGAGCAAATCGGGTAAAGCGGTTGAAAATGCCCTTTGTGGTTTAAACGCCCCACTGACTGAGAAACCAAAATGATGGTTTGGATCAAAACTCAACATTGAATTAATGTTACCATGCTATCTGGGAATTGTTCTTTGAAACCATTAAACACACATCACCTCAATAAAGTCAACACCAAAGTTAATGACAACCAACCAGTCACTTTTAAAAGACTCGCTTTTGTGTATTCATTTGATAAACCCAAACCCCGTGTGACATCAGAGATTCCTGTTAAAGACCAAGTCATCCCTTTGGTCACACATTTTTCAAGTTTGAGTCAACAAATAAACCAAACCATTAAAGAGAACTTCACTTCAGTTTTGGGTCCCACTCCATATTTCCAAAAACATAAACCCATTGCAGCCTACAGAAGAAACGAGAATCTTCGTGATATATTGGTTCAAAGCAAATTGCCCAAACCTCCACCTAAAGGCCGCAGGGGTAAATGCAAATATTTTTTGCAATGTCAGTGGGTCAAGAATTACTCTAATGGCCAGGGGCCTCATGTATAAAACTTTACGTAGATTTCATCCTTAAAGTGTGCGTACGCACATAAGGCAGAATTTGCGTACGCACAAAAGTTTTCAGATTTATAAAACCGTTCGTACGCCAGAACCTGTGCAGAATTCACTTTATAAATCCCAGTCAGCGGGAGATTCTGCGCACGTGCGTCTCCTCCCCGAAATAACCATATATGGAGATTACAACGCCTAGTTTAAATATGCATATCCTCATCTTCATATCATTTGCATATGATTATTCATCCACGTGATACCAAGTTTAACGGTACAAGACGTTAGGAAAATATGAAATGCGGATGTGCCGTCACATTATTACAAACATAATTTTTTTAGTAGCCTACAATTGCCTTGTTTTTGAATGAATAAATCAAATAGTGTTAAATACATTTCAGAAAAAGTTTTTCTCAATCTTTTCCACTGGCCAGTGGTTGTGCATTATTTGCACGAAACAATTTTCTCAGACAATCTGCTATTATCATGAGCAATTATCTCTAGTTAAAACATTAAAACACAGCATGCCAGAAGAAAAGTGTTCAAAAGCATTGCATCCACAACAAATAGGTCTATTTCTATTTATTGAATATAGCCTATATTTTTGAAACTTCTCAGTAATGATTTCATGTAGTTTAAGTGTTTAACTCCATTAATGAGAGTGGCATATTTAATCCAAGTGTTTATATCAGAAGTAAAACATAGTTTAAATCATTCTTTTATTTATTTAAACTGTTATTGAGAACATGCAGCCATTAGATTATAGGCTATATGTGCGTCAGTTTCACTAAACGGCCAACGCGCGTGCTGGCGCGGTCATTTAAGAAGGGATGGATGTTTGCTTCAAGTGATGGTAGGTTTGTGAAATTATATTTGAATTATATTTCTGTAGATGTATAATTTTCTCTAGATTCTCTGTCTAATAGTGAGCAAAAAGACATTTGACTCCAGCTCACCATCGGTGTCGCTAAAACGCACTCTTCTAAAAGAGTGCGTACGCACGGTCAAGAGCATCCTTACGGTGCGCACTTATTTACGCCAAGTTTATTTTTTATAAATCCCGATATGTGCCTGGAAAAATGCGTACGCATATTTCTATGCCCATTTTGTGCGTACGCAACGTTTATACATCAGGCCCCTGGTATTTACATTGCCTCGTGTACTTTCCCATGAGTGTACTAACTGTGTGTATCTTGTGTCAAGTGCCACAGACAATATGTCTGCCAAACAAAAAACGAGTTGCGTGTTGGAGCATACCAACATGTGCATAACATCTTACATGAACTTGAAAAATGCAGATACCTGGTTAGACATTTCATGATACATGGACTTGAGGCCTTTAGGATAACAGGACTTCAGAGCAATACAGGTTGGTCCCTAGGCCAGAGATTGTGGCATGAGAGGGCCTGGATCAAATGCCTGAATACACGTTATCCTAGAGGTCTAAATGAGACATAAATAAACACAATACACACTAACTCATGGTTGTATGGGTATTTTGGTCATTTTCCTCTTTACTTAAAATCCACACAGACTACTCTCACTCTACCTTTCACTAAAACTTAACCCTCACAGATTTTCTTGCAATTAGTAACCCTGGGCATTGGATCCCTCTTTACGATTTCTAACCCTAACCACTCCTAAACCTGGAAAAAGTAACCCTAACCACTCTAAACCTATTGGGATTAACCCTGGATCAAATAACCCTTCTGGGATCAACCCTATGTTTTATATTGTCTAGTATTCAACCCTCTTTACATCATGGGGCTTTTCAGAGTAAAATAACTTATAAAAGTGATGTATAGTGAATATTAATTATTAAATATAATATAAAAATAATTCAAAACAAATTCAAATTCCAAAACAACTTAAAACTGGATTTTCATTATCAAAAACAGAAAGTGGAAGACAGGGGGATGTGTGCATTGCGGCCTTTGAGTGGTTTGGCTGTCTGCAGGAAGTGGCCAGGCGTCAGAAGGACCGTGCATGACCGGGCCTGGACTTCGGTCTGGGCTCTGGACTTCCTTGATTCCTAACCCTACTCTTCACTAAAACTTAACCCTCACGGTTTCTCTTGCAATTAGTAACCCTGGGCATTAGACCCCTCTTTATGATTTCTAACCCTAACCACTCCAAACCTGGAAAAATTAACCCTAACCACTCTAAACCTGTTGGGATCAACCCTGGGTCAAATAACCCTTTTGGTATCAACCCCAGTGGGACTAACCCATGTCAGAATAGCCCTTATTATTTTACTCTAAGGAGTAATTTCTATTTATTTATATAAATATATTAACTATATACATTATTATAGTTGTATGATAATACTGTCCAGTGTTCAACCCTTTCTACACCACAGGCTTTTTCTTTGCAGAATAAAATGATTCATAAAAGTGAAGTAGAGTTAATAATAATAAATAAAAACAACTCAGATCTTAAAATTAAAAGACAACATAATACCTGATTTTAATTATCCAAAACAGAAAATGGAAGGCACAAGGTGATGTGTGCGTGGGGGCCGTTGGGTGGTGTGGCTGTCTACGGGAAGTGGCCAGGCGTTAGAAGGACCGTGCATGACCGGGCCTGGACTTCGGTCTGGGCTCTGGATTTCTTTGGACCCTAACCCTTCTAATCCTAATAAGTAAAAAAATAAATAAGGGGGGTTTCCAGTTATGGCGCCTGAGGAGTAGACGTGTGCGCGGCTCGCTCCCTGAACTTTTCAGTGTTTTCTTATTTAAACCTCAGCATTTTCGTTGTCATCTTATAGTATTTGTTTTTTGGCTTTTTCGTGACTCCAATCACTTGTGAAATGTCGAAAGGAAAGGGGAAACAGGTTGATAAAGACCGAGAAGGCACCCCTGCACCGGGTGCTAGCATAACGTTAGCCGAGATCAGTGCTTTGCATGACGATCTCAGAGCCTCGATCGCGCGGACTTCAAAACATCTTTCGAAAGCTTGGCAACCAAACTAGATAGCATTCAGTCCACTGTGGCGGATCTTGATTTTCGCATCGGTAATCTCGAGTCTGGTACTACAGAAATTAGTCAACAGCTTGAGCAAGTTCGAAGCTTCGTGTTCGAGGCTCCAGAAGGATAATGACTGGCTCAAGGCTAAACCCTCAGATCTCGAAAGCCGCAGCCGGCGCCAAAATATCCGAATTCTGGGCTTACCTGAGTCAATCGAGGGCCGCATCCGACTACTTTTTCGCCCAGCTTTTGATGGATGTGCTTGGATCTCAGGTATTAACCTCGCCGCCTGAGCTGGACAGAGCTCATCGCAGCCTCGCAGAGACCGCGGCCTGTCATTCTGCGATTTCATCGCTTCCAGGTGAAAGACTTGGTCATCCGTGAATCTCGCAAAAAGGGTGAGCTGCTGTATGAAGGACACAATATCCGTATCTTTGAGGACTACTGCCCTGAGGTTTTGAAACTCCGCGCCGAGTATAAAGATGTGATGTCATCATTGTACAAACACGGTCTCAAACCTGCACTTCTCTACCCTTCTAGACTGCGAATCACCCTTCCAAATAGTGAGAAGAAATGGCTGGCTTCTGTTTTGGAAGCCAACAACTTTATCCAGAGCCTGGATTCGTAGCAGATTCGATGGACGGCATTCTACTATGAGTAGCCTTGATCCATTATTTTATTTTATTTTTTTCTTGTAATTTCGGGGTCAATGTTGTCTGTTTGCCAAATTTGACCGTGTTTTATTTTATTTCTATTTTTTGTTATGCTTTGAACAGCCCCTTATTCATTTATTATTATTTTAATTCCTTTCAGTCTCCTATTATTTTAAGAACAATTAGGGCTGTTGGCTAGTGAATTTAATACTAGACTGTTTGCTAAGTTCGATAAAGGTGAATGTTCGTTATTACTTTAACTTGTTCACCACAACGATTATTCTGTTTAATATTTAAAATTAGTCTATACATAGTGTGCTAATTTTAGACACCTGGTTTTAATGCCAGTTTGCCCAAGTTGTGTTCTATTTCCTTTTTTATATATATATTTATTTATTCATTTATTTATTTTACCTGGTTATTATATATTAGTTCTGTTTTGAAGTCCAGCCTAACTCTGTCAGTAACTTTTTTTTATTTTTTTATTTTTTGACATATTATTGAGGTTACACACCATATATGGGAGGACAAGGAGTAAGGAAACTTACCTGTTATGGTAAAGTGGAGCCAGTTGCTGGTTTTGTTGTCAGCTGGCATAAGGGTGGGTGGTTTTATTGGGTTCTTTGTGTGTGTATTTTTTTTTATTTTTTATACATTTGTCGATTTGTGTGCAATCATTACTGCTACTTTATATCCTCATATGCTACAAACAAAGTGGGTTGTTGGCTGGGTTGTATGTGGGTGCTCAGAAATCTGGTCATGTTTGTAGAACTAACTGTCCATGTCTGGGATAAGTAACAAGGCGGCACCTCGTGGTGCACTGAAATTCACCAGCTGGAACGTTAAGGGACTGAATTCTCCAGTGAAGCAAAATAAAGTTCTTAATTATTTGAAACATCTGAATACTAGCATAGCCTTTATTCAGGAAACACACCTCAGGCCTGAGGATCATCTTAGAATTAAAAAAGGGATGGGTGGGCCAGCTCTACCACTCTGGTTTTCAGAGTAAGTCTCGAGGGGTTGCTATTCTGATTCATAAATCAGTTCCCTTTTCTGTTTCTGATGTCATCTCAGACCCCAATGGGCGTTTTATTATTATTAGAGGACAGATCAATGGAGTTTGCATGATTTTGGCCAATATATATGGTCCTAATTGGGATGATGAGGCTTTTTTCAAAAAAGTTCTGTTTTCCCTTCCTGATTTGCATTCCAACCAACTAATTTTGGGTGGGGATCTTAATTGCTGTTTGGACCCTGTTCTGGATCGCTCTTCATCTAGGCCCTGTGCGCAGTCTAATTCCAGCAAGATTATTCAGCTATTTATGGAGCAATATGCGGTGTCTGATTTGTGGCGCTTTTTTAACTCTAACACAAAACAATTTTCTTTTTTTTCACCCGTGCATCGTTCTTTCTCCCGCATTGACTATTTTCTGGTTGATAACAAATTACTTCCATTGGCTAGCTCATGTATATACAATACAATTGTTATTTCAGACCATGCTGCTATTACATTTGACCTGGCTTTACCAGGCCTTTCAATGTCCCGGTCTCCTTGGTATTTTAACTCCTTAATGCTGAATGATACTGATTTTATTGCTGTTATTAACGATAGGATTCGACCTTTTTATTTCCACAAATATTACTCCGGACGTTTCAGCTAAGACAATTTGGGAGGCATGCAAGGCTTATTTAAGAGGAGAAATTATTTCATATTCCGCTCACAAGAGAAAAGTGATGAATGAAAAAAGAGCTAATGAAAGAGCTACCTATGTTAATTCTCCAAACTCAGATCTCTTAGTTAAGCTTCTCACGGCGAAGACAGAGTTTGATCTACTTGCAACAAATGAGGCAACTGAAGCTCTGCATAAGACTCGTTGCAATTACTATGAATTTGGCGATAAATCGAGTAAACTGCTTGCCCATCAGTTGCGCCAGTCTGCTGCCTCACGCCTCATTACTCAAATTTCCACTCCAATTGGGTCTTTCAGTTCATCCACTTACTATTAATGACGAGTTCAGAAACTTTTACGCTTCTTTATACACCTCTGAAAACATAGCTGAAGAGGCTCAGTTCGATAACTTTTCAGTTCCCTAAATGTGCCTTGCATTGATTCTGGTATCTCCGCAAATTTAGTAGCCCCTCTTACTTTAGATGAAATTAAGACTGCTCTTAGTCTAATGCAGAATGGTAAATGCCCAGGGCCTGATGGCTTTCCTGCAGATTTTTTAAAGACATTCGCTGACAAATTATCACCTCTTTTGCTTAATATGTTTAATGAGTCTTACAGCTCAGGTATGCTCCCTCAATCTTTAAGGCAGGCAATTATTTCTCTAATTTTGAAAAAAGATAAAGATCCTTCTCAGTGTAGTAATTATCGCCCCATCTCCTTACTTTGTTCAGATGTGAAATTATTAGCTAAAGTCCTAGCGAGGCGTCTGGAGACTGTTCTTCCGACTATAATTTCTCCAGACCAAACAGGGTTTATTAAAAACAGACACTCTTTTCATAATATTAGGTGCCTTTTGAATATTCTTTACTCTTCTACGTTGAATGAATCTCCAGAATTAGTTATTTCCATGGATGCTGAGAAGGCATTTGATAGAGTCGAGTGGCACTATTTGTTTTACGCACTGAGGAAATTTGGTTTTCCAGACCAATTTATAGCTTGGATTAGGCTTTTATATACATCACCTTTGGCCTGTGTACGAACAAACAATAACTACTCTGAGTATTTTTCCCTTGGTCGCGGGACTAGACAAGGCTGCCCACTTTCCCCCTTGCTATTTGCAATAGCTATTGAGCCTTTGGCAATTGCTCTAAGATCGAGTGCGATTGCTGGCATACAGAGGGAGGGTTGGCGCATAAGCTATCCTTATATGCGGATGATCTTTTGTTATATGTGTCCGACCCTGATACCTCTATTCCCTTGGTGCTGAATTTGCTAAAAGATTTTGGCCTAATTTCAGGCTATAAATTAAATCTGAGCAAAAGTGAATTAATGCCCATCAACACGGCTGCCTTGGAATACCCATTAGCATCCCTGCCTTTCAAAAATTCATCTCAGTCTTTTAGATATTTGGGTATAAATGTCACAAAAAGCTTTTCTGATCTATTTGATCACAATTTTGTCCCGTTGCTTAACCGTTCTCGCACAGGATTTTAATCGTTGGTCTCTCCTTCCTATATCCCTGATTGGTAGGGTTAATTGTATTAAGATGAGCGTGCTCCCAACATTTTTATACTTATTCCAGTGTATTCCTATTTTTATTCCATAGTCCTTTTTTGTTGCACTTGATAGTTCTATTTCTAAGTTTCTCTGGAATAAAAAAAACTCCAAAGCTCAGGAAAGGTATTTTGCAGAAGACAAAACAATTAGGTGGCCTGGCTCTTCCTAATTTTTTAATATACTATTGGGCAGCGAATATACGCTCCAACCTTAACTGGTTCCATTCAAGCAACTTTGTCACTCCCCCATCCTGGCTTCACATGGAGAATGCATCATGCACGCCCTCCTTGGCACGCCCTCCTTTTATGCCTCCCATTTACAATTTCCCCGATCAAATATTCAAACAATATAGTTGTAAAAAACAGTCTTAAAATCTGGACCCAATTTTTACGACATTTTGGTCTTCATAACCCCTCATTTAACCCCTCAAGCCTAAATTTAACCCCTCCATTTTGGATTGTGCGTATGCATCCTGGAGAGACCATGGATTGGTTTCTTTTGCAGACCTTTATATTGATGGTGTTTTCGCCTCTTTTGATCAGCTGACCTCCCAGTTTAATATTCCCAAAAGCCATTTTTTCAAATATTTACAAATTCAAGACTTTGTACGTAAAAAGATGGTTAACTTTCCAAATGCCCCTCCCCCTTCAGATTTGGATAAAATTTTGAGTGTGGATCCATGTACTAGAGGGTCAATTTGTAAATTAGTGAACATCATTGTTAATTTGCAATTTTCCTCTGATAACCTACGCATTGTCTGGTCCCAAGACATCGGTACTGACATAGAAGAGGAGACTTGGAAAGCGGTCTTGAACAGGGTGTACTCCTCCTCTCTTTGCGTGCGTCACAGACTTATACAGTGCAAAGTGGTTCATAGAGCACACTGGTCCAAAACCAGGTTAGCTCGCATTAACCCCTCTATTGACCCGGAGTGTGACCAGTGTCACTCTGGTTCAGCCACTTTAATTCATATGTTTTGGTCCTGCCCTGCACTGTCTTCCTTTTGGAGGCAAATTTTTATCTCATTGTCGGCTATAACCTCTGTGGAAATACCACTCTGTCCAATCATTGGTTTATTTGGGGTTTTCCAGCCTTCTTTACCTTCTCATTTCTCAGACTTTGTAGCTTTTTTGACTCTTGTGGCTAGATGGTTAATTTTATTGAATTGGAAGAGCCCCCACCCTCCATCTCACACTCACTGGGTTAGAGATGTTCTTTATTTCATGAAGTTAGAGAAAATAAGGTACTCTCTTCGCCGACCCAGTACTATTTTTATCAAGCTTTGGAGACCCTTTAGTGAACATATTCAAACTCTCCAGCTTGACCCTGCTCTCTGTGTTTGATTCTGGACCCCACTCCCAGACCTCAAGCCCTCCAAGTTCCACTACCCACCAGCTCAGAGGATACTACTTCTGTTTTGTCTGTTCAATATATAATTGGGCTATCTGTATGCATAATTGTATTAGATTGCACTTGTAAGTTGTTTATTTATTTTATTATTATTTTATTTTTATTATTTTATTTTATTTTTTTTATTTTGTGTTTGTTTTTCTGGTGGGACTTCGGTGTATCTGTTTATTGTTACATATATTTTAGTGCCTTTTTGTCTCCCAGTGTTTTGTAATGTATCTTAACCTCTTAAGCTCTTTGGTTTATTTTGGAATTCCGCATAAAATTGGTCATACCCAAATCTGATGGCTCCCTATACCCACATACAGTGAAGTAAATGCAAATAATTGGTGTCATTTTATAGGAAACCCTTTAAACAAACAAAATCAAGTGTCAAATGTAATAAAAATGATTGTATGTGTTTAAAATATCAAAAGAAACACACAAAAAAGTAGGCGCTTTTGTGTGTTTTTTTCTTTGAATCTTTGTTTGAAAGTGTATTACTCTGGTATTGTGTGCAACAGCTACCTATTATAAGTTCCATTTGATTCCACTAGATGTCCCCAACACTGAAAAAAAAATTATGTGTCTAACATTTCGATTAAAAAAGTTATTGCTATGACACCAAGGGGGGGCAAAGTGGCTTTTTAGTGTCTTTTATGAGAGAGTGCGTCCAGACTGCGCGCTGAAGAATATCTACTTTTTTTTACTCTGAGGCAAAATTGCGCTGAATATCTCAGACTCTGTTTGTTTTAGAGGAAAGGTGTGTCCACCATAGATGTCCACGACATGTCACGTCATGCTGAGATAAGCGTAAGCTTCCCAATGATGCGTAGTTCGTCATCATCCGTCGACGATAACATATCATGTGGATCGTATGAAAACAAATGACTTATTTCCTGCGTTACTGGACTAAATGAGACATAATAGGGGATTATTTATCAAGCTAAACTCACATGAAGGCGAAAATGGACTCATTTTGAAGAAAACAGTCTAAGGTGAAGGTCTATGCATATTTTTGACTACTTTTAGCTCAGACATGCTGTAATCGGAGACGAAATGCAACGCGTTTCCTAGTTTGTTTACAAATATCAAAGATGTACTTTCGCGAATAGTTATGCAATCATTTGATCTGTTGTATTATGTCAACTAAATAAACCATACAGCAAAAATCATGTTGAAGAAAGGTTTTGTTTGATATATGACTTGCCTTTGTTGATCAAATTTGACCAATGCTATCAATATTCATATTCATAATCACACTTACTTTTGAACGGTATTTCGGTTGCGGGTGGAGGAATATAAACTTTTAAATTATCCAATATGTAAAATGAATTAAAAAATGATGGTTTTGTGTGAAAAGTAGAGGGTCTAAGCTTTGTAATGATATAACCATATGACTGTTAATGTTTCATCAGGACCTTTAAATATTAAAAGGCGATCATAATAACGTTCTTAATAACGCAATTCCCCCCGGTACCGGGTTTACGACCTTAACAGGTTAAAATGCATAAATAAATCATAAGGAAAAAATAAATAAATAAAAAATAAATAAATACAAATAAATTAAAATATATAAAAAATAAATAGAAAATAAATAAAAAAATAAATAACTAAACAAAATAAACAAAATAAATAATAAATAAAAAAAAAAAATATATAAAATAAATAAATAAATAAAGTGAAATAAAATAAAATAAATGAATAAAGAGTAAAAAAATAAATAAAAAAATAGAAAAAATAAATAAGGCTAAAATAAAATAAAAAAAAATAAAAAAATGCATTAAAAGCATAAATAAAAAAGTAAATGTCAATTAAACAACATTAAAAAATAAAAACAAAATTAAAAAAAGCAAAATTAAAAAATAAAATTTTTAAAAACAAATAAAATAAAAATAATAAAATGAATAAATAAATAAATAAAAATAAAATAAAACAAATAAAAAATAAAAAAATATTTTTTTTTAAAATGCGAAATAAAAAATAAAATACAAATAAAAAAACATAATTGTGTGTTTATTAAAAATAATTTGACATTACACAAGATGTAAAATCAAGTAACATTATTTATTGAACAGATTTACATTTTTACAAAAAAAAACCAAATGCTATTAGGTGCTGGTGCTTGAGTATATCAATGTTGACTAACTTTATTTAACAAAATAACAATAGGGAAAAATCCCAACAATCTAAAGTGCATAACTTTATTTAAAAAACTCTCAATGGGGAAAAAATCCCAACAATCTAAAGTGCATAACTTTATTTAACACAATTTAAATGTGAAAAAAATCTTGAACGTTGAACATGACCACATCTGGATGATGACGTCAGAGGAAATTGAAAAATTCCTTTTTTTCATCCAGTTACCTGGAGGTCCATGACTCTGAATAACAAAGAAAATTGCGGATAAGTAAAACAATATAGTGCTTTTTGCTTGAATTAAATTATATGAAATAAAGTGGAACAAAAGAACTTACCTATAGTAGTCTTTGTCTCTTCCTTTTAAATGCTTGGAAGGTTCTCACTGGGTGGGCCAGTTCTTTGCATGTGTTGATGTAACTTTTGTAAGCCTCAACATGCAACATTTCAGGGTGAGCCACCACTAGTTCCACCTCTTCAGGTGTCCACCTCCCAAGTATGTGTGCAGGGATGGTTGTTGTCTCTACCCTTTGAACAAGTTGATCTTCCTCTTCTTCAGGTAGAGTTTCCATTTCTTCTGGTTGTTCTTCTGTTTTGGTTGGGTTTTGATCTTTATTGGGACGCTTGCTTGTGTTCACTGGGATTTTGGGGACCTTGTATGGCACATATTCATGTAGCCTGTTAACTCTTGGAGAGTGTATGAGAATCAATTGGGATAGCAGATGTGCCTGCTGCATTTGCTGCTGGGTCATTGGAAGCTGACCCATGAGGGTCCCAAGAGGAAAACAGTACAGAAATCCCCTTTCTGAATCAGTGCAATCGAAGACAAAAAGGTAAGTATTGCAACTTTTTGCTCCTTGGTCATTGTTTTAGGGATTCTTTGTAGGTAGGCACGGATGGAGCCAAGGCATTCCCCTCTCCTTGTAGATTTTGAGATTTTTGGCATAGATTAGATTCACTCACTCCATCCCCGCACATATGTCCCCCATGAGTGTCGCTGCCTGGGCTTCAGTGGAAGGCATCTCATTATTCCACCTTGCCTTTGCCTGTCTGCTCTCATCCCAGTAGACAATTGCAGGGAAGAATTTGACGCTGAAAGTACAAGCTTCAGGCATGTCTCTACATCCTGACCCGCCGCCTCCACAAGCTGTATTGCCCTTTTAAAGGTGTGCGGGTACTTGAACGCATCCTGCTCCACAAGGTCCCTGCTAAAGTCATTTACTGACCTGCAGCCAATCAACTTTCCAAAAAGAGGTGGGTTCTTGTCTTTCAGTGAATGGGTTGGAATTTGGAAATTCCTTTCGTGCAAGTCACTGAGAAGAATTTGCGATTCACCGATCGATAAGTGGTGGGGCCTTCAGGGAATCAGTTATAGGGAAAATCCTCATCACTCTCATTATTTGGATTTGATCGTTAAACCAGGTGGTGAGAGGTGGTGGATACTCCCCCACACTTGCACTTCCTGGTGGAGACAAACCCAGGAAGCCTCTTCTTTGGGTCACACTGTTCGGGTTGGTGCTGTTCGTGCCTAAACTTACTGAGAACTGCACAGAACTTTTGCAATTTGGTTTGCCAAAGAAGAGCTCTTCCAGTGCGAGCTCGTACTGGAAGGCAGTCCATCCAGCCAGCGTTCCCGGATGTCAGTACAGAATGGCTGATATTTGGGAATGCCAAGAACTGGCTTCAAACAGGGACAGACATCCTAGAAGACCACTATGAGAGGGCCTTACAGGAAGCCGAGTCGGAAGGTGTCCCATGCCTCCAGGGTGCGTTGGAGGGGGAGGCATGGGACATAGCCATTAAATGGACTCGCCGGGGGATCAAGAGCCTCAGGGAGGTGACGATCCAGCGGGCCTCTAGGGATGTGGCCCGTCTCATGGCCCAGGAGGAGGAAGGAGAGGGGGTCAGGCATAAGAGCCCCGAAGAGTAAGGCGGTGAGGTTTAAGGGGAAACCACCATTTTCTCCTGCTTCGGCCAACCGAGGTGAACGTTGATGTGGAGTCCGAGGGGGGTGATGCCCCTCAGGGAGCTTCAGACTTGGGGCAGAGTCTGGGGTGCAGTTTTGAGGAGCCGGAGGAGGCCCGCCCCAGAGTGGAGCCCCCGGGGGTGGCGAAAGCCAAAAAAAGTATTGGCCCTTGTAGGGACAGGGCTGTGGGGGTCATCCCAGCCCTAACACCGTTAAGGGGTCCGGTCCTGGGGGACAAAGGTGAAACAATGGAAGTGCATGGGGGTTCAGGCTCAGATTCGGACTGGCTCCTGGAAGAGCTGGAGCCAGTGGTCCCTCAGAAGGAAAAAGAAAAGGAAAATGAACAGGAAAAAGGGCGAGGGGCCCCTTCCCACGGGGGTAAAATCCTGGACTGGGAGGACAGGAGTTTTTGTGTGTGGCACGGAGTAGTAAGGGGAGACAAGTACAAGTCCTTGCAAGTCCCAAACAACCTTGTCGCAGTAAGAACAGTTATCATAATTGGAGACTCCAATCTGAACAGATGCCCGATGATTTTCAACCCAGAGTTGGAGGTACATTGTTTTCCGGGGGCTAATCTGGCGCAGGCCAACAGCCTGATTAAATACAAGACCCCGATAGCAAAGGTGACCAAACATGTGGTTCTGGCTTTTGGCTTAAATGATCGGACCCAGAGTCAACTGGTCACATTAAGGAAGTGTGTGGAGAATTTTGGGAATTTCTTTCGTGCAAGTCACTGAGAAGAATTTGGACATTTGGACACTCATTAATTTCGCTTCTACTCTGCCGGAGCAGCAGAAAAAGAATTTGGAGGGTCTAAATGATATCATCCTGAAAGACGGGGGGTGTTCCATGGCCCTCTTGCCGGCAGAAAAGTTCAAGGTGGAGGCGGACGGGATCCATTGGACCCCGGGGACGGCTGGAGCGATGATCCATCATTGGTTGGCCCAGTTAAACGGGTGAGGGGGCCTTCCGATCAGGGTCCCCGGATTAATTTCAATAAAGGAGGCTCTGTCATAAATTTGTCTCAGAGTTTTCATTTCACACCGGCACAGGCTAGATTGCTAGATAGGGGCTTGGCATTTATCCCTTCACCTTTAGTTAAGAAGGTTGACAGGAGCCCGTTGTTGGCAGATTTGGGTCAGTTTCACAACAAAATTAAGAGGGCGGTCTATTTCGGTCCAAACGGGGAGGGGGACGTCCAGAGTCGACCATTTTGTGAGAAGTCAGAGTGGGTCCCCCACCCCCAAAAATTGCCTGGGGAGATATGGGACTTTTTTCAACAAAACTTGGAAGGGGTTCAGGTAGCTTTGTTGGGGGCACAGGCTCCGAGACCTAACTTGCCTCCGGAGGAGGTGGAGGCATTAGAAGAATTAACTCGCAGATGGGATATTGTGCTTGAACCCGCGGATAAGGGAAGTGCGGTGGTGATTATGGACAGGGCGCGTTATGTGCAGGACGGACTTCAATTAATGGATGAGTCTTTTTATTGCAAGTCGGAGACTCCCATTTTTATGGAGTCGATACCCCGCATTGAGAGAGTTGTAAATTCCTTGTTAAGGGAAGGGTTTATTTGCAAACAACAGGCAAATTACTTGTTGGGGGAGGTGAGGCCTAGGCCCAGGCGGTTTTACTTACTTCCTAAGGTCCATAAACCTTGGGAGAAATGGTCTAACCCCTTCATGCCTCCCGGTCGCCCAATTGTCTTGGACAGTGGGAGTGAGTGTCATAGGGTGGCAGAGTTTATTGACCTTTATTTAAATCCCTTATCTACCAAACATTTCAGCTATATTAGGGATACCTATGATTTTTTGGAAAAGGTTAAGGAATTGAAAGTGCCGCCTGATGCGTTTCTGTTTTCATTGGACGTGGAAAGCCTCTACACCAACATTGAGACTCCCCTGAGTTTGAAGGCAGTGCAAGATTGTTTTGCCAGGTTCCCTGACGCTTCTCGACCAGAGGAGGCGATCTTGGAACTTTTGGAGTTGAGTTTGACCTGCAATGATTTCGAGTTTGAGGGGGAATTCTATCTCTAGGTTAAGGGAACAGCTATGGGAAAAAGGTTTGCACCGGCTTATGCAAACATATACATGGCCCAATGGGAGGAGACTGTTTTTCCTAAATGTGGGAAGGTCCCTTTTTCCTACTGGCGATTTCTGGACGATGTCTGGGGAGTGTGGGATGGTAGTCGGGGGAGTTCGATGCCTTTTTAGAGGTTTTAAATGGGCATCACGCCTCGATTAAGGTCAAAGCAGTAATAAATGAACAGGCCATAGAGTTTCTGGATACGACAGTTTACAAGGGACAGGAGTTTCTCTCTACAGGAAAGTTGGATTTCAAGATGTTTTTAAAGAGACAGATTCTCACGCCTTGTTGCATTTTGGAAGCTACCATCCTAGACACACATTCAGGGGAATAGTTTTATCCCAGCTCTTGAGGTTTAGGAGAATTTGTTCGCAAGAGGTAAGCTTTCAGGAAGTTAAGCGTACGTTGTTTCTGGCACTCCGAACCAGGGGCTACTCCAGGTCGTGGCTTAGAGCAATTTATAAAGAACATTTGCCGGTTACAGACGAATCCAGATATACCCGGACCCTCTGGGGAGGATGAGATTCTAGTCCCGGCCATATTTCCGTATGCTCCGGAGGCGGTCAGGCTCACGAGGGAGATTAGGCAGGGTTTTGTGGAAACTCTGGCAAGACGTCCCTGAGGCTCAAGGTATTAAGATTCTGGCAGCCTTCAAGAGAAATATGAATTTACGGGACTTGCTGGTCCATAGTAGACTTCCCAAAAGCAAGGGGAAAGTAGGATTATTGAAAGGGAGGAGACCCCAAACCATTAAAGTTTGGGGCCAACCTGCTGCATTTTTTCTTCCAAACATTCCGTTGAAAACAGAGAATTGTGTTTATGGGATTCAGTGTGGTCTCTGTGGAAAACAGTACGTTGGTCAGAACCAGAGAATACGATTCGAACCCGTTTATATCAACATAGATATATGATTCGGAAAGGATTGTTGAACACGAGGAGGCGTTCTCTGATTGAGCATTTTCAGCGACATGGAGTTGGAAAATTGCGAATAAGGGGTTTAGAACATAACCCAAAATGGACTTTAAGGCAAAGGTTATATAAGGAATTTATTTGGATTGAGAGGTTGAAAACGAGGGTCCCAAATGGTCTGAATGAAAGGAGAGAAGATTTGACAACATAAAGGAAGAAGGGGTTAGCGTGTACTCTTTCACTTATCACAAATTGGAAACAATAAAATAAGATAAAAAATAAGGAATTTTTTATAAGGGACATAATGTGATGACGGAGGAATCTGGGAAACTGTTCCGGAATTCACTCCTGTATCTGAGCCCCTTTCTACAGTGGAAGGAAAAAATCCTTGTTAAAACATCTTTTTTGGCTATTAAAGGTAAATAGAACAAATTTGAACAAGCACCTGATCCTACCCATAAGGGGTGGTGGTTGTCACACCGAATGGAGTACGGTTTTGCTTGGCCTATTTTGACCTATGCCCATACCTGCCCATTTCCTAAACCTAACAATAGTAACCCTGTGGTGGTTTCACGAGTGGAGTTCGGGTTTGCTTGATCTATTTAAATCTATGAATATACCTGCTCTTTCCCTAACCCTACCCATAGTAGCCCTGTGGTTGTTTTACCAAGTGGGGTTTGATTTGGCTATATCTACCCTTTCCCTAAACCTAACCAAAGTAGCCCTGTGGTTGTTTCACTGAGTGGAGTTTAGTTTTGCTTGGCCTAGTCAGATCTAAAAAAATGCCTATACCTACACTTTCCCTAAACCTAACCATAGTAGCCCTGTGGTTGTTCCACTGAGTAGAGTTCAGTTTTGCTTGATCTATTTGGATTGGTGCATATACCTGCACTGTCCCTAACCCTACCCATAGTAGCCCTGGGGTTGTTTCACTGAGTGGAGTTAGGTTTTGCTTGGCCTTGTCAGATCCAGGCCTATACCTACCCCTTTCCCTAAACCTAACCATAGTAGCCCTGTGGTTGTTTCACTCGAGTAGAGTTTGGTTTTGCTTGACCTATTCAGATTTATGCATATACCTGCTCTTTCCCTAAACCTACCCATAGTAGCCCTGTGGTTGTTTCACCGAGTAGAGTGAGGTTTTGCTTGTCCTATTCAGATTTATGCCTATACCTACCCTATCCCTAAACCTAACCATAGTAGCCCTGTGGTTGTTTCACTGAGTGGAGTTTAGTTTTGCTTAGCCTATTCAGATTTATGCCTATATATACCTGCTCTTTCCCTAACCCTACCCATAGTAGCCCTGTGGTTGTTTTACCAAGTGGGGTTTGATTTGGCTATACCTACCCTTTCCTTAAACCTAACCATAGTAGCCCTGTGGTTGTTTCACTGGGTGGAGTTTAGTTTTGCTTAGCCTATTCAGATTTATGCCTATATATACCTGCTCTTTCCCTAACCCTACCCATAGTAGCCCAGTGGTTGTTTTACCAAGCGGGGTTTGATTTGGCTATACCTACTCTTTCCCTAAACCTAACCAAAGTAGCCCTGTGGTTGTTTCACTGAGTGGAGTTTAGTTTTGCTTAGCCTATTCAGATTTATGCTTATATATACCTGCTCTTTCCCTAACCCTACCCATAGTAGCCCTGTGGTTGTTTTACCAAGTGGGGTTTGATTTGGCTATACCTACTCTTTCCCTAAACCTAACCATAGTAGCCCTGTGGTTGTTTCACCAAGGGAGTTTGGAAAAATAATTTCCAAACTCATCAAAAATAATTTTATGGAATGGGTACCGAGCAGGACTCTGTTTTTGCTTCATTCCTATAAACACTTAAGATTCTTATTTTATTGGGTCCTACTTAGTAATAATATAAAAAAATCTCTTCACCCCTGTATTACCTGGTTGGGCCAGTAGAAGCAATTCAGAGAATTTCTCACCACGGTCGTGGGAACCATAGCAGAATACTATACTTTTCAGAGGGGGCCCATCTGCGGGTATAAAAAATGTGTCTGATGGTTTTATCCTTTGGGTAGGGAATTTCTACTCAGTCCATTTTACTGTAGTATTATGAGATCAGAGTACAGAAATATTCATTTTCTGATATCTCAATTATCTGATCTAGAGAAGTGGGAGGGGAGGGATGGCCTTGATTCAAGGTCAGGTAACCTTAAAGAAAACCTAAAAGGGTAGAGCTCCATGGAGATTATATTGGATGGAGTTTCGTGTTTTCCATTATAGTTCTACGGAGTTCGGTGTTAATTGGGTTTGGTGTTCCACTTATATGCACTCCAGTTCTTGTTGGGTATTTGATTAATTGACTGGTTCGTTGAATAGTTGGGCTAATTGTCTACACCTGTTTGGCTTAATCAGGAGAGATTTGGGGAAAATTTTCACACCACGGTTGTGAGTGCTACATTTAAAAACCATATATCGGAACAATGCCATCTGGTGGTATCTGCGGCTGACGAATACGTCTTTTTTGGTAAGGACCATTTCTGTTCAGTTTTTTTCAGCTCTCAAGAGGTAGACCGTTCCTCGCAGGCCTTTTCCGAGTAACCTGGATACCTTGCGGTGTTAACGAAGGGTTGCTTGGGGAGGGCGGCAAGTAGCCAGCCGCTTGTCTCCACTAGGACAGCACTTATGGGGGTGGTCTGGGGCTAACAGACCTTAATGGAGCCAAGTCTTCCATGGGTGATTAGCACCACTCATGCAACAGCACACTATGCAACAACATACTGACACACTGACCTTGTTGGTTCGCCTTCAGGTATTGTAAGAGTAGAGCGTTAGACTGGAACGCAATCCAGAAGCCAAGGCATCCAGTGGTTGTTCTGTAATGGGATGATGTCGGTCTGGTCTTGCCTTGGCTTCGAGGGAGAAGAGCTGGTAGAAGCTTGGTGTAGGAGCTGAACGTTCCTCATCCGCCAGTTCCGATAACCTTTCTCATTGCGAGGTTCCTTTTGAGTTATTTCCAGGTTAAGGGAGTAAAGAGAAGGAGGGGTGAGGATTGTTTTTTTTTTGGACCTCAATAAAATTCCAGAACTAGACCCCAACAACAATTGTGATTGTGGATCTGGTCTAATGCGATTAGCAATTGGTTACGGGACACTCGTCTTGGACTGATCATCCAGGATGGGCCACCTCAGAGGAGGATATCTAGTGTGTAAAGGTGCCGAAACATCCGGTGAATCTGAGGTACACTACTGATGAGAGTGTCCTGAATATTTCCCTCATCCATACTTTGGGGAGTAGGAGGGAGGAAAAACTGAGTCTTGCTTTGGTTTTGTTGGTATAGCTTTAGTTTCAAGGGATTGCTTCCTCTTTTTTTCTAAGAAATCAGTCCATAGTGAGTTTTGTGGATTATGCACCTGGTTTGGGTGGAGTGTGGATATCAGCGTTTCCTCTTTGCAAGAGTCTTCACTTTTGTCGGAGTTTCTCGTGTAATTCTTCTCTGGTTCTTTTCTCTGACTATTCTCTTCAGTCTGTGTAGAAGATTAGACAGGGCAGTTTGAAGTCTTTCTACTTCCTTCTGTAGCTTGGGGTCGTTGTCATCCTCGGCGCTTGCAACCTTGTGCTCCAGGGCGATGCAGCTCCTTTCGCGGAGGCGTGCGTGTGCGCTGAGTTGGTAGGCGAGGTTGACGGTGTCTGGCCCAGTCTTTGTCATGGGAGCATTGGCTTGGTTTGTGCGCCATCAGCTTGTACACGTCTGCGTCCAGTTGCTCTTGGCTCGGGGCTCTGAGTCACTGGTGGCTTTGGGCAGGGATGGAGATGTCATGAATCTCGGCCATGTCTCCAGCTTGTCCCAGCGGGTTGCGGACCGTAGGACCGGAACATACTGGCTTCACTGTGGGCGAGATGACCACAACACACACAGAGAGACCAATGCAAGTTCGACTGACGTCTAACGAGCTATAATACCGGCTAGGCCGTGTATGAAAATTTTGGTTAACTGATGCAGACAGTTAAACCGTTAGGTGGGACAATTTTGGTAGGTCATCATGGGTCTGAATGAAGATTTGACAGGGCGCTGAGCTTAGGGGTCACCTGTTGATGCTAACGACTTGGTTGTCACACTATTCTTCAGCACTCCTTGGTGTGTCAGAGAGGTTCTGTCTTTAGGCGAACTGAAAGGAACAGAGCACAACAGAACAGATCAATGGCAAGCTAGCAAAGTTTGAAGTAACATGCAACCATCAAAGATGGGAGGTCTGTAATGAAATGGCATTAGTAGTACACAAGAAGTGTTAAAAAGGGGAGGAGAAGGCCTAAGCCTGCAGTTTGTGGCTTGGTGGACGGAGGAAGCAAACCACTTCAAATATCAGGGGAATCTCTAGATTCTGTGGCCAATATTTAGTGGATGGGTTTTAATACCTTTTCTAGTTTGCCTGGGGTGCAATGAGGTCATTCTGGTTGGAGACAGCATCGTGGTGAATCCTTCTGTCCGCCCCAACACATGACAGCAGTGTCCTAGGCCTTTCCGTGCATCTGTACCGAGGTGCGCCCTCTCAAGCAACTTGACCTTGAACACAACCGGCGGTGCCAGATTGGTGGTGTCGTGTTGCGGGCTGCACCAACGGAAAGATAGAGGAAAGTCTGAGACCCGCGCTCAGTCAGTGCTGGTGACGCAGATCAGACGAACCAGCCCACTGGACCCCAAGCAGAAGTGACTGTCATATCACCATAGCATGAGAGAGTTGTACCTACAAACACAAAACAGGATAAGGAACAAGTGTTGTACTGCTTGGGGTCCAGTGGGCTGGTTCGATCTGATCTGCGTCACCAGCACTGACTCAGCGCGGGTCTCAGACTTTCCTCTATCTTTCCGTTGGTGCAGCCCGCAACACGACACCACCAATCTGGCACCGCCGGTTGTGTTCAAGGTCAAGTTGCTTGAGAGGGCGCACCTCGGTACAGATGCACGGAAAGGCCTAGGACACTGCTGTCATGTGTTGAGGCGGACAGAAGGATTCACCACGATGCTGTCTCCAACCAGAATGACCTCATTGCACCCAGGCAAACTAGAAAAGGTATTAAAACCCATCCACTAAATGTTGGCCACAGAATCTAGAGATTCCCCTGATATTTGAAGTGGTTTGCTTCCTCCGTCCACCAAGCCACAAACTGCAGGCTTAGGCCTTCTCCTCCCCTTTTTAACACTTCTTGTGTACTACTAATGCCATTTCATTACAGACCTCCCATCTTTGATGGTTGCATGTTACTTCAAACTTTGCTAGCTTGCCATTGATCTGTTCTGTTGTGCTTCTGTTCCTTTCAGTTCGCCTAAAGACAGAACCTCTCTGACACACCAAGGAGTGCTGAAGAATAGTGTGACAACCAAGTCGTTAGCATCAACAGGTGACCCCTAAGCTGCACGCCCTGTCGAATCTTCATTCAGACCCATGATGACCTACCAAAATTGTCCCACCTAACGGTTTAACTGTCTGCATCAGTTAACCAAAATTTTCATACACAGGCCTAGCCGGTATTATAGCTCGTTAGACGTAGTCGAACTTGCATTGGTCTCTCTGTGTGTGTTGTGGTCATCTCGCCCACAGTGAAGCCAGTATGTTCCGGTCCTACGGTTCCGCAACCCGCTGGGACAAGCTGGAGACATGGCCGAGATTCATGACATCTCCATCCCTGCCCAAAGCCACCAGTGACTCAGAGCCCCGAGCCAGAGAGCAACTGGACGCAGACGTGTACAAGCTGATGGCGCACAAACCAAGCCAATGCTCCCATGACAAAGACTGGGCCAGACACCGTCAACCTCGCCTACCAACTCAGCGCACACGCACGCCTCCGCGAAAGGAGCTGCATCGCCCTGGAGCACAAGGTTGCAAGCAGCCGAGGATGACAACGAGCCCCAAGCTACAGAAGGAAGTAGAAAGACTTCAAACTGCCCTGTCTAATCTTCTACACAGACTGAAGAGAATAGTCAGAGAAAAGAACCAGAGAAGAATTACACGAGAAACTCCGACAAAAGTGAAGACTCTTGCAAAGAGGAAACGCTGATATCCACACTCCACCCAAACCAGGTGCATAATCCACAAAACTCACTATGGACTGATTTCTTAGAAAAAAAGAGGAAGCAATCCCTTGAAACTAAAGCTATACCAACAAAACCAAAGCAAGACTCAGTTTTTCCTCCCTCCTACTCCCCAAAGTATGGATGAGGGAAATATTCAGGACACTCTCATCAGTAGTGTACCTCAGATTCACCGGATGTTTCGGCACCTTTACACACTAGATATCCTCCTCTGAGGTGGCCCATCCTGGATGATCAGTCCAAGACGAGTGTCCCGTAACCAATTGCTAATCGCATTAGACCAGATCCACAATCACAATTGTTGTTGGGGTCTAGTTCTGGAATTTTATTGAGGTCCAAAAAAAAAACAATCCTCACCCCTCCTTCTCTTTACTCCCTTAACCTGGAAATAACTCAAAAGGAACCTCGCAATGAGAAAGGTTATCGGAACTGGCGGATGAGGAACGTTCAGCTCCTACACCAAGCTTCTACCAGCTCTTCTCCCTCGAAGCCAAGGCAAGACCAGACCGACATCATCCCATTACAGAACAACCACTGGATGCCTTGGCTTCTGGATTGCGTTCCAGTCTAACGCTCTACTCTTACAATACCTGAAGGCGAACCAACAAGGTCAGTGTGTCAGTATGTTGTTGCATAGTGTGCTGTTGCATGAGTGGTGCTAATCACCCATGGAAGACTTGGCTCCATTAAGGTCTGTTAGCCCCAGACCACCCCCATAAGTGCTGTCCTAGTGGAGACAAGCGGCTGGCTACTTGCCGCCCTCCCCAAGCAACCCTTCGTTAACACCGCAAGGTATCCAGGTTACTCGGAAAAGGCCTGCGAGGAACGGTCTACCTCTTGAGAGCTGAAAAAAACTGAACAGAAATGGTCCTTACCAAAAAAGACGTATTCGTCAGCCGCAGATACCACCAGATGGCATTGTTCCGATATATGGTTTTTAAATGTAGCACTCACAACCGTGGTGTGAAAATTTTCCCAAATCTCTCCTGATTAAGCCAAACAGGTGTAGACAATTAGCCCAACTATTCAACGAACCAGTCAATTAATCAAATACCCAACAAGAACTGGAGTGCATATAAGTGGAACACCAAACCCAATTAGACACCGAACTCCGTAGAACTATAATGGAAAACACGAAACTCCATCCAATATAATCTCCATGGAGCTCTACCCTTTTAGGTTTTCTTTAAGGTTACCTGACCTTGAATCAAGGCCATCCCTCCCCTCCCACTTCTCTAGATCAGATAATTGAGATATCAGAAAATGAATATTTCTGTACTCTGATCTCATAATACTACAGTAAAATGGACTGAGTAGAAATTCCCTACCCAAAGGATAAAACCATCAGACACATTTTTTATACCCGCAGATGGGCCCCCTCTGAAAAGTATAGTATTCTGCTATGGTTCCCACGACCGTGGTAGAAATTCTCTGAATTGCTTCTACTGGCCCAACCAGGTAATACAGGGGTGAAGAGATTTTTTTATATTATTACTAAGTAGGACCCAATAAAATAAGAATCTTAAGTGTTTATAGGAATGAAGCAAAAACAGAGTCCTGCTCGGTACCCATTCCATAAAATTATTTTTGATGAGTTTGGAAATTATTTTTCCAAACTCCCTTGGTGAAACAACCACAGGGCTACTATGGTTAGGTTTAGGGAAAGAGTAGGTATAGCCAAATCAAACCCCACTTGGTAAAACAACCACAGGGCTACTATGGGTAGGGTTAGGGAAAGAGCAGGTATATATAAGCATAAATCTGAATAGGCTAAGCAAAACTAAACTCCACTCAGTGAAACAACCACAGGGCTACTTTGGTTAGGTTTCAGGGAAAGAGTAGGTATAGCCAAATCAAACCCCGCTTGGTAAAACAACCACTGGGCTACTATGGGTAGGGTTAGGGAAAGAGCAGGTATATATAGGCATAAATCTGAATAGGCTAAGCAAAACTAAACTCCACCCAGTGAAACAACCACAGGGCTACTATGGTTAGGTTTAAGGAAAGGGTAGGTATAGCCAAATCAAACCCCACTTGGTAAAACAACCACAGGGCTACTATGGGTAGGGTTAGGGAAAGAGCAGGTATATATAGGCATAAATCTGAATAGGCTAAGCAAAACTAAACTCCACTCAGTGAAACAACCACAGGGCTACTATGGTTAGGTTTAGGGATAGGGTAGGTATAGGCATAAATCTGAATAGGACAAGCAAAACCTCACTCTACTCGGTGAAACAACCACAGGGCTACTATGGGTAGGTTTAGGGAAAGAGCAGGTATATGCATAAATCTGAATAGGTCAAGCAAAACCAAACTCTACTCGAGTGAAACAACCACAGGGCTACTATGGTTAGGTTTAGGGGAAGGGGTAGGTATAGGCCTGGATCTGACAAGGCCAAGCAAAACCTAACTCCACTCAGTGAAACAACCCCAGGGCTACTATGGGTAGGGTTAGGGACAGTGCAGGTATATGCACCAATCCAAATAGATCAAGCAAAACTGAACTCTACTCAGTGGAACAACCACAGGGCTACTATGGTTAGGTTTAGGGAAAGTGTAGGTATAGGCATTTTTTTAGATCTGACTAGGCCAAGCAAAACTAAACTCCACTCAGTGAAACAACCACAGGGCTACTTTGGTTAGGTTTAGGGAAAGGGTAGATATAGCCAAATCAAACCCCACTTGGTAAAACAACCACAGGGCTACTATGGGTAGGGTTCAGGGAAAGAGCAGGTATATTCATAGATTTAAATAGATCAAGCAAACCCGAACTTCACTCGTGAAACCACCACAGGGTTACTATTGTTAGGTTTAGGAAATGGGCAGGTATGGGCATAGGTCAAAATAGGCCAAGCAAAACCGTACTCCATTCGGTGTGACAACCACCACCCCTTATGGGTAGGATCAGGTGCTTGTTCAAATTTGTTCTATTTACCTTTAATAGCCAAAAAAGATGTTTTAACAAGGATTTTTTCCTTCCACTGTAGAAAGGGGCTCAGATACAGGAGTGAATTCCGGAATAGTTTCCCAGATTCCTCCGTCATCACATTATGTCCCTTATAAAAAATTCCTTATTTTTTATCTTATTTTATTGTTTCCAATTTGTGATAAGTGAAAGAGTCACACGCTAACCCCTTCTTCCTTTATGTTGTCAAATCTTCTCTCCTTTCATTCAGACCATTTGGGACCCTCGTTTTCAACCTCTCAATCCAAATAAATTCCTTATATAACCTTTGCCTTAAAGTCCATTTTGGGTTATGTTCTAGAACCCCTTATTCGCAATTTTCCAACTCCATGTCGCTGAAAATGCTCAATCAGAGAACGCCTCCTCGTGTTCAACAATCCTTTCCGAATCATATATCTATGTTGATATAAACGGGTTCGAATCGTATTCTTGGTCTGACCAACGTACTGTTTTCCACAGAGACCACACTGAATCCCATAAACACAATTCTCTGTTTTCAACGGAATGTTTGGAAGAAAAAATGCAGCAGGTTGGCCCCAAACTTTAATGGTTTGGGGTCTCCTCCCTTTCAATAATCCTACTTTCCCCTTGCTTTTGGGAAGTCTACTATGGACCAGCAAGTCCCGTGAAATTCATATTTCTCTTGAAGGCTGCCAGAATCTAATACCTTGAGCCTCAGGGACATCTGCCAGAGTTTCCACAAAACCCTGCCTAATCTCCCTCGTGAGCCTGACCGCCTCCGGAGCATACCGAAAATATGGCCGGGACTAGAATCTTATCCTCCCAGAGGGTCCGGGATATATCTGGATTCGTCTGTAACCGGCAAATGTCTTTATAAATTGCTCTAAGCCACGACCTGGAGTAGCCCCTGGTTCGGAGTGCCAGAAACAACGTACGCTTAACTTCCTGAAAGCTTACCTCTTGCGAACAAATTCTCCTAAACCTCAAGAGCTGGGATAAAACTATTCCCCTGAATGTGTGTCTCAGGATGGTAGCTTCCAAAATGCAACAAGGCGTGAGAATCTGTCTCTTTAAAAACATCTTGAAATCCAACTTTCCTGTAGAGAGAAACTCCTGTCCCTTGTAAACTGTCGTATCCAGAAACTCTATGGCCTGTTCATTTATTACTGCTTTGACCTTAATCGAGGCGTGATGCCCATTTAAAACCTCTAAAAAGGCATCGAACTCCCCCGACTACCATCCCACACTCCCCAGACATCGTCCAGAAATCGCCAGTAGGAAAAGGGACCTTCCCACATTTAGGGAAAACAGTCTCCTCCCATTGGGCCATGTATATGTTTGCATAAGCCGGTGCAAACCTTTTTCCCATAGCTGTTCCCTTAACCTAGAGATAGAATTCCCCCTCAAACTCGAAATCATTGCAGGTCAAACTCAACTCCAAAAGTTCCAAGATCGCCTCCTCTGGTCGAGAAGCGTCAGGGAACCTGGCAAAACAATCTTGCACTGCCTTCAAACTCAGGGGAGTCTCAATGTTGGTGTAGAGGCTTTCACGTCCAATGAAAACAGAAACGCATCAGGCGGCACTTTCAATTCCTTAACCTTTTCCAAAAAATCATAGGTATCCCTAATATAGCTGAAATGTTTGGTAGATAAGGGATTTAAATAAAGGTCAATAAACTCTGCCACCCTATGACACTCACTCCCACTGTCCGAGACAATTGGGCGACCGGGAGGCATGAAGGGGTTAGACCATTTCTCCCAAGGTTTATGGACCTTAGGAAGTAAGTAAAACCGCCTGGGCCTAGGCCTCACCTCCCCAACAAGTAATTTGCCTGTTGTTTGCAAATAAACCCTTCCCTTAACAAGGAATTTACAACTCTCTCAATGCGGGGTATCGACTCCATAAAAATGGGAGTCTCCGACTTGCAATAAAAAGACTCATCCATTAATTGAAGTCCGTCCTGCACATAACGCGCCCTGTCCATAATCACCACCGCACTTCCCTTATCCGCGGGTTCAAGCACAATATCCCATCTGCGAGTTAATTCTTCTAATGCCTCCACCTCCTCCGGAGGCAAGTTAGGTCTCGGAGCCTGTGCCCCCAACAAAGCTACCTGAACCCCTTCCAAGTTTTGTTGAAAAAAGTCCCATATCTCCCCAGGCAATTTTTGGGGGTGGGGACCCACTCTGACTTCTCACAAAATGGTCGACTCTGGACGTCCCCCTCCCCGTTTGGACCGAAATAGACCGCCCTCTTAATTTTGTTGTGAAACTGACCCAAATCTGCCAACAACGGGCTCCTGTCAACCTTCTTAACTAAAGGTGAAGGGATAAATGCCAAGCCCCTATCTAGCAATCTAGCCTGTGCCGGTGTGAAATGAAAACTCTGAGACAAATTTATGACAGAGCCTCCTTTATTGAAATTAATCCGGAGACCCTGATCGGGAAGGCCCCCTCACCCGTTTAACTGGGCCAACCAATGATGGATCATCGCTCCAGCCGTCCCCGGGTCCAATGGATCCCGTCCGCCTCCACCTTGAACTTTTCTGCCGGCAAGAGGGCCATGGAACACCCCCGTCTTTCAGGATGATATCATTTAGACCCTCCAAATTCTTTTTCTGCTGCTCCGGCAGAGTAGAAGCGAAATTAATGAGTGTCCAAATGTCCAAATTCTTCTCAGTGACTTGCACGAAAGAAATTCCCAAAATTCTCCACACACTTCCTTAATGTGACCAGTTGACTCTGGGTCCGATCATTTAAGCCAAAAGCCAGAACCACATGTTTGGTCACCTTTGCTATCGGGGTCTTGTATTTAATCAGGCTGTTGGCCTGCGCCAGATTAGCCCCCGGAAAACAATGTACCTCCAACTCTGGGTTGAAAATCATCGGGCATCTGTTCAGATTGGAGTCTCCAATTATGATAACTGTTCTTACTGCGACAAGGTTGTTTGGGACTTGCAAGGACTTGTACTTGTCTCCCCTTACTACTCCGTGCCACACACAAAAACTCCTGTCCTCCCAGTCCAGGATTTTACCCCCGTGGGAAGGGGCCCCTCGCCCTTTTTCCTGTTCATTTTCCTTTTCTTTTTCCTTCTGAGGGACCACTGGCTCCAGCTCTTCCAGGAGCCAGTCCGAATCTGAGCCTGAACCCCCATGCACTTCCATTGTTTCACCTTTGTCCCCCAGGACCGGACCCCTTAACGGTGTTAGGGCTGGGATGACCCCCACAGCCCTGTCCCTACAAGGGCCAATACTTTTTTTGGCTTTCGCCACCCCCGGGGGCTCCACTCTGGGGCGGGCCTCCTCCGGCTCCTCAAAACTGCACCCCAGACTCTGCCCCAAGTCTGAAGCTCCCTGAGGGGCATCACCCCCCTCGGACTCCACATCAACGTTCACCTCGGTTGGCCGAAGCAGGAGAAAATGGTGGTTTCCCCTTAAACCTCACCGCCTTACTCTTCGGGGCTCTTATGCCTGACCCCTCTCCTTCCTCCTCCTGGGCCATGAGACGGGCCACATCCCTAGAGGCCCGCTGGATCGTCACCTCCCTGAGGCTCTTGATCCCCCGGCGAGTCCATTTAATGGCTATGTCCCATGCCTCCCCCTCCAACGCACCCTGGAGGCATGGGACACCTTCCGACTCGGCTTCCTGTAAGGCCCTCTCATAGTGGTCTTCTAGGATGTCTGTCCCTGTTTGAAGCCAGTTCTTGGCATTCCCAAATATCAGCCATTCTGTACTGACATCCGGGAACGCTGGCTGGATGGACTGCCTTCCAGTACGAGCTCGCACTGGAAGAGCTCTTCTTTGGCAAACCAAATTGCAAAAGTTCTGTGCAGTTCTCAGTAAGTTTAGGCACGAACAGCACCAACCCGAACAGTGTGACCCAAAGAAGAGGCTTCCTGGGTTTGTCTCCACCAGGAAGTGCAAGTGTGGGGGAGTATCCACCACCTCTCACCACCTGGTTTAACGATCAAATCCAAATAATGAGAGTGATGAGGATTTTCCCTATAACTGATTCCCTGAAGGCCCCACCACTTATCGTCGGTGAATCGCAAATTCTTCTCAGTGACTTGCACGAAAGGAATTTCCAAATTCCAACCCATTCACTGAAAGACAAGAACCCACCTCTTTTGGAAAGTTGATTGGCTGCAGGTCAGTAAATGACTTTAGCAGGGACCTTGTGGAGCGGGATGCGTTCAAGTACCCGCACACCTTTAAAAGGGCAATACAGCTTGTGGAGGCGGCGGGTCAGGATGTAGAGACATGCCTGAAGCTTGTACTTTCAGCGTCAAATTCTTCCCTGCAATTGTCTACTGGGATGAGAGCAGACAGGCAAAGGCAAGGTGGAATAATGAGATGCCTTCCACTGAAGCCCAGGCAGCGACACTCATGGGGACATATGTGCGGGGATGGAGTGAGTGAATCTAATCTATGCCAAAAATCTCAAAATCTACAAGGAGAGGGGAATGCCTTGGCTCCATCCGTGCCTACCTACAAAGAATCCCTAAAACAATGACCAAGGAGCAAAAAGTTGCAATCTTACCTTTTTGTCTTCGATTGCACTGATTCAGAAAGGGGATTTCGTACTGTTTTCCTCTCTTGGGACCCTCATTGGGTCAGCTTCCAATGACCCAGCAGCAAATGCAGCAGGCACATCTGCTATCCCAATTGATTCTCATACACTCTCCAAGAGTTAACAGGCTACATGAATATGTGCCATACAAGGTCCCCAAAATCCCAGTGAACACAAGCAAGCGTCCCAATAAAGATCAAAACCCAACCAAAACAGAAGAACAACCAGAAGAAATGGAAACTCTACCTGAAGAAGAGGAAGATCAACTTGTTCAAAGGGTAGAGACAACAACCATCCCTGCACACATACTTGGGAGGTGGACACCTGAAGAGGTGGAACTAGTGGTGGCTCACCCTGAAATGTTGCATGTTGAGGCTTACAAAAGTTACATCAACACATGCAAAGAACTGGCCCACCCAGTGAGAACCTTCCAAGCATTTAAAAGGAAGAGACAAAGACTACTATAGGTAAGTTCTTTTGTTCCACTTTATTTCATATAATTTAATTCAAGCAAAAAGCACTATATTGTTTTACTTATCCGCAATTTTCTTTGTTATTCAGAGTCATGGACCTCCAGGTAACTGGATGAAAAAAAGGAATTTTTCAATTTCCTCTGACGTCATCATCCAGATGTGGTCATGTTCAACGTTCAAGATTTTTTTCACATTTAAATTGTGTTAAATAAAGTTATGCACTTTAGATTGTTGGGATTTTTTCCCCATTGAGAGTTTTTTAAATAAAGTTATGCACTTTAGATTGTTGGGATTTTTCCCTATTGTTATTTTGTTAAATAAAGTTAGTCAACATTGATATACTCAAGCACCAGCACCTAATAGCATTTGGTTTTTTTTTGTAAAAATGTAAATCTGTTCAATAAATAATGTTACTTGATTTTACATCTTGTGTAATGTCAAATTATTTTTAATAAACACACAATTATGTTTTTTTATTTGTATTTTATTTTTTATTTCGCATTTTAAAAAAAAATATTTTTTTATTTTTTATTTGTTTTATTTTATTTTTATTTATTTATTTATTCATTTTATTATTTTTATTTTATTTGTTTTTAAAAATTTTATTTTTTAATTTTGCTTTTTTTAATTTTGTTTTTATTTTTTAATGTTGTTTAATTGACATTTACTTTTTTATTTATGCTTTTAATGCATTTTTTTATTTTTTTTTATTTTATTTTAGCCTTATTTATTTTTTTCTATTTTTTTATTTATTTTTTTACTCTTTATTCATTTATTTTATTTTATTTCACTTTATTTATTTATTTATTTTATATATTTTTTTTTTTTATTTATTATTTATTTTGTTTATTTTGTTTAGTTATTTATTTTTTTATTTATTTTCTATTTATTTTTTATATATTTTAATTTATTTGTATTTATTTATTTTTTATTTATTTATTTTTTCCTTATGATTTATTTATGCATTTTAACCTGTTAAGGTCGTAAACCCGGTACCGGGGGGATTGCGTTATTAAGAACGTTATTATGATCGCCTTTTAATATTTAAAGGTCCTGATGAAACATTAACAGTCATATGGTTATATCATTACAAAGCTTAGACCCTCTACTTTTCACACAAAACCATCATTTTTTAATTCATTTTACATATTGGATAATTTAAAAGTTTATATTCCTCCACCCGCAACCGAAATACCGTTCAAAAGTAAGTGTGATTATGAATATGAATATTGATAGCATTGGTCAAATTTGATCAACAAAGGCAAGTCATATATCAAACAAAACCTTTCTTCAACATGATTTTTGCTGTATGGTTTATTTAGTTGACATAATACAACAGATCAAATGATTGCATAACTATTCGCGAAGTACATCTTTGATATTTGTAAACAAACTAGGAAACGCGTTGCATTTCGTCTCCGATTACAGCATGTCTGAGCTAAAAGTAGTCAAAAATATGCATAGACTTTCACCTTAGACTGTTTTCTTCAAAATGAGTCCATTTTCGCCTTCATGTGAGTTTAGCTTGATAAATAATCCCCTATTATGTCTCATTTAGTCCAGTAACGCAGGAAATAAGTCATTTGTTTTCATACGATCCACATGATATGTTATCGTCGACGGATGATGACGAACTACGCATCATTGGGAAGCTTACGCTTATCTCAGCATGACGTGACATGTCGTGGACATCTATGGTGGACACACCTTTCCTCTAAAACAAACAGAGTCTGAGATATTCAGCGCAATTTTGCCTCAGAGTAAAAAAAAGGTAGATATTCTTCAGCGCGCAGTCTGGACGCACTCTCTCATAAAAGACACTAAAAAGCCACTTTGCCCCCCCTTGGTGTCATAGCAATAACTTTTTTAATCGAAATGTTAGACACATAATTTTTTTTTCAGTGTTGGGGACATCTAGTGGAATCAAATGGAACTTATAATAGGTAGCTGTTGCACACAATACCAGAGTAATACACTTTCAAACAAAGATTCAAAGAAAAAAACACACAAAAGCGCCTACTTTTTTGTGTGTTTCTTTTGATATTTTAAACACATACAATCATTTTTATTACATTTGACACTTGATTTTGTTTGTTTAAAGGGTTTCCTATAAAATGACACCAATTATTTGCATTTACTTCACTGTATGTGGGTATAGGAGCCATCAGATTTGGGTATGACCAATTTTATGTGGAATTCCAAAATAAACCAAAGAGCTTAAGAGGTTAAGATACATTACAAAACACTGGGAGACAAAAAGGCACTAAAATATATGTAACAATAAACAGATACACCGAAGTCCCACCAGAAAAACAAACACAAAATAAAAAAAATAAAATAAAATAATAAAAATAAAATAATAATAAAATAAATAAACAACTTACAAGTGCAATCTAATACAATTATGCATACAGATAGCCCAATTATATATTGAACAGACAAAACAGAAGTAGTATCCTCTGAGCTGGTGGGTAGTGGAAATTGGAGGGCTTGAGGTCTGGGAGTGGGGTCCAGAATCAAACACAGAGAGCAGGGTCAAGCTGGAGAGTTTGAATATGTTCACTAAAGGGTCTCCAAAGCTTGATAAAAATAGTACTGGGTCGGCGAAGAGAGTACCTTATTTTCTCTAACTTCATGAAATAAAGAACATCTCTAACCCAGTGAGTGTGAGATGGAGGGTGGGGGCTCTTCCAATTCAATAAAATTAACCATCTAGCCACAAGAGTCAAAAAAGCTACAAAGTCTGAGAAATGAGAAGGTAAAGAAGGCTGGAAAACCCCAAATAAACCAATGATTGGACAGAGTGGTATTTCCACAGAGGTTATAGCCGACAATGAGATAAAAATTTGCCTCCAAAAGGAAGACAGTGCAGGGCAGGACCAAAACATATGAATTAAAGTGGCTGAACCAGAGTGACACTGGTCACACTCCGGGTCAATAGAGGGGTTAATGCGAGCTAACCTGGTTTTGGACCAGTGTGCTCTATGAACCACTTTGCACTGTATAAGTCTGTGACGCACGCAAAGAGAGGAGGAGTACACCCTGTTCAAGACCGCTTTCCAAGTCTCCTCTTCTATGTCAGTACCGATGTCTTGGGACCAGACAATGCGTAGGTTATCAGAGGAAAATTGCAAATTAACAATGATGTTCACTAATTTACAAATTGACCCTCTAGTACATGGATCCACACTCAAAATTTTATCCAAATCTGAAGGGGGAGGGGCATTTGGAAAGTTAACCATCTTTTTACGTACAAAGTCTTGAATTTGTAAATATTTGAAAAAATGGCTTTTGGGAATATTAAACTGGGAGGTCAGCTGATCAAAGAGGCGAAAACACCATCAATATAAAGGTCTGCAAAAGAAACCAATCCATGGTCTCTCCAGGATGCATACGCACAATCCAAAATGGAGGGGTTAAATTTAGGCTTGAGGGGTTAAATGAGGGGTTATGAAGACCAAAATGTCGTAAAAATTGGGTCCAGATTTTAAGACTGTTTTTTACAACTATATTGTTTGAATATTTGATCGGGGAAATCGTAAATGGGAGGCATAAAAGGAGGGCGTGCCAAGGAGGGCGTGCATGATGCATTCTCCATGTGAAGCCAGGATGGGGGAGTGACAAAGTTGCTTGAATGGAACCAGTTAAGGTTGGAGCGTATATTCGCTGCCCAATAGTATATTAAAAAATTAGGAAGAGCCAGGCCACCTAATTGTTTTGTCTTCTGCAAAATACCTTTCCTGAGCTTTGGAGTTTTTTTTATTCCAGAGAAACTTAGAAATAGAACTATCAAGTGCAACAAAAAAGGACTATGGAATAAAAATAGGAATACACTGGAATAAGTATAAAAATGTTGGGAGCACGCTCATCTTAATACAATTAACCCTACCAATCAGGGATATAGGAAGGAGAGACCAACGATTAAAATCCTGTGCGAGAACGGTTAAGCAACGGGACAAAATTGTGATCAAATAGATCAGAAAAGCTTTTTGTGACATTTATACCCAAATATCTAAAAGACTGAGATGAATTTTTGAAAGGCAGGGATGCTAATGGGTATTCCAAGGCAGCCGTGTTGATGGGCATTAATTCACTTTTGCTCAGATTTAATTTATAGCCTGAAATTAGGCCAAAATCTTTTAGCAAATTCAGCACCAAGGGAATAGAGGTATCAGGGTCGGACACATATAACAAAAGATCATCCGCATATAAGGATAGCTTATGCGCCAACCCTCCCTCTGTATGCCAGCAATCGCACTCGATCTTAGAGCAATTGCCAAAGGCTCAATAGCTATTGCAAATAGCAAGGGGAAAGTGGGCAGCCTTGTCTAGTCCCGCGACCAAGGGAAAAATACTCAGAGTAGTTATTGTTTGTTCGTACACAGGCCAAAGGTGATGTATATAAAAGCCTAATCCAAGCTCATAAATTGGTCTGGAAAACCAAATTTCCTCAGTGCGTAAAACAAATAGTGCCACTCGACTCTATCAAATGCCTTCTCAGCATCCATGGAAATAACTAATTCTGGAGATTCATTCAACGTAGAAGAGTAAAGAATATTCAAAAGGCACCTAATATTATGAAAAGAGTGTCTGTTTTTAATAAACCCTGTTTGGTCTGGAGAAATTATAGTCGGAAGAACAGTCTCCAGACGCCTCGCTAGGACTTTAGCTAATAATTTCACATCTGAACAAAGTAAGGAGATGGGGCGATAATTACTACACTGAGAAGGATCTTTATCTTTTTTCAAAATTAGAGAAATAATTGCCTGCCTTAAAGATTGAGGGAGCATACCTGAGCTGTAAGACTCATTAAACATATTAAGCAAAAGAGGTGATAATTTGTCAGCGAATGTCTTTAAAAAATCTGCAGGAAAGCCATCAGGCCCTGGGCATTTACCATTCTGCATTAGACTAAGAGCAGTCTTAATTTCATCTAAAGTAAGAGGGGCTACTAAATTTGCGGAGATACCAGAATCAATGCAAGGCACATTTAGGGAACTGAAAAGTTATTGAACTGAGCCTCTTCAGCTATGTTTTCAGAGGTGTATAAAGAAGCGTAAAAGTTCTGAACTCGTCATTAATAGTAAGTGGATGAACTGAAAGACCCAATTGGAGTGGAAATTTGAGTAATGAGGCGTGAGGCAGCAGACTGGCGCAACTGATGGGCAAGCAGTTTACTCGATTTATCGCCAAATTCATAGTAATTGCAACGAGTCTTATGCAGAGCTTCAGTTGCCTCATTTGTTGCAAGTAGATCAAACTCTGTCTTCGCCGTGAGAAGCTTAACTAAGAGATCTGAGTTTGGAGAATTAACATAGGTAGCTCTTTCATTAGCTCTTTTTTCATTCATCACTTTTCTCTTGTGAGCGGAATATGAAATAATTTCTCCTCTTAAATAAGCCTTGCATGCCTCCCAAATTGTCTTAGCTGAAACGTCCGGAGTAATATTTGTGGAAATAAAAAGGTCAATCCTATCGTTAATAACAGCAATAAAATCAGTATCATTCAGCATTAAGGAGTTAAAATACCAAGGAGACCGGGACATTGAAAGGCCTGGTAAAGCCAGGTCAAATGTAATAGCAGCATGGTCTGAAATAACAATTGTATTGTATATACATGAGCTAGCCAATGGAAGTAATTTGTTATCAACCAGAAAATAGTCAATGCGGGAGAAAGAACGATGCACGGGTGAGAAAAAAGAAAATTGTTTTGTGTTAGAGTTAAAAAAGCGCCACAAATCAGACACCGCATATTGCTCCATAAATAGCTGAATAATCTTGCTGGAATTAGACTGCGCACAGGGCCTAGATGAAGAGCGATCCAGAACAGGGTCCAAACAGCAATTAAGATCCCCACCCAAAATTAGTTGGTTGGAATGCAAATCAGGAAGGGAAAACAGAACTTTTTTGAAAAAAGCCTCATCATCCCAATTAGGACCATATATATTGGCCAAAATCATGCAAACTCCATTGATCTGTCCTCTAATAATAATAAAACGCCCATTGGGGTCTGAGATGACATCAGAAACAGAAAAGGGAACTGATTTATGAATCAGAATAGCAACCCCTCGAGACTTACTCTGAAAACCAGAGTGGTAGAGCTGGCCCACCCATCCCTTTTTTAATTCTAAGATGATCCTCAGGCCTGAGGTGTGTTTCCTGAATAAAGGCTATGCTAGTATTCAGATGTTTCAAATAATTAAGAACTTTATTTTGCTTCACTGGAGAATTCAGTCCCTTAACGTTCCAGCTGGTGAATTTCAGTGCACCACGAGGTGCCGCCTTGTTACTTATCCCAGACATGGACAGTTAGTTCTACAAACATGACCAGATTTCTGAGCACCCACATACAACCCAGCCAACAACCCACTTTGTTTGTAGCATATGAGGATATAAAGTAGCAGTAATGATTGCACACAAATCGACAAATGTATAAAAAATAAAAAAAAAATACACACACAAAGAACCCAATAAAACCACCCACCCTTATGCCAGCTGACAACAAAACCAGCAACTGGCTCCACTTTACCATAACAGGTAAGTTTCCTTACTCCTTGTCCTCCCATATATGGTGTGTAACCTCAATAATATGTCAAAAAATAAAAAAATAAAAAAAAGTTACTGACAGAGTTAGGCTGGACTTCAAAACAGAACTAATATATAATAACCAGGTAAAATAAATAAATGAATAAATAAATATATATATAAAAAAGGAAATAGAACACAACTTGGGCAAACTGGCATTAAAACCAGGTGTCTAAAATTAGCACACTATGTATAGACTAATTTTAAATATTAAACAGAATAATCGTTGTGGTGAACAAGTTAAAGTAATAACGAACATTCACCTTTATCGAACTTAGCAAACAGTCTAGTATTAAATTCACTAGCCAACAGCCCTAATTGTTCTTAAAATAATAGGAGACTGAAAGGAATTAAAATAATAATAAATGAATAAGGGGCTGTTCAAAGCATAACAAAAAATAGAAATAAAATAAAACACGGTCAGAATTTGGCAAACAGACAACATTGACCCCGAAATTACAAGAAAAAAATAAAATAAAATAATGGATCAAGGCTACTCATAGTAGAATGCCGTCCATCGAATCTGCTACGAATCCAGGCTCTGGATAAAGTTGTTGGCTTCCAAAACAGAAGCCAGCCATTTCTTCTCACTATTTGGAAGGGTGATTCGCAGTCTAGAAGGGTAGAGAAGTGCAGGTTTGAGACCGTGTTTGTACAATGATGACATCACATCTTTATACTCGGCGCGGAGTTTCAAAACCTCAGGGCAGTAGTCCTCAAAGATACGGATATTGTGTCCTTCATACAGCAGCTCACCCTTTTTGCGAGATTCACGGATGACCAAGTCTTTCACCTGGAAGCGATGAAATCGCAGAATGACAGGCCGCGGTCTCTGCGAGGCTGCGATGAGCTCTGTCCAGCTCAGGCGGCGAGGTTAATACCTGAGATCCAAGCACATCCATCAAAAGCTGGGCGAAAAAAGTAGTCCGATGCGGCCCTCGATTGACTCAGGTAAGCCCAGAATTCGGATATTTTGGCGCCGGCTGCGGCTTTCGAGATCTGAGGGTTTAGCCTTGAGCCAGTCATTATCCTTCTGGAGCCTCGAACACGAAGCTTCGAACTTGCTCAAGCTGTTGACTAATTTCTGTAGTACCAGACTCGAGATTACCGATGCGAAAATCAAGATCCGCCACAGTGGACTGAATGCTATCTAGTTTGGTTGCCAAGCTTTCGAAAGATGTTTTGAAGTCCGCGCGATCGAGGCTCTGAGATCGTCATGCAAAGCACTGATCTCGGCTAACGTTATGCTAGCACCCGGTGCAGGGGTGCCTTCTCGGTCTTTATCAACCTGTTTCCCCTTTCCTTTCGACATTTCACAAGTGATTGGAGTCACGAAAAAGCCAAAAAACAAATACTATAAGATGACAACGAAAATGCTGAGGTTTAAATAAGAAAACACTGAAAAGTTCAGGGAGCGAGCCGCGCACACGTCTACTCCTCAGGCGCCATAACTGGAAACCCCCCTTATTTATTTTTTTACTTATTAGGATTAGAAGGGTTAGGGTCCAAAGAAATCCAGAGCCCAGACCGAAGTCCAGGCCCGGTCATGCACGGTCCTTCTAACGCCTGGCCACTTCCCGTAGACAGCCACACCACCCAACGGCCCCCACGCACACATCACCTTGTGCCTTCCATTTTCTGTTTTGGATAATTAAAATCAGGTATTATGTTGTCTTTTAATTTTAAGATCTGAGTTGTTTTTATTTATTATTATTAACTCTACTTCACTTTTATGAATCATTTTATTCTGCAAAGAAAAAGCCTGTGGTGTAGAAAGGGTTGAACACTGGACAGTATTATCATACAACTATAATAATGTATATAGTTAATATATTTATATAAATAAATAGAAATTACTCCTTAGAGTAAAATAATAAGGGCTATTCTGACATGGGTTAGTCCCACTGGGGTTGATACCAAAAGGGTTATTTGACCCAGGGTTGATCCCAACAGGTTTAGAGTGGTTAGGGTTAATTTTTCCAGGTTTGGAGTGGTTAGGGTTAGAAATCATAAAGAGGGGTCTAATGCCCAGGGTTACTAATTGCAAGAGAAACCGTGAGGGTTAAGTTTTAGTGAAGAGTAGGGTTAGGAATCAAGGAAGTCCAGAGCCCAGACCGAAGTCCAGGCCCGGTCATGCACGGTCCTTCTGACGCCTGGCCACTTCCTGCAGACAGCCAAACCACTCAAAGGCCGCAATGCACACATCCCCCTGTCTTCCACTTTCTGTTTTTGATAATGAAAATCCAGTTTTAAGTTGTTTTGGAATTTGAATTTGTTTTGAATTATTTTTATATTATATTTAATAATTAATATTCACTATACATCACTTTTATAAGTTATTTTACTCTGAAAAGCCCCATGATGTAAAGAGGGTTGAATACTAGACAATATAAAACATAGGGTTGATCCCAGAAGGGTTATTTGATCCAGGGTTAATCCCAATAGGTTTAGAGTGGTTAGGGTTACTTTTTCCAGGTTTAGGAGTGGTTAGGGTTAGAAATCGTAAAGAGGGATCCAATGCCCAGGGTTACTAATTGCAAGAAAATCTGTGAGGGTTAAGTTTTAGTGAAAGGTAGAGTGAGAGTAGTCTGTGTGGATTTTAAGTAAAGAGGAAAATGACCAAAATACCCATACAACCATGAGTTAGTGTGTATTGTGTTTATTTATGTCTCATTTAGACCTCTAGGATAACGTGTATTCAGGCATTTGATCCAGGCCCTCTCATGCCACAATCTCTGGCCTAGGGACCAACCTGTATTGCTCTGAAGTCCTGTTATCCTAAAGGCCTCAAGTCCATGTATCATGAAATGTCTAACCAGGTATCTGCATTTTTCAAGTTCATGTAAGATGTTATGCACATGTTGGTATGCTCCAACACGCAACTCGTTTTTTGTTTGGCAGACATATTGTCTGTGGCACTTGACACAAGATACACACAGTTAGTACACTCATGGGAAAGTACACGAGGCAATGTAAATACCAGGGGCCTGATGTATAAACGTTGCGTACGCACAAAATGGGCATAGAAATATGCGTACGCATTTTTCCAGGCACATATCGGGATTTATAAAAAATAAACTTGGCGTAAATAAGTGCGCACCGTAAGGATGCTCTTGACCGTGCGTACGCACTCTTTTAGAAGAGTGCGTTTTAGCGACACCGATGGTGAGCTGGAGTCAAATGTCTTTTTGCTCACTATTAGACAGAGAATCTAGAGAAAATTATACATCTACAGAAATATAATTCAAATATAATTTCACAAACCTACCATCACTTGAAGCAAACATCCATCCCTTCTTAAATGACCGCGCCAGCACGCGCGTTGGGCCGTTTAGTGAAACTGACGCACATATAGCCTATAATCTAATGGCTGCATGTTCTCAATAACAGTTTAAATAAATAAAAGAATGATTTAAACTATGTTTTACTTCTGATATAAACACTTGGATTAAATATGCCACTCTCATTAATGGAGTTAAACACTTAAACTACATGAAATCATTACTGAGAAGTTTCAAAAATATAGGCTATATTCAATAAATAGAAATAGACCTATTTGTTGTGGATGCAATGCTTTTGAACACTTTTCTTCTGGCATGCTGTGTTTTAATGTTTTAACTAGAGATAATTGCTCATGATAATAGCAGATTGTCTGAGAAAATTGTTTCGTGCAAATAATGCACAACCACTGGCCAGTGGAAAAGATTGAGAAAAACTTTTTCTGAAATGTATTTAACACTATTTGATTTATTCATTCAAAAACAAGGCAATTGTAGGCTACTAAAAAAATTATGTTTGTAATAATGTGACGGCACATCCGCATTTCATATTTTCCTAACGTCTTGTACCGTTAAACTTGGTATCACGTGGATGAATAATCATATGCAAATGATATGAAGATGAGGATATGCATATTTAAACTAGGCGTTGTAATCTCCATATATGGTTATTTCGGGAGGAGACGCACGTGCGCAGAATCTCCCGCTGACTGGGATTTATAAAGTGAATTCTGCACAGGTTCTGGCGTACGAACGGTTTTATAAATCTGAAAACTTTTGTGCGTACGCAAATTCTGCCTTATGTGCGTACGCACACTTTAAGGATGAAATCTACGTAAAGTTTTATACATGAGGCCCCTGGCCATTAGAGTAATTCTTGACCCACTGACATTGCAAAAAATATTTGCATTTACCCCTGCGGCCTTTAGGTGGAGGTTTGGGCAATTTGCTTTGAACCAATATATCACGAAGATTCTCGTTTCTTCTGTAGGCTGCAATGGGTTTATGTTTTTGGAAATATGGAGTGGGACCCAAAACTGAAGTGAAGTTCTCTTTAATGGTTCGGTTTATTTGTTGACTCAAACTTGAAAAATGTGTGACCAAAGGGATGACTTGGTCTTTAACAGGAATCTCTGATGTCACACGGGGTTTGGGTTTATCAAATGAATACACAAAAGCGAGTCTTTTAAAAGTGACTGGTTGGTTGTCATTAACTTTGGTGTTGACTTTATTGAGGTGATGTGTGTTTAATGGTTTCAAAGAACAATTCCCAGATAGCATGGTAACATTAATTCAATGTTGAGTTTTGATCCAAACCATCATTTTGGTTTCTCAGTCAGTGGGGCGTTTAAACCACAAAGGGCATTTTCAACCGCTTTACCCGATTTGCTCTAATCCACCGGGGGCTTGGTTTAGGGGTGGGACTTCATGATTTTAGCATGTCTGTTGAAAAATGGTTGAAAAACATTTATTGTAGTTTGAAATTGGCCACTGATTGGTAAACGACCATTTTTGTTTTGCATGTGCACTTCTTAATAGTCTAAAGTCATTAGAGAGAAAACAGGTGCATCCAATACAGATCTCTTGTTTGTTTCAAACAATGGTGCATCTACCTTATTTCTGTTTTGTGTACTTATTTGTGTTGTTACCGTAATTAGATACATTAAAAAGTTATTTTGTTTGAATAAAGCATATATTTTTTCTACATTCTTAAAACATGCATCTTGCTTTAGTAAAGTTTATAAAGAATTTCCTGAATAAAGTTCTCACGTCATTTAACAGATTTCTTCAACACATGAACATGAGCAAGAATGTTAAACTACAAACATAGCCCATGTCTTGTATGCAGAGCACATTGTAGTAGGAGTGAAGGCAGATGAAGATGGACAATAAAAAATAAAAACATTTAAAAAAGAGAAGCACCCTCCTGATAATGCTGACATTGATTATACACTGAGTTGTTGCCGACAGCATAATCACATGACCTGGGACTTGATGATATCCTGCATATTATCACTGCTTAATCAGGTAGTCATAAAATGAATCTGTATTACATTTGAGAAATGTATTTGATTTCCATTCAGCTAAACTGGTTTCCACTGAAACACAATAACAAAAAACATCTTGTGTTTATTAAGAAAGTGACTTTTTGTCATATTTAAAGAAAATAAGTGAATCTGCAGCTTTGAAGGGATAGTTCAGCATGAAAATCATGTCATCATTTATTAACCCTCAATTTGTCCAAACCTGTATGAATGTCTTTCTTTGGTGAAGGATGTTGGTAACCAGATGTGATGGTTGATGGTAGCCATTGACTTTCATATTTTTTTCCTACTATGGAAATCAATAGACTTTCTGGTTACCAACATACTTTAAAATATCTTATTTTGTGTTTAACAGAAGAAAGAAACTCATACAGGGTTGGAACAACTTGAGAGTGAGAAAATTATGGCAGAATGTTCATTAAGGAGCTGAACTCTCCCTTTAAATAAATATTCATTGAAAAAACCTAAGCTCTTTTATTCTACAAGATAAACTTGTTACTTGAAAAGTAGATTGACAGAAAATGAACTGAGATGTAGTTTATGGCTATATGAGTTTGTTCCTCTTCATGAAGAGTTTAGCTCCAACACCTGCCTGAAAGTTCTCATTGATCCTAACGACCTTGATTATCTGACTCAGGTGTGTTTAATTAGGGCTAGAGATAGAAATTGGACACGCCAGTGCTTTCTTTTGATATTGAAGCATTAATAGATTTTAGAAAAATAAATTAAATAAACAGAATTTAACAATACCATAGTCATAGTTAGACTATTTTGTGCTCAGCAACTTAAAAAAAAGTGAATCGTATTGTGTTTAGTATATGAACATTCTTCAATGTGACTGTATGTATGACAACTGAATTGACTTGTTCTAGATTAACATCATGCTTTCTCTTTCAGATTACAGAGAACCCAAAGGAAAAGAGGAAACGTGTAGTCTGATGCAAGACAGAAAAACTTAAAAACCTGAATCTTTGGGTCACCTGGACCAAGGCTAAAGTGCTTTTGTCCTATTTCTACCCCTTTCCTTTCTAAAGAATAATCTTTTAATGTATTTTTGTCATTGATTGAATAAAATAAATTGACTCAACTCCTGAAAAGGTGTCATTTATATTTTAAAAGGTTTTCACCAAATTTTGAAATGGTCAGGAATTTGTTGACACACCATTGACGTGTTTTAGAAATGTTCATGTTTCAACATTAACTTGGTACAGAACATCAGATGGCAACATTGACATTCCTTTTTTAGTGTTTTCAGTGATTCAGCTAAATGTATTTAAACTCAACATCACATTTTAACATTGATCAAACCATATTACCAAAAAAATTATTCTTGTTGATTTATGAGCTGATTCAACAGCAGTGATGTAGATTCAACATCATAGTGTAATATTGATTCAACAATATTTACATTGATTATTTTTGTTAATTTCAATATTGATTCAGCATCAGTGATGTAGAATCGAATCGTAGTGTAAAGTTGATTCAATAGCATTACCATTGATTTTTTTTTTTCAACATTTACTGAGGGTGCAAAAGTGATGTTGAAAAAATATCACTTAGTAATGTTGAATCAATACTATTACCATTGATTTTTGGTTGAAATCTGAACATTATTTCAATATTAACTGAGGGTGCAAGAGTGACATTGAAACAAAATCACTTTTTAATGTTGAATCAATACTATTACCATTGATTTTTGGTTGAAATCTGAACATTATTTCAACATTAACTGAGGGTGCAAGAGTGACATTTGAAACAACATCACTTTTTAATGTTGAAGCAATATTAGCACTATTGATTTTTTGTTGAAATCTGAACATTATTTCAATATTAACTGAGGGTGCAAGAGTGATGCTAAATCAACATCACTTCCTAACATCATTTCAATGTAACCAGCGTTGACACACCAACACTGACTCAACATTGTTTCATTGGTTACATGCTATCTGGGTTTGATTGTTTCTTTGAGTTCCGGTGGAGCTGGAGAATACTCACTGCCTATATTGACTGTGCATTCCCTGTTATTTGCAGTATTGCATGGAATGAGTCTTTCCCTGAAACTGTTATTTTCTTGAAGAAAGTATCGTGGAGATCTATTCCTTCTCTCTCTTTGGGATTTGTTGATTGAAATGTCAATGTCCCTATAACAACCCCCATGATAGACGAAAGAGACTTTTTTGTTTCCTCTTTTGGAAACAGAACGTGAGGGTACATTAACCCATGAGTTACTTTTTTGATAGTTTTGTTGTGGAAATGTTCTAGGGTTAGAAGAAGAAGGTAATGGCTGTTGGTGCGAACCCCATTCCCTCTCAGAGTCATCATGGAAGTATTCTTGTTCTTCATAAAATTCAGGGTATGGGTCATTGATTGGCACTGTGATATTTTTTCTCTTTTTACCTCTTCCTCTTCTCTTCTTTCTACCTTGTGTCTCAGGCATGTCTGTGGGAGATCTTTGTGGATCTGCAACCACAATGGGGTGTCGATGTTAGACTGCGAGTGTTATTTTTGTCTATATTGTGTTGGAGAAAGACTGGATAATCTAATTTTTCGTCGTGGAGTAGATCTTTGTCTCACACGACCTCTATAGATATCCATAGTGGAGTGAAAGAGTGAAAAATAAAACCAGAGGATGAATAAAATTGAAAATAATGGATCTTAAAAAAGATACAGATAGAAAGGATAGGATGCAAGTTAAATTCGCGACGTTTCGGTATATTATAATACCTTCCTCAGGCAACTTGCATCAGAAAAAAAAGATAAAAATATCAAGGAGATGTCAAAGTTCAATATACTATTTTGTATTATTAAACTCTGATACCTTTCTGTGTAGAATCGATGTGCAAAGTTGATATTTTGGAGATCTGAATCGCAAAGCTGCAGAGCTGCGTCTGTGTCGACCGTCTCTCAAGAGGGAAGAGTGAAAATGAGAAGAGGGACACGCCCAACGCGCGCTCCCTTTATAGTTTCGGTTTAGAAAAAACTCTGATAAAATAAAGTGCTAAAATTAGGTGAATGGTTGAGTATTTCAAAATCTAATTCAGCGAGTTATAAGTAAATAAACTGTTTTAAGTTTCTACAGGACGATTAAGTGAAAAAAACGTTATATTTTTAATATAAAAAATAGATTTAGTGTAAATGGGTCACTCCTCCCTCATGCATACGATATAGTTACATTGAGACAACAGGGTAAACATGGGAAACAGAGTAACATTAAAGAGATAAAATGTATATGTTTGTTGAGACGTTATTTAAACCATGTGGGTATGAAAAGAAAACAATTTGGACCCCTTAGAAAATTATATAAAGAGACGTCATGAGCACATGTTGCTCTATAATATGAATGGGGCAAGTCCAGACATGTTCTGAAATGTAAATATACTTCCAATTTTAGAGTTTTATAATTTTAGCTTAATAATAGGGCACAATAGTATGTGTCCATATAAACAAGAGTTATGTTACAATTTCAAGAAGAACATGTTATAACATTTTATTGAAACTTTGTGGAATCGTGTTGTCAAAATGCAATCCACAAACATCCTCTAAATAAAATGTATATAATGAAAATAAATGATATGATAACAATCAAGTTGGAAAACATAATAGACTCATGGTACTATTTATAGTTTTAAAGTTTGGTGTATTAGAAATAAATGGATGTGATCAATCAAAGCTGTGTATGGACCATAATTGTGGATAAATATATGTTTTTAAATTAACTGGGGATCAAAAGAGATTAATCTCTATTTTTTTAATGTTTCCTTTGTAGTTAGGGTTAGGAATCAAGGAAGTCCAGAGCCCAGACCGAAGTCCAGGCCAGGTCATGCACGGTCCTTCTGACGCCTGGCCACTTCCTGCAGACAGCCAAACCACTCAAAGGCCCCAACGAACACATCCCCCTGTCTTCCACTTTCTGTGTTTGATAATGAAAATCCAGTTTTATGTTGTTTATTAATTTGAATTATTTTTATATTATATTTAATAATTAATATTCACTCTACCTCACTTTTATAAGTTATTTTACTCTGAAAAGGCCCATGATGTAAAGAGGGTTGAATACTAGACAATATTGTCATATAATTATAAAAATGTATATAGTTAATATATGAATAAAAATAAAAATTACTCCTTAGAGTAAAACAAAAAGGGTTATTTCGACCTGGGTTGGTCCCACTAGGGTTAATCCCAGAAGGGTTATTTAACCCAGGTTAATCCCAATAGGTTTAGAGTGGTTAGGGTTAATTTTTCCAGATTTGGGGTTAGAAATCGTAAAGAAGGATTCAATGCCCAGGTTTACCAATTGTAAGAAAATCTGTGAGGGTTAAGTTTTAGTGAAAGGTAGTCTGTATGGACTTAAAGTAAAGAGGAAAATGACCAAAACACCCATACAACCATGAGTGGTCCCTGTCAGAGAATGACTACTGCGTTTCCCTTAACCCGCAGGCTGAATGACAATATTACAGTATTTTTTTTTTAGTCTTTTTATGCAGAGTAGGGATAGACGAGAGACCTTTAAGCATAACTGAGGTTTGAGCTTCACTGAGAATATATGAATGCGAAAGATTGTCAATGGGCTTATGGGGACCCCCTATTGGGCTGATGTTGGAAGACAGTTCAAAGCTCTCATCCAATGCTCAAGAATCAATTTCACTGTTTTTGATTTCCAGTGAATGCCGGTCCTCACCAACCTCAAATTTGTCGTCCGACAGAGGTGGGATATGATCCAAGTTGTGCATAATGTAAGTGTTTAAATGTTCCAACAATCCTTGCTCACTCTGTGGTAATGTTCTGGAGAAATTTACCACTGGAATAAGGATCTCTGTATTAGGGTTAGGATTCAGATGGGTCCAAGACTCAAACTGAAGCACGAATCTGGTATGCACTCTCCACAGCATGCCTGGCCGCTTCAAAATGATGTCCAGAGAGATGTGTAAAATTATAAAAGGGCTATTTTTGCCAGGGCTATGCCAGTGAGGGCTAGGGTTAGGAATCAAGGAGGTCCAGAGCCCAGACCGAAGTCCAGGAGGTTTGGGCAATTTGCTTTGAACCAATATATCACAAATGATCTCATTTCTTCTGTAGGCTGCAATGGGTTTATGTTTTCGTAAATATGGAGTGGGACCAAAGACTGAAGTGAAGTTCTCTTTAATGGTTCGGTTTATTTGTTGACTCAGACTTGAAAAATGTGTAACCAAAGGGATGACTTGGTCTTTAGGAGGAATCTCTGATGTCACACGGCGTTTGGGTTTATCAAATGTCTTAAGAATTTGTCTGAGAAACGTTCTAGAATAGCCTCGTTCTCTCAGGGCTCAAAACAAGATTTTTGTGGCTTCTAGAAAGGAAGACTGTTCAGAACAAATTCTCTAAAACCGTAGTAATTGTGACTTTACCATGCCCTCAAATGTGTGGCGTGGATGAAAACTTTTTTGTGTAGAAGAGCATGAGTATCAGTCTCCTTAAAGTATACTTTAAAATCCAATTTACCAGTGGACTGAAATTTAGACCCCTTAAAAAAGACAACATCAAGAAAATTCACTTCGGTCTCATGTATGGTGAATTTAATTTTGATGGATTCCTGGTGTGTATTCAAGTGGTCAGTAAAAACAGTGAAGTCCTCTCATGTGTGTGCCAGACACCCCAGATGTCATCAAGAAATCTATACTATGCAAAGGGCCTCTTAGTGGCGCAGAATAATGCCGACTCTTCCAAGTCTGCCATGAAAATGTTGGCATAAGAAGGTGCAAACTTCTTACCCATGGCAGTGCCTTTAATTTGGAGGTAAAATTTGGAGTCAAATTCAAAATCATTTTGGGTTAAATTAATCTCCAACAATTTTAAGATATACTCATCAGGTCTTTCAGAATCTGGGTATTTTTCCATGAACTTTTTCACTACCTCCAAGCCCTTGGTCGTGTCAATATTGGTGTATAAACTGTCAATGTCAATTGTGAATAACAGGGCATTGGGTGGAATTTTTAACCTGCCAATTTTGGTGATAAGATCATAGGTGTCCTTTAGATAGCTTGGGTGTCTGGTGGATAGCGGATTCAGGAAATGCTCAATATATTCAGCTGTAAAATAGGTTTCGCTGTTACAATCAGATACTATCGGTCTTCCTGGTGGAACTTTGAAAGGGATGCTCCATTTATCTGGTTCTTTGTGTATTTTTGGTAGTAAATAGAAGTGTCTAGGTCTTGGAGAGCTTATTCCTACCAAATAGTTTTTCTGATTGAGATAAATCACATCTTTTGAGTACATTTCCTCCAAAATCTCTCTCACTTCAATCTGTGTTTGAGGATACATCGGTTCTGTGAGAGGTCGATAATGTTCACTGTTTGCTAATTGCCTCTTGCTTTCCCAAATATATTGGTCCCGGTCAAGAATAACTGCTGCATTCCCCTTATCCGCAGGCTTAATGACAATATTTCTATTTTTCTGTAATGCTTTTAGAGCTCTTTTTTCCTCATAAGAGAGATTTTCTTTTTCTTTCAGACCCCAGTGTAACTTTTTGTGTGCATCTAAATCTGCCTCTATTAGCTTGGGTATCACAGAGGGAAGACTGGATAGGACAGGTGTCCATTCTGAGGGATGAGTGAAAGGAAGTTTAGGTTTTGAGTTTTTCTTTCCTTCAAAAAATGTTTCCAATTTGACTCTGCGATGATAAGCTTGTAAGTCTGCCAGTAATTCAGTTTTTTGAGTCTTTTTATGCGGAGTAGGTTAGGGTTAGAGGTTAGGTTTTTAGAGGATATTACAACATCCCTTCCCCCTCCTGGTTTTTCAAAAGGGTTCCGGGACTGAGGAAAAGCACTGGCCGACGCTTGTCTGACTACCTTGACGGGTTAGAACTTTGGGACTATGATGGGAAAAACCTATCTCCCCTGTGGGTATCGAATCACTGTGCTTTTGTGATTCCAATATCTGATTGAGCATGAGCCCCATTACACTTGGACAAGGGCCCTACTCAATCCAAAGGGCTAAGGTTGAATCCTAATGGATAAAGCAAAAGAAACCAAACCAATCTACTGACTGGATATGTCAACCTTTACATCTCCCCTGATGAGGTAAACAGCAAGAAACCGTTTCGAATAAGAGTAGGTTTGGCGATGGTAAGTAAGACCTCTAAATTCTAATGTTTTCAACGAACTTGAGCCACCACAGGTTTGTATTCCATGGATCCACTATGGTCGCCTCTCAGGCAGTAAGTCAACGCCTTGATCCGATCTGTTTAGGCGGACAAACTGCCCCTCCCTTTCTAGTTTAAATGTTTTTGCCAATGACCCAACATCGCCGCTGCCGTTGCTCTGCTCCAATGGATCCCATCCTTCTCCACTTTGAAATTTTTCTCCGGGAGTAGGGGGATACTGCAGCCCGACTCTGCAATAATTTTGTTCAGGGCTGTAAGATTCCTCTTGGCCCTCTCCGACAGCACCTGGTCGAAGTTAATTAATGGGACCCTAACCCGGGCCTCTGGGAAAGCCTCCTTCGCCGCCTCTATCATTTTCCCCAGGATTTTTCCGATAGCTGCTAGTTTCCCCGTTTCTTTATCATTTAGGCCAAACGCCAGCACTACCTGCTCTGCTATCTCCGTTCTTTTAGTCCTATGTTTCAAGATGGTATACCCGTCCGCAGTCGTGGCTCCCGGAAAACTATGTATTTGTAGGTCCCATGCCCTTGTTTTTGGCAACCTGCCAAGATTTGAGTCCCCGATCCACACCATTGGGTTCTCTGTAGCCAAGGCCCAGTTCTTGGAGCCCGCTCTCCCCTCATGTTTGACATGCCTACTCCACCGAGAGTTAGGGTTAGGGTTAGATTTTTAGAGGATATTACAACAGCCCTTCCCCCTCCTGGTTTTTCAAAAGGGTTCCGGGACTGAGGAAAAGCACTGGCGACGCTTGTCTGACTACCTTGACGGGTTAGAACTTTGGGACTATGATGGGAAAAACCTCCCCTGTGGGTATCGAATCACTGTGCTTTTGTGATTCCAATATCTGATTGAGCATGAGCCCCATTACACTTGGACAAGGGCCCTACTCAATCCAAAGGGCTAAGGTTGAATCCTAATGGATAAAGCAAAAGAAACCAAACCAATCTACTGACTGGATATGTCAACATTTACATCAACTTTACATCTCCCCTGATGAGGTAAACAGCAAGAAACCGTTTCGAATAAGAGTAGGTTTGGCGATGGTAAGTACGACTTCTAAATTCTAATGTTTTCAACGAACTTGAGCCACCACAGGTTTGTATTTCATGGATCCACTATGGTCGCCTCTCAGGCAGTAAGTCAATGCCTGGATCCGAATCCGTTTAGGCGGACAAACTGCCCCTAGGCAGAAAAAAAACCTGGATCCATTATAATATGGTTTAAACCCGGCTTAACTCCCGTCTATTGTCGATAGTCTTTTCCAAAACCCTGTTGGTACAGGAAACCACTACTCACTAGTCCACGTACAAGTCACTAGATTATTTCTGGTAAATTGGTACCAATTTTAACCAAAAAAAATGTTTCCATCCCAAAAATATCCTCTCTACTCCCTCAGGCCCCGCATGAGAGAAATATTTGGGACACTCTCATCAGTAGTGTACCCAGATTCACCGGATGTTTCGTCCCTTTAAACACCAGACATCCTCCTCTGAGGCGGCCTATCCTGGATGATCAGTCCAAGACGAGTGTCCCGTGACCAATTGCTAATCGAATTAGACCAGATCCACAATCACAATTGTTGTTGGGGTCCAGCTCTGGAATTTTATCGATGTCCAAAAACAACCCAGCCTCACGTCTCCTTCTCTTTACTCCCTTAACCTTGAAATAACCCAAAAGGAACCTTGCAATAGAGCAGACCTCAGAACTGGCGGATGAGGAACGTTCAGCTCCTACACCAAGCTTCTACCAGCTCTTCTCCCTCGAAGCCAAGGCAAGACCAGACCGACATCATCCCATTACAGAACAACCGCTGGATGCCTTGACTTCTGGATTGCGTTCCAGTCTAACACTCTACTTGTACCATACCTGAAGGCGAATCAACAAGGTCAGTGTGTCAGTATGTTGTTGCAAAGTGTGCTGTTGCATGAGTGGTGCTAATCACCCATGGAAGACTTGGCTCCATTTAAGGTCTGTTAGCCCCAGACCACCCCCATAAGTGCAGTCCTAGTGGACACAAGGGGCTGGCTACTTACCTCCCTCCCCCAAGCAACCCTTCGTTAACACCGCAAGGTATCCAGATTACTCGGGAAAGGTCTGTGAGGATCGGTCTACCTCTAGAGAGCTGAACAAAAACTGAACAGAATTAGCCCTTACCAAAAAAGACATATTCATCAGCCTCAGATACCACCAGATGGCATCGTTCTGATATATGCTTTTTAGATGTAGCACTCACAACCGTGGTGTGAAAATTTTCCCAAAAACTCTCCTGACTAAGCCAAACAGGTGTAGACAATTAGCCCAACTAATCAATGAACCCATCAATTAATCAAATACCCAATAAGAACTAGGGTGCATATAAGTGGAAAACCCCACCCAAATCAACATCGACTCCGTAGAGCTATAATGGGTTAGGGTTAGGCTTTAGAAAGAACAACGCCTTCCCCCGGACAACCAATCCTGGTCATCCAGTACGAAAGAACGTTTTTGATGAGGCTGATATACCTACCACTTTCTTACTCTAAGTCTACTACTCCTATTCTCCTCCCGGCCTTAACCAATTAACTCAACTAACCTCTAAAAAATGATTATCTCCAGAACATACCACCGACCTCTAACCGGAACTTTTATAACACCATTTGGTCCATCTAGCTATCCTAGGTACACATCTTCAGTGGTGTACCTCAGGATCATTGGGTGTTTCAGCCCTTTAAACACCATACACCCTCCTCTGAGGCGGCCCGCCCAAGGGGATCAATCCTAGGCGTGTGTACCCCCAACCTCTAAAACCTTCTAACTCCACTACATGCCCCTCCCGATTGCCAAAACGCCTCCCATTCCCCACAAAACCATTGCTCCAAATTACAAGGTAATGGCCCACCAACCCCAACACCTCAACCAATTATATAAATCCCCTAATGCTAGTCATCGATAGAAGACTGGTTTCAGTTACGGCCCGTAAACCCAAGGCCACCGTCTCTGTGTGCTGTCCAAGTGGACCCAGAGGGATTGAATACCTACCTCCTTAACCAAATAACCCCTTCGTTAACACCACAAAGTATCCCAGGGCACCCGAAAAAGGCCTGTGTCACGAGGTTCAGATTGGCGGACACAAGTGCCAAAATAGGCGATAACGAGTATCAAGCTTCTACCAATCATCACCTCTAAGTAGATGTAAACCTTAACAGCCATCACACTTACCAGTGCAACCGCAAAGTAACATCAACCTTAACAACCTCTTAACCTCTCACCCACCTATCCTAATACACCTGCTATCACATTCCTGGTACCTTCATAATCCTCTATTACCCACAATCCTCGGTAACCGAATCCTCTCGTAGTCGTAATTTCCCAACCTGAATTTTGGCACCATGAATTTATACCAATCAACCTCTTTTCCGATTTCCTACGATTTTACGATTTTTTTTGCTACCACCTACGAGACAGCCGTTCTCCTTACCTACTTACCAACCAAAAAAGTAATTAATATATTTCCTCAAAATACTTCCGTCAGGACAGTCTCGAACCCAGATCTCCTAGTTCCTACACCATCCTCACTAACCACTCCACCAAGGCATCTCACAACCTACTTATCCATAGATGTAATCCAAGAACAAGTCATAATCCCTTACACACCAAAAAAACCCTCCCCATGTCAGGCTTGAACCCGGATCACCCAGTCCCAACACCATCTGTACTAACCACTACTCTACATGATTCTCTCCCACGCTTAGGGAAATTACCACTCATTTTACTGATAATGATAAAAATACTGGATATTTATGGATAATTCATTAATAATGATAATGATGATAATAATAATAATAATAATAATAATAGTAAATAATAATCAATCATAATTCATCATTAATAATTATTATTAAAGAGTAACTAAACACTTAACCAACTTTTTTTAGTTAATGATCTGTAAGAATGGAGCTTCATAAATGCTGTTCATTGATTCGAGTACATTTTTTGACAGTTGGCAATAAAGTCTTTTAATTTTCAAATATATGGTGTAAAAACGTCTGAGTGCTGCCCTCTTCAGGTTAAACGGAAAGCTCCTGCAGCAGGGGTACTCTCTGACGTAGCGAACTCTCTGACACTACTCTGTCACGCCCTTGGTGCGAGCTTACCACGCCCTTGGCAGCCCCTGGTATAAAAGCATCTGGTTCCATCAAAACTACTCTAGCGAGTCAGGAGTTGGATTTATGAGTATTGAAAACGATCAGGATAGCATCATGAGAACCTGAACTTGAAAGATGGACTAATCATTTCTCTTTCCGGTGCTGACAGCATAGACTATACGGGACTGACATGAAGAACGAAGACTCAGACCCGGCCGAACTCGAGACTCGAGAGATGAACTAATCTTTATTCTTTCCAGTACTGCTGTGCTATATCGCACGGCCGCTTCCTTTCGGCGCCCATGTTATGGTGTCGTTCACACCAGACGCGGAGCGCCGTGGCGAGGCGCAGCCGGCCGGCGCCGTGAAGCGCCAGTTTCGGCGTCTAGTCTATTTTTTCCACGAGCCGCGAGTGATCCGGCGTTAATTCCGGAAGGAAGTTACACCAAGACACACATCTGGTAAATGTAATCAAGATTTTCGTAAGTAGCCTACTAGATGTTTTGGAATATTTAACATGACATTTTAATTATATAATGATAAAATGAACGAAATGATTCGATAAAAGATTCGTTCATTTTGCTGAACGAGACTCAAAGATCTGAGTCAGTAAAATGATCCGAACTTCCCACCACTACAGCTGTCAATTTTAATCCGTCACTGCGGGTCTCATGTGCACGCTCCCCGCTCAGCCCCGCCCTTGGCTCATCCCCTCTGTCTCCGCTGGGGTCTGCCCACTTTTTTAGCATTTTTCAAATTTTGCCAGTGGGTGGAGTCAGGCTTTGACCAGGGGTTTAGTTACACTTTAATTACTAATAAATATTTGTAACTTAAAAACAAACCATCCCAGTAGATCTAGAATCGAACCTCCTGTGAGGGGTAGATTTAGGTATGTTTAGGAGTAAGGCCCAATCCCCTGTAAGGGTAAAGACTAGTGCCTGCATGGATATAAGGATGCCCTAACTCAATCCCCAAGAACATATCCCCCATGAGGGCTAAGTTTAGGTATGTTTTAAGGGTAGGGCCTAATCCCCTGTAAGGGTTAGGATTAGTGCTAGTATAGATATAAGAATAACCTAAATCAATCCCTAAGCAGGCATCCCCCTGTGAGGGCTAGGTTTAGGTATGTTTAAGAATAAGGCCCAATCCCCTGCAAGGGTTAGGATTAGTGCTGGTATAGATATAAGGATAACCTAACTCAGTCCCTAAGTAGACATCCCCTTGTGAAGGCTAGGTTTAGGTATGTTTAAGAGTAAGGCCCAATGCCCTGGAAGGGTTAGGATTAGTGCTAGTATAGGTATAAGGACAACCTAATTCAACCCTAAGAACATATCCCCCTATGAGGGCTAAGTTTAGGTATGTTTAGGGTTAGGGTCTAATCCCCTGTAAGGTTTAGGATTAGTGCTAGTATGGATATAAGAATAACCTAAATCAATCCTGAAGGAGGTATCCCTCTAAGAGGGCTAAGTTTTAGGTATGTTTTGAGAGTAGAGCTTTCTAATATCTCCTGTAAGGGTTAGAATTAGTGTCAGTATAGGTATAAGAAAAACGTAATTAAATCTTTGAGTCAGTATCCCCCTAAGAGGGCTAAGTTTAGTTATGTTTAAGGGTAGGCCCCAATCCCCTATAAGGGTTAGGATTAGTGCTGGTATAGGTTTAAGGATACTCTAATTCAATTCCTAAGTAGGCATCCCTCTACCAGGGCTAAGTTTAGGTAAGTTAGGTATATTAAAAAATAAGGCCCAATCCCATGTAAGGGTTAAGATTAGTGTTAGAATAGGTAAAAGGATAACCTAAGTCAATTCCTAAGCAGGCATCCCCCTGTGAGGGCTAAGTTTAGGTATGTTTATGAGTAAGGCCCAATCCCCTGTAAGGGTAAGGAATCGTGCTGGTATAGGTATAAGGATAACCTAATTCAACCCCTAAGAACATATCCCCCTATGAGGGCTGAGTTTAGGTATGTTTAAGGTTAGGGCCTAATCCCCTATAAGGGTTAGGATTAGTGCTAGTATGGATATAAGAGTCACCTAAATCAATCCTTAAGGATGTATCCCTCTAAGAGGGCCAAGTTTTAGGTATATTTGGAGAGTAGAGCCTAATATCTACTGTAAGGGTTAGAATTAATGCCAGTATAGATATAAGAAAAACGTAATTAAATCTTAAAGTAGGTATCCCCCTGTGAGGGCTAAGTTTAGTTATATTTAAGGGAAGGCCCCAATCCACTATAAGAGTTAGGATTAGTGCTGGTATAGGTTTAAGGATACTCTAATATAATTCCTAAGTAGGTATCCCTCTACAAGGGCTAAGTTTAGGTAAGTTAGGTATGTTTGAAAATAAGGCAAAATCCCATGTAAGGGTTTAAGATTAGTGTTAGAATAGGTATAAGGATAACTTAAATCAATTCCTAAGCAGGCATCCCCCTGTGAGGGCTAGGTTTAGGTATGTTTAAGAGTAAGGCCCAATCCCCTGTAAGGGTTAGGATTAGTGCTGGTATAGGTATAAGGATAACCTAATTAAATCCCTAAGAACATACCCCCCTATGAGGGCTAGGTTTAGGTATGTTTTAAGGGTAGGGCCCAATCCCCTGTAAGGGTTAGGATTAGTGCTGGTATAAGTATAAGGATAACCTACTTCAATCCCTAAGTAGGCATCCCCCTATGAGGGCTAAGTTTAGGTATGTTAAAGAGTAAGGCCCAATCCCCCATAGGGGGTAAGTTTTAGTGCTTATGCAGGTACCTAAAATCTACCACCCCGGGGAAAGAAACACACCACCATGTCTTGTCAATATCACAACCTTTAATTCCTTTATCTCAGGTTGAGGCCTTTGGGGAACCATGTGTCCAATCTTTGGATCCAGAACCTTTCCCTTTTCAATCTGTCTCTTTTCGTCTATTGTGTGTTATGCTCCAATCCATTAATCCTCAGATTCTTAATCCCGTGTCTCTGGAAGTGAGGAACTATATGGCCCCTCCTTCGAGTTCCATTCTTCACTGTGTATCTGTAGGCCCACTTCCTAGTAAGCATAGAGTTTTTAGTCTCCCCGACATACCTAATGCCACACCTAAGGCACCTGATCAAGTAAATAAAATTTTTGCAGTTAAGGGGGATAGTCCGACCGATTCTATGGACCGATCTGTGTTTTCCTCTCATGAAAACTTCCTTCCCCGGAGCCATGCTGCCGGCCGGACGTAACCTACTATGTACCAGCAGATCCTGCAGATTCCTCCCCCTCTTATAGGCTGCTACCACCCTGTATTCATTGCCCAGTGCCTCCTCTCCCCCTAATCTCTCAAAGTTCCGTCTCAGTTCCATAGCAAGTTTCTTGGCCGTTTTTGAATACTTTAGGACCACCGGGAGAATCCTCTTACGAAGTACGTTACTTTTCTTCTTACTTTTTTCTCTCTCCTCCTTTACCACCCTTCTCAGGAGACTTCGTGAATATCCTCTTTCCTTGAGGGCCCTTGTCAAAATCCTTGCAGCTTCCCCCCGATGCTCTTCCCTAGTGCAAATTCTCAGAAACCGCAGGAGTTGAGCTTTGACAATCCCTTTGAACACGTGCTTATCATGATGGCTGTCCCAATGTAGTAGGGCATGGGTGTCTGTAGGCTTGAAAAATACCTTGGCATCCAATCTCCCCGTGACCGCCCAATCCGGCCCCTTGTATATGGTGGTGTCCAAAAAGTCGATCTTATCCCTGTCCAACTCCCACTTTACCCGGATAGAGGGATGGTGTGTATTGAGAGTATGAACAAATATCGACCACTCCTCATCTGTCCTTTCCCATATTCCCCATATGTCGTCCAGATATCGGAGATACTGGGTAGGTAAGATTTTACATCGGGGAAACATAGTCTCTTCCCGGTCTGCCATGTAAATATTGGCGTAAGCAGGGGCGAATCTCTTTCCCATCGCCGTTCCTTTGGTTTGGAGAAAGTACAGGCCATTAAATTCAAAATCATTTTGCATCAAGCTTAATTCCAGGAGCCTCAACAGGCTATCACCTGGTCTCCCCTCCTCTGGATATCGTTTAAAGGCTCTGGCCACGGCTTCCAGCCCCTTCTGAGTCTCTATGTTGGTGTATAAACTCTCCACATCCATGGAAAAGAGCCTAGCTTCGAAATTGATTTTCAAATCCTTAATTTTGTTTCAGGAAATCATATGTATCCCTCACAAAGCTACGGTGCTTGTTCGAGATTGGATTCAGGTAAAAGGTGATAAACTCTGCCACACCATAACTTTCGCTCCCGCAGTCCGAGACGATAGGCCTCCCAGGAGGGACGTCTGGGAAAGGCCAAGTGGTCCTATCTTTGTGGACCTTTGGTAATAGGTAAAATCTTCTTTCCCTCGGTGGGGCGCTACCCCTGATGTATTGGATCTGCCTCTTGTTAAGCACCCCTCTTTTTCCTAGTTCTTCCATTTCCTGTTTAATCCCTTCCACTGATTTCAGAAAGATAGGTGCTTCCAACCTTTGGTAGAACTCTCGGTCCTCCAGCTGCCTGCTTGCCTCCCTGATATATTGTTCTCTGTCCATCAGCACCACCATGCTTCCCTTGTCTGCTGGTTTGATGATAAGAGAATTATCTCGTCTCAATCCGTTTAAGGCCTCCCATTCCTCTCTAGACAAGTTCCAATCCTCCTCCACTTCTTTAATCCCTTTTAACGTTTTCTGATCTTCCTCCATGATCCACCTGACCACTTCCGTTACTTGGGATCCCTCCGGTTCCCACCCCTAGCTGGTAGTAAAAGGCCTCCTCTGACCCTCTCCCTCTTTATCCTCAAAGAAACTAGCCAGCTTCAATCTCCTGTGATATTCTGTTACACCTGCCTCTGTCTCCAACCGGTTCCATGCTTTTCCCCATCCCCCTACCCGTCAGAATAAAGGACAACCCTTTCTGCAGGACCGACATTTCTGCCCTACTCAAAATCCTTGTATGGGAGAGGTTCACCACGGCCCTGGACTCCTGTCTGACCGGGTGCCCCTCCCTCATTAGTTTAACGACTTCATCCAGTGGTTGTACATAGCCTTCCCTGTACCCGCCGTCCAATGTGTCCAATCCCATCCCGTACGGAATTGCTTAGGAGGGAGAGCATCCATGGTCTTCCCAGTGCTGATGATGTAGGCATTAATCCGGTTAAGTGTGTGAATCTGACCCTCAGGTAAGCCTCTGTAGAAATTTATCACCGGGATAAGGATCTGTGCATTAGGGAAAGTGCTTTCTGCTGCCGCCAAGGTTCTCTGGATCCACCTCCCCACCCAGGCAGTGGAGTCACAGTCCCTATCGTTGGTCCCAAATGACAGTACAACTTTCGTAACCCAAACTATTGTAGGTGTTTTATTCCTTAGTATTTCATGCGCGTGGATCCACCGTGCCCCTGGGTAGCATACAGTCTGAATCCGGTTTTCCACATTCCTTGGCAATCGAGCCATGTTGGAATCACCAAGCATCAACACCGGTCTTTTTGCTATCGGTTTTAAATACCAATTCCGAAGCTTATGACCCCCATGTTCCTGCCTCTGGAATCCATCCCATTCCAATCGAGCTTCTGACTCTTCCCTTTTTCCTCTTAACCCCACTTTCTCCTCTCCTTCTTCCTCCTCCTCCACTCCTTCCTCCTGTTGTTCCTCCTTATTAGTTCTTTTCCTTTTCCTCACCACCGCTTCTTCCTGTGCCTCCTGAGAGTTCATACTGCCCGTCACCTCATCCATTGTGATCCATATGATCTCACTGTCTGATCCCTCCGACCCCTTGATCTCAGAATTGGAGCTGACAACTGGTGAATAGGGACTCTGGAATCCATCCCATTCCAATCGAGCTTCTGGGTTAGGGTTAGAGTTAGGTTTTTAGAGGATATTACAACAGCCCTTCCCCCTCCTGGTTTTTCAAAAGGGTTCCGGGACTGAGGAAAAGCACTGGCCGACGCTTGTCTGACTACCTTGACGGGTTAGAACTGCGGGACTATAATGGAAAAAACCTATCTCCCCTGTGGGTATCGAATCACTGTGCTTTTGTGAGTCCACCATTTGATTGAGTATGGACCCCATTACACTTGGACAAGGGCCCTACTCAATCCAAAGGGCTAAGCTTGAATCCTAATGGATAAAGCAAAAACCCAAACAATCTACTGACTGGATATGCCAACCTTCGCATTTTCCCTGATTAGGTTGACAGCAAGAAAAGGTTTAGAGTAAAAGTAGATTAAGGTATATAACTGATTTAGCCAAAGTATTAAGGCATCTGATTTAACCATAGTGTTTAAACCTAAAAGGTTTGTATTCCATAGGGCTACTATGGTTAGGTTTAGAGTAAGAGTAGGTTAAGGCCTAGAACTGATTTAGCCATGGTGTTTTAACCTACAAGTTTTGTATTCCATAGGGCTACTATGGTTAAGTTTAGAGTAAGAGTAGGTTAAGGCCTAGAACCGATTTAGGGTTAGAGTTAGAGTTAGGGTTAGGCTTTTGAGGATATTACAACAGCTCCACCCCTCCCTGGCACTAGTCCAGGAAAGTGAGGAGACTGAGGATAGCACTGGCCGACGCATGTCAAACTATACCAGTTCTCCCTTCTCGGAGAATGTTCTAATTTAGAACCTGGGGCTAAAATCAGAAGATTTAAATATCTTCCATTTTGTATCTACCACAAAACTACTATGGTTAGCTTCCGAGAACGAGCATAAGCCTAAATCCCTCGTGATTTAAACAAACCCCTCCCCAAAGAAAAAAAAAGCAACAATCTCTCCACTGTGATGTTTTAGAAAACCAATAACCGCACACTATTCGGTGTACAGACCTTTCTATTCTAGGTAGGTTTTTAGAACAAAAGTTGGTACAGAATAAGGCACAGTCCCAAATCCTACCCAGCATACAAAGAAAAACTGATCTATATTGAGGTACATTTCCTACTCCCTCAGGCCATGCATGAGAGAAATATTCAAGACACTCTCATCAGTAGTGTACCTCAGATTTACCGGATGTTTCGGCCTTTTAAACACCAGACATCCTCCTCTGAGGCGGCCCATCCTGGATGATCAGTCCAAGACAAGTGTCCCGTAGCCAATTGCTAGTCGAATTAGACCAGATCCACAATCACAATTGTTGTTGGGGTCTAGTTCTGGAATTTTATCGATGTCCAAAAAAAAAAAAATTTTCTCACGTCTCCTTGCCTTTACTCCTTTAACCCCGAAATAACTCAACAGGAACCTTGCAATGGGCGGGATCGGAACTGGCGGATGAGGAACGTTCAGCTCCTACACCAAGCTTCTACCAGCTCTTCTCCTTCGAAGCCAAGGAAAGACCAGACCGACATCATCCCATTACAGAACAACCGCTGGATGCCTTGGCTTCTGGATTGCGTTCCAGTCCACCGCTCCACTCATACAATACCCGAAGACGAACCAACAAGGTCAGTGTGTCAGTATGTTGTTGCATAGTGTGCAGTTGTATGAGAGGTGCTAATCACCCATAGAAGACTTGGCTCCATTTAAGGTTGTTAGCCCCAGACCACCCCCATAAGTGCTGTCCTAGTAGACACAAGGGGCTGGCTACTTACCGCCCTCCCCAAGCAACCCTTTGTTAACACCGCAAGATATCCAGGTTACTCGGAAAAGGCCTGCGAGGAACGGTCAACGTCTTGAGAGCTGAAAAAGAACTGAACAGAAATAGTCCTTACCAAAAATTACGAATTCGTACCACCAGATGGTATCGTTCCAATATATGCTTTTTCGATGTAGCCCCTCAACCGTGGTGTGAATTTTTTCAAACTCTCTCCTTATTAAGCCATAGAGTTGTGACGTTCGCGAACGAACCGATTCTTTTGAACGGCTCATAAACATGAACGATGGGAGCCGAGTCGCGACTGGAGGGGAGCCGTTCTTTCTGTCGTTCTTTTTTTCCTATGCGTGTTTTACACAGATGCACACAAATTAGCTCCTCAGTTAAAGGGGAAGGGGCGCACCCAGCGCAGGGGGGATAGTTGTGCACGCGCGTGCATCTTTTACTCTTACGTTATCTTTTATAACCCTACGTGCCTTTGTCAAAACTTGTGCACGCTGCCATCACATGGTTACTCCAGTTAAAAAAAGCCATAAAGTAAGGAACTGCTTGTATTTATTTATATTGCATTTTGTGTTCATGTTCATGTTATTGTATCTACAGTATATATTTACAACTTTAAATATTTTTTGGTTTTTTCATCAAAATGTTCTTGTGGTATTGTATGAATAACACAAGTCAACAGTTTTACACATACACACACTTTGTACTAAAGGTTAATCCAAAATAGTGATGTCACTTTCTAAGCAGAGGGATGTTGTGCAACCCTATGGAATATAGTCCACACATAACAAATTAGGTAATAATCAATATTTCAGAATAATTCAAACTCAGATATTGATGTGTGATATCTGAGTTTGAATTATTTGACTACAAATCTCACCTCATCATTCCTCCCAGTGATTATATTAAATATTTAAAAAGAGCCAAAAGAGCCATTCTTTGAACGGCTCTTTGAAAGGAACGGATCGCCAAGATCCGGATCCCTCAAAGAGCCATAAATCCCATCACTATTAAGCCAAACAGGTGTAGAAAATTAGCCCAACTAATCAATGAACCCATCAATTAATCAAATACCCAATAAGAACCAGAGTGTATATAGGTGGAAAACCCAATCCCAATTCAGCACCGACTCCATAAAGCTATAATGGGAAACCCGAAATTCAGTCCCATATAATCTCCATGGAACTCTACCCTTTTAGAATTTCTTTAGGTTACCTGGCCTTAAATCCAGGCCTTCCTTTGCCTAAATCAGATGATTGAGAAGTCAGAAAATACATATTTCTGTACACTGATCTCATAATACAAGAGTAAAATGGACTGAGTAGAAATCCCCACTCAAAGGATAAAACCATCAGACACATTTTTCTATATATACCAGCAGATGACCCCCCTGAAAAGTATAGTATTTTGTTACGGCTCCCACGACCGTGGTGAGAAAGTCTCTGAATTTGCCTCTACTGGCCTAACCAGGTAATACAGGTGTGAAGAGTTTTTTTTATTATTACTAAGTAGGACCAAAAAAAAAATCCTAAGTGTTTATAGGAATTCAGCAAAAACAGTCCTGCTCGAGTACTCCTTCCATAAAATTATTATTGATGAGGAATATCCATCTGGTATAATCACCAAAAATGGCTGTTCTGGGTAGGGTTAAGAAAAGAGCAGATACAGGCATAGATCTGAATAGACCCAACAAAACCGAACTCCACTAGGTGTGACAACCACAGGGCTATTATGGTTAGGTTAGGGAAAGGGTAGGTATAGGCTTAGATCTAAATAGGCCAAGCAAAACCAAACGCCACTAGGTGTGAAAACCAAAGGGCTATTATGGTTAGGTTTAGGGAAATGGGTAGGTATAGGCTTAGATCCAAATAGGCCAAGCAAAACCAAATGCCACTAGGTGTGACAACCAAAGGGCTACTATGGTTAGGTTTAGGGAAAGAGTAGGTATAGGCATAGATCTGACTAGGCCAGGCCAAACCCCAAACTCCACTAGGTGTGACAACCAAAGGGCTATTATGGTTAGGTTTAGGGAAATGGGTAGGTATAGGCTTAGATCCAAATAGGCCAAGCAAAACCAAACGCCACTAGGTGTGACCACCAAAGGGCTATTATGGTTGGGTTTAGGGAAAGGGTAGGCATAGGCTTAGATCTAAACAGACCAAGCAAAACCCAACGCCACTAGGTGTGACAACCAAAGGGCTATTATGGTTAGGTTTAGGGAAAGAGTAGGTATAGGCATAGATCTGACTAAGCGAAGCACAACCAAACATCCACTAGGTGTGACAACCAAAAGGCTATTATGGTTAGGTTTAGGGAATGAGTAGGTATAGGCATAGATCTGACTAGGCCAAGCAAAACCCACCTCCACTAGGTGTGACAACCAAAGGGCTATTATGGTTAGGTTTAGGGAACGAGTAGGTATAGGCATAGATCTGACTAGGCCCAGCAAAACCCACCTCCACTAGGTGTGACAACCAAAGGGCTATTATGGTTAGGTTTAGGGAAAGAGTAGGTATAGGCATAGATCTGACTAGGCCAAGCAACACCCAAACTCCACTAGGTGTGACAACCAAAGGGCTATTATGGTTAGGTTTAGTGAAGTGGGTAGGTTTAGGCTTAGATCTAAATAGGCCAAGCAAAACCAAAGGCCACTAGGTGTGACCACCAAAGGGCAATTATGGTTGGGTTTAGGGAAAGGGTAGGTATAGGCTTAGATCTAAATAGGCCAAGCAAAACCAAACGCCACCAGGTGTGACAACCAAAGGGCTATTATGGTTAGGTTTAGGGAAGGAGTAGGTATAGGCATAGATCTGACTAGGCCAAGCAAAACCAACCTCCACTAGGTGTGACAACCAAAGGGCTATTATGGTTAGGTTTAGGTAAAGAGTAGGTATAGGCATAAATCTGACTAAGCCAAGCACAACCCAAACTCCACTAGGTGTGACAACCACAGGGCTATTATGGTTAGGTTTAGGGAAAGGGTAGGTATAGGCATAGATCTGACTAGGCCCAGCCAAACAAAACTCCACTAGGTGTGACAACCAAAAAGGGCTATTATGGTTAGGTTTAGGGACAAGAGTAGGTATAGGCATAGATCTGAATAGGCTAAGCAAAACCAAGCTCCACTAGGTGTGACCACCACCAGGCTACTATGGTTAGGTTTAAGGAAAGGGTAGGTATAGGCATAGATCTGGCTAGACCAAGTAAACCGAACACCCCTCGGTGAGACAACCACATGGCTACTATGGGTAGGCAGGTGTAGGCATAGATCTGGGTAGGCCAGTCAAAACTTGACCAGACTTGTTTTGAGGGGGCTCAGAAAAGGAAGTGAACTTCAGAACCACTCTTCCCAAATTCCTCCCTATCATCATCTCCTGCCCCCCATTAAATGGGAAGTTATGGCCTTGTTTCGTTTCTCAGATCCCTGTTTCCTGCCTACCCAAAGCAACGCTTCCCTCTAGGTTCTTGCAACCTCCCTCCTTTCGTTGAGGTCATTTGGCACCCAAGTACCCAATTTCCCTATCCAAATATACTCCTTGCTCAACCTCTGCCTTAAGGTCCATTTTGGATTATGTTCTAAACCCCTTATCCGCAGTTTGTGCACTCCATGCCGTTGGAAATGCTCTACTAGAGAACGCCTACTTGTGTTCAACAACCCCTTCCGAATAGTATACCTATGTTGGTACCATCGAGTCCGGATAGAATTCTTTGTCTGCCCGACATACTGTTTACCACACCGACCGCATTGTATCGCATAGATACAATTCTCTGTTTTTAACGGGATATTTGGGAGAAAAAATGCTGTGGGCCAGCCTTGAGCCTTAATGGTTTGAGGCCTCTTTAATAACCCTGACCTCTCCCCTTTTGCTTTTTTCTCCTTGGGGAGTCCACTGTGGACTAACAGATCCCGCAAATTTGTATTCCCCCTGTACGCCGATAAGAGCCTAACATTTTGTCCCTCCGGGATGTCTGCCAAAGTTTCTATGAAACTCTCCCTGATCCCCTTCGAGATTCTGACTGCTTCTGGCGTGAATGAAAATATGGCCGGAACCAAAACCCTCCCCTCCTTTGAAGGTCCGGGTCTCAGGTTTGTCTGTGACATGCATCTCCTTTCATGCTCCTTGTATATCGCTCTAAGCCGAGACCTGGAGTAACCCCTGGTCCTGAGAGCTCTAAACAACGTCTAACTTAGCCTCCTGAAAATCCTTCCCCCGTGAACAAATCCTACTGAACCTCAGGAGCTGAGATAGTACTATACCTCTGAATGTGCTCTGATGATGTAGCAGAGCATGTGTTTCTGTCTCCTTAAAGAACATTTTAAAGTCTAGTTGGCCTGTAGTAAGAAACTCTGGCCCCTTGTAGACTATTGTATCCAGAAACTCTATAGCCTGTTCCTGGAATACTGCTGAAACCTTAATAGAGGCATGGTGGGAATTTAAAACCCCTAAAAAAGTGTCAAAATCCTGTTTACTGTAGACCCATAGCCCCCAAACATCGTCTAGGAAGCGGAAGTAAGAAAAAGGGACCTTCTCACATTTAGAAAAACAGTTTCCTCCCATTGGGCCATGTAAATATTTGCATAAGCCGGTGAAAACCTCTTCCCCATAGCCGTGCCCTTAATTTGCAAGAAATACTCACCTTCAAACTCAAAATCATTCCGAGTCAAACTCAACTCCAGTAATTCCAGAATTGCCTCTTCTGGCCGAGAAGCATCCGGAAACCTGGCAAAACAATCCCGTACTGCCTTCAAACCTAAGGGAGTCTCAATATTAGTGTGAAGGCTTTCCACATCAAGTGAAAACAAGAATGCCCCTGATGGCACCTTCAAACTTTTTTACCTTTTCCAGGAAGTCATAGGTATCCCTAATATAACTAAAATGCTTAGTAGATAATTAAGGTAAAAATCAATGAACTCCGCCACCCTATGACTCTCACTCCCACTGTCAGACACTATCGGGCGACCCGGAGGCATAAAAGGGTTAATCCACTTCTCCTGAGGCTTATGGACCTTGGGAAGCAAATAAAACCTCCTGGGTCTAGGCCTCACCTCCCCTAGTAGATAATCTGCCTGTCGTTTGCAAATAAACCCAGACCCCAATAAGGTGTTCACCACCTTTTCAATGCGGGGTATTGATTCCATAAAAATAGGAGCTGTTAGTCTTAAATAAAAGGACTCGTCTGTCAACTGTCTTAGCCCTTCCTGCACATATCGTGCTTTATCCATAATCACCACCGCACTACCCTTGTCTGCAGGTTTAATCACAATGTCACATCTTTGTGTCAACTCCTCTAATGCCCTGATTTCCTCCGGAGGTAAATTCGGTGCCGGGACCCGTGCTCCTGATAAAGCTGCCTGAACCCCTTCCAGATTCTTCTCAAAGAAATCCCAAACCTCCCCAGGTAACTTATGGGGTGGAGGAGTCCACCCTGATTTTTCACAAAAAGGCCGGATCTGGGCACCAGAATCCTCACTAGCTCCAAAAAAGAGTGCTCTCTGTATCTTAGTATGGAACTGCCCCAGATCCACCAACAAAGACTCCCTACCCATTCTTTTAACTAAATGAGAAGGGATAAATGATAACCCCTTGTCCAACAAGCTAATCTGTGCCAGTGTGAGAACAAGACATTGAGACAAATTATACAGAACCTCCGCCTTTATCTTCACCGTGTTATTAACACCCCCACCCTTCCCGGGGCCCTGGTGGAAGGTGCCCCCTACAGGTTTAAATAACTGAGCCAATGGTGCAGCATTGCCAAAGCCATGTCTGAAGACCAGTGAATCTTGTCCGGTACGACCGAAAACTTCTCCTCGGGCAACAGGGGGATGCAGTGCTTCGAACTCTGAAAATAACCTTGTTTAGCATTGCCAGATTTTTCACCTGCTCCTTCGGCAGGGTTTTATCAAAATTGATCAGCGGGATGTGCACCACGGCATCGGGGAAAGTCCCGCTGGCGGCCTTCAACAATGCCTGAACATTCCCCTCTGCCACCCCTCTATCTGATTGGATTCTGTCATTGAGGCCAAAGGCCAGAATGACCTGCCTGGCCTTAGGGAAGGTCAGGGTCTTGTTCTTTAACCCCCTGGGGACCAAGGGTTATTTGGGGTCCTTGGGATGTTTTGACATGCACAGACGTCCGTGCTTTTTTCAGTTATTTATAAACATATTAATGGCAAAGGTGTAAATTCACTCTATATAGCACAGACAGGGCTACCATAATATATGGTCAACATGTATGTACATGTTTGTATTTTTAAGAGAATATTGTTTATGCATGGTTATAAATTTTTTTTGAATGAAAGTTGCTGAAATAAGACCACAAAACACATACTAAATATGTTTCCACAAGACTTTTGACTAATGGATGTTGTCGCTTCCGAGTTCTGGCTTCGAAATGATGTGAAAATTATTCTGCCTAATCCTTCACATAAAACACAACATTAATTTATACTTTGTATGACAGTTTTTTTGTCAGAAGAGGTTTATGCGTGGGAGTGGTAATGGCCTATCAATATTAATGACATTCAGACCAGGGGTGTGAACGACACTCCCCCAATGGCTAATGGCCCATCAAGTGAGGCAGCCTGAACAAAGAATGAGAGGAGATTCAAAGGTTTTGTTTTTCAATCCGTTTTATTGTAATTCCTCTATGTGGAGAAACTAAATGTTCTAAATTTGCTCTAAGGAAAACAAATGTGAGTAAAAGTGAACATTACATGCCTGGAATTTCCAAGGTGTGTCCTGCCTTTTACCAAGCTGCCCTTTGCAAAGCACACAGATCTTGCAACCAACTGTGCAAGTGCAGAAAGATCTTTCTGTACCACTTCATTGTTTTGTGTTGTGCAGTGTAGTACTGTAACTGCTTATCAGACAGGTCAACATCTCCCATGTGCCGGTTGTATGCAGTGACAGGTGCAGGACGTGTCTTTGTCAAATGTCTTTGTCCTCTATGTAACCAATTCCAGTTGATGGTGAGCAAGCTACATTCCTTAAAAAAAAGTTGAAAACTATCAGTATCATATTTTACAGAGTACTATTCCAGCACATGCATAACTGGGCATTAGCATGCTGATAAATAAAACATTGGTAACATTATCAACCAACCTTCAAATATAAAGTTATAGAGGTTCATATTGTATTATCACTAATTATAAACAAAATTGAACTAACATCTGTAAAATATTGTAATAGTGGGTAAAAATCTACTTACTCTTTCTGATTTTCTACTGTGTTGCCACGCTTCCCCCGAGTGACAGATGAATGAAGTAATACTGTAGCTACATTCCTTTAAAAAACAAAATTGAAAACTATCAGTGTCATATTGTACAGAGTACTATTCCAGCACATGCATAACTGGGCATTAGCATGCTGATAAATAAAACATTGGTAACATTATCAACCAACATCCAAATATAAAAGCATACAGGTTCATATTGTATTATCACTAAGTAAGAAGTATATAAACAAAATTTAACTAAAATCTGCAAAATAGTGGGTATCTACTTACTCTTTCTGACTCTTTTCATTAGCCTATAGTATGAATAACTGATGTGAATTATGTAAAGGTGTGCTGTATGCGTGTCAATGTGCCATTACCGGGGATAACACATTTGCGCACTTCAGCAACCGGCATATTTACACATATAACAGATATTTGCGAGGCAATACAAGCACATGCTTCGTTGATGATAAAGAAGCAGCAGAAACACTACATCCTAGTCAAAATATATCTAAACATAGACAATATTTTTTAAATATCATTTTACATATATATATACACTCACCGGCCACTTTACTGGGTACCCCATGCTATTAACGGGTTCTGAACGCCTTTTGCCTTCAGAACTGCCTCAATTCTTCGTGGCATAGATTCAACAAGGTGCTGGAAGCATTCCTCAGGGAGTTTGGTCCATATTGACATGATGGCATCACACAGTTGCCGCAGATTTGTCGGCTGCACATCCATGATGCGAGTCTCCCGTTCCACCACATCCCAAAGATGCTCTATCCGGATTGAGATCTGGTGACTGTGGAGGCCATTTGAGGACAGCGAACTCATTGTCATGTTCAAGAAACCAGTCTGAGATGATTCCAGCGTTATGACATGGCGCATTATCCTGCTGAAAGTAGCCATCAGAAGTTGGGTACATTGTGGTCATAAAGGGATGGACATGGTCAGCAACAATACTCAGGTAGGCTGTGGCGTGCAACGATGCTCAATTGGTACCAAGGGGCCCAAAGAGTGCCAAGAAAATATTCCCCACACCATGACACCACCACCACCAGCCTGAACCGTTGATACAAGGCAGGATGGATCCATGCTTTCATGTTGTAGACACCAAATTCTGACCCTACCATCCGAATGTCCCAGCAGAAATCGAGACTCATCAGACCAGGCAACGTTTTTCCAATCTTCTATTGTCCAATTTCGATGAGCTTGTGCAAATTGTAGCCTCAGTTTCCTGTTCTTAGCTGAAAGGAGTGGCACCCGGTGTGGTCTTCTGCTGCTGTAGCCCATCTGCCTCAAAGTTCGACGTACTGTGCGTTTCAGAGATGCTCTTCTGCCCACCTTGGTTGTAACGGGTGGTTATTTGAGTCACTGTTGCCCTTCTATCAGCTCGAACCAGTCTGGCCATTCTCCTCTGACCTCTGGCATCAACAAGGCATTTCCGCCCACAGAACTGCCGCTCACTGGATGTTTTTTCTTTTCGGACCATTCTCTGTAAACCCTAGAGATGGTTGTGCGTGAAAATCCCAGTAGATTAGCAGTTTCTGAAATACTCAGACCAGCCCTTCTGGCACCAACAATCATGCCACGTTCAAAGTCACTCAAATCACCTTTCTTCCTCATACTGATGCTCGGTTTGAACTGCAGGAGATTGTCTTGACCATGTCTACATGCCTAAATGCACTGAGTTGCCGCCATGTGATTGGCTGCTTAGAAATTAAGTGTTAATGAGCAGTTGGACAGGTGTACCTAATAAAGTGGCCGGTGAGTGTATATTATAGCCTACAGCATAGGCTAGACAATTTAAATGTAACTAAAACCTGCCGTTTAGCATACTGTCAATACTCAATAGAGCACTCTTAAAATTCACAAGTATGCGTAGAGTGAAGCCTGTTCCTATCCTCACATGTCTGTAAATAGTCCAACCAGTAAAATATCTAGAAATACATGTAAAATAGCTTGTCAACTCATCTAACTTAAACTAAAAGACTTGCTCTTCCGAAGTTTTATCCATTGCTGGATCAAGTCGACCTTTAAAATACAAACGTTTATCGTCTGAGTCCCACTCTTCTTCTGAGGAAAATGTGAACTCTTTATCACTGTCCACTGTCCAGGATGAACTGAAGAGCCTCTGCGGCAGTGTAGCGTGCCATCTTCCAAACGCGAAAGTGAATATACCGGTACTGATTAAACTTGCTGCTTTCATGCATTTGCGTGGAGGCGTTTACCTATTTCGCATATGGCCTCAATACATTATCTTATGAATAGCGCGCTCTGCGAGAGGGTGTGAACTGATTAACGATAATGAGCTGAGACAGGCGAAACGGCACTTCTCTTTTGTTTCATACAGATTACATTGCAGGAGAATATTTGTTTAAAATGGGAATTGTTTTACTTAAAAGTAGACATTTAAAGCATCATTTAGACGTTTGTTTCATGTTTGTGAGATAAGTATTCGCGGAGTTTCAGGTCAGTTTCCAGATGCGTTTTCAGAAAGATTTTTGAGGAGACAGAGTGAGCTGAAATAGCACCTTGTTTATTTTATTTATTTTACAAAAGCACAAGGTTTTGATGTTAATATGAGTGTACACAAAAAAAGAAGACCCTCTATAGATTATAATCATGTATGTACTTTATTCATTTGGCCATTAATGATGGAGAATTTTAAGTCTATGTTGCAGCTATGTGAAAAAAAAACGATCAAAATGCGGGGATGCGTTTTGGTCCCCAGGGGTTAAGACCAGTACACACAGAACGTAGAACAATAAGACGTATACACAATAACTATATTCACTATCTTACAACAGGCCAGCCAAAACTCTTTTCTTGAGTCCCTTGGAGGCTGAAAGGTTAATCGAAGGGCAATGTCTTTTTTTGTACTTTTTGTGTCCCTGGATTGTTTGCCCGCACACCCTTCAGGTCGGGATATGCTGCACCCTTGTCAGCTTAACGCCCAGGTCCTAAGGATGATCTGCCAGCTTTCTCTTCTACTGTGTGGATCTAGACCATGACGTTGCTACCGCAGTGTTCTGTCCGGAGGCTGGTTGAACAGCTGGCCTGATGGATACAGGTAGAGTGCCCGGGATGGACGCCTGAACAGCAGGCCGCATGGGCTGCGTGGATGAGGGCCCTGCTGACTGGGAGACGAAGGGCAGCACAGGCCTGGTGATGGTGGAGGTGGCGGATATTCCTCTCACTATCAGGGCAGTGGTGGTTGAGGAGGAAGCTGTGGAGGAGGCTGTGGCGTCACCACTAACATGTTAGTACGTCCCTTCAACACCTTTGTGCCGGCTGTAGAGATGTACTCCATCACAGGGTAGTCAGGTGGAGGGAGGGACGGCAGGCTGGCGCAGTGCAGGAGGCAGCTCTTCAGATGACACCAAGGTGATTTTGGAGATGACAGCTGGCTGCCTGGTGCCGTGAAGGTTCACCAGCCTGTCCTGCTGCCGGATGAAGTCCCTAACTGTTTTAGTGTTTATTTTGGGGAGAGGATTGCCTGCCTTGCACAGGATTGGGTCATCCACCAAGACCCGGTGCTGGATCCTGTCTTTGGCCTTGAGGATGCTGGCTGGAGCGAGAGGCTTTAGGGGAGTGCAGCCACAGAAGCTTGACAAGCACATACATGAGGCGGTTGTGCTGTGGGCTGATGTCCTGCTGTGCTGGCGCATACCTTTTTGCCACCTTCACTTTCTGGACCAAGTCGGCATCAGCAAGGTCATCCCTCTTAGTACGGCAGTACAGCATGTTTCCCCAGTGTGTGCGGTACAGTGTGCAAAAGTAGGTTTTTCAGAAAATCCAAAATACCCGAAAATCTCACCAGCGAGACAATCTAATCGGATGTGTGGGTCTTGTTCGGCTCAAGGATTCCGGTGATGTAAGACACTTGGGTCTGCAACAAACGGTCAAGGAGTTACGAGCCATTTCGTACTTTCGATTCGCTGCAGCACCACCTTGGGGCCGATTCGGGGCGAGCCTTGGTGATGTTATAGTACCAGGCGGGGTCTACCACTACCACCCTTCAGAGTTTCAAGTCTCTACGACGGACGCTTTGGTCTGCCCGCTCACTTTTACGGGTGGAATGTTGATGATCCAAAATCCCAGGTTGCACTCCAGAGTGTCGTGCTGTGCACTCTGTTGTGATCCATTTTCGGTGTCAACCAATCTGAGCTGAGCTTGTTTGCCGGCGACCATAGACCCTCTCGCTGCGGCCCAGGTGGGCATGGCCTTTGCCGGCTCCCCCGCCTCTGCGTCATTGTTATTGCTTCTCTGCCTTTTGGCTAAGATCAAGCGTTTGGTTTTTTGATCTTCGGAGAAGGGATGATGGCAGGTGCAGCTGCACCTTCAGTTTCAAGGGTGGGACTGAAAAATACTCTGCATTCCCAAATGAAGGAGCCAGTGATGGAGATGATGGAAAGAAAAGTGTTTGCACGGCTCATTCTCTTGGATAAGATGAAGTTGAGAGTTGAAGATGTGTACTGTCTGCAGACCAACAGACAAGAAAAATGTTTTGATGTAAACTTGAGCACAGAGGAATTGTACAAAGCTGCGTTGGAGAAACTTGGAAAGAGTGACAAGGTAAGCATCTTGGGGAGATTCAATGTGATAAGCCTCGACAGACCTAATTTTAGGGTCATCACTTTGCACATGTTTAAGCAATACATCACAGATGAGTCATTGATGTCGCTCCTTGTTAAATATGCTGATGTTCTCACACCTGCCAGATATATAAAGGATGGAGTGGGTTTATGGACTGGGAAGAGACAATTCCAAGTTATTTTAAGAACTGATGAGAACGGATTTGAGGGGTTGATGCACCCTCCAGCATATTTTAACACTGGAGCAGACAAAGGTTATCAGTTCTATTCCAGGCAGCCTAATTTCTGTAGGCTGTACAGACACAATGATGGCAGGTATGAAGAATAAAGGTGTAGGTGGTGCTCTAACCTGGAACACACTGCAGAAGAAGGCAGCATTCCCAAGACATGCCACAGTTGTGGCTCATTAGATCACTAAATGAAGGAATGCAAGGAAGGCCGAAAGCAGTATGCAAGAGGAATGAGAGTGGAAGAAACAGAGACAGAGAGACAGATGGGGGAGGAGGGCCAACAAGAAAATCATGGTGCAACAAGTAGAGGAGAAGATGACGATTGAGGAGGGAAAGGAGGGATGTGAAGTGGAGGAGGAAGGTAAAAGAGGCAGAGGAAGTGGAAGATGTAATGGTTGTTTTCTTGGAGGAATTGAATGGGGAACAGTTAAAGGTCACAGCAGTATTCAGATTATGTAAAAGACGAGATGGAAATGGATAGACAAAGATATCCCGGATGGATCAAAAGGAGAAGAAAATCAGCTGGTTAGGAAAGCTGAGAAGAATAAGGAAAGACCAAGCAAGAGGGTGAGAGCTGAAGCGATGCTAAAGTTAAGTTTTTCAGGAGGAATCCTTATCCACAGACAGTCAAGAAGGGCTCGAGATGGATAATGCTAGGCCCTTATTTCAGCTGACAAATCCCAGTGTACCACCTATTTGTTGGTCAGATTTGGTGGTGAGTGACAGTGAGACCACAAGCTTGGAGGGACAAGAAATGAATGGGTTCATTTAAGGCTGAATAAGTGGTCTACAATGATGAATTGACTATGGGGTCTATAGAGGGTATGCATTCACGTGACTTTCCCGCCGGAACAACCCCCTCTTAGCCTGACCGAGTGGCAAAAGATCTGCTGCGTGACTGGATTTAATAGGGGAAACTGCGAAATTGCGACTAAAACGAACAATTTTATCAATTTAAATTAAATGTTGGACTCAATATAGTGGTCCTTACAACTTACTAAAGATCGTGATCCATGGATATTATTGACATGCAGCCAGGAATTGTGTTGCCTAACATTTATGTTTGCCTGATTTCGACACCGGGGAAATAAAAGCAATATAGACCTAAACATAAAGCAAATTTGCCTGTGAACGTTTTATATAAATACAATATAGGTTTAAATACGGGTGATTACTTATATCAGTGTTATATATAGCCTATATATAATCATATCGTCCAGCCTTAAAACTTTATAGTATTTTTTTAGTCAGTGTTTATTAAAAAAAACATCCAATAATGCAGAATATAGAATGATACATATTTAATTGATGAGTTGTTAATATATATATATATAACGGTACAAAATATATGGGTATGGATTTACAGCTAAATTTAGCATATTGACACAAAATGAAAACTGCAAATCCACCTTTCGCTGACGGGAGTCCAGTTGTTTCTGTGAATTGCAGTGATCCATTTGCTCCTCTTTCTATCGCAGTCTGTAAAAATATACCTCCGATTTTTTGTCGAATCTAGTTGTACAGTCAATCGCAAAGCTCTTTCCCACTTTATATGTGTTGTGTTTGTTTTAGCGGCATTCACGCTGAACACATACAGCCGCTTAGTCTTTTTGCCACTCACTGTGAGGAACTGCAGCACTTCGGCCGGAGGTGACGTCACGCGCATTCTCTCTATACATGTAAGAGGTATAAGAGACACAGTGAAGTGCAGAGCTGTTTTTTTCTTTTTTGAAAAATGATAAGTGTCATGTGTTTTTTCTTCAAGAAGTCCATTTAAAGGGTATAGAAGATACACAGACATTCATAGAAGAGTGGGGGAGGGGATGAGCAGTATGGACTGTGCGAACAGGTTTATTCTTCTGGAGTGGGGATTTTGGGATAAGGTGATAAGGGTCCTAAGTCATTTTACAGTCTCACAAGGGAGAGGGATTGAGGCTGATGTAAAGTGGAAAGAGGGTGAATATTTATTACTTTCAGTTTATGCTCCACAAACTGTTGAGGAGAGAAAATAAATATTTGAAATGTTGTTAACAGTCTGTGCTACTAATAAACAAATTATAATGGGAGGGGATTTTAATTTCCAGTCTGACGTGTGTTGGAAGGGGTTATGCAAGGGCATAGGTTGATAGATGGGGGGCAGGGAGTTAATACCAACGTTTGTGTGAAAACGTGGAGGAACTCGAGAGGAGTGGGAAAAAATGTTAGATTATGTTTTATTTTCAAAAGATGTTGTTTTAGATAGGGGTGGAGTGAGGCCTGTGTTTTTTTCTGGTCATGAAATGATTTGGTTTGTTGTTAAGGGGAACAATGTATAGTTTGGTGTAGAGTATAGATACATATAGTATCTACAGTCGATTTTGGGGAATTTGTATACAATAATTAATAATTATTCATAAAGGTTTGAACCAGATAAACTTTACATTTATTGAATCTCCCGAAAAGGGATGATGTATTCCCTGCATCTGCATTCATATATGTACCTAGACAATTAACCACAAAGGATTATAATTAATTGCATATGTTGTAGACTATGTTTTACAGACAGGTTAAATTTAGCTCAATTGTACATCAATACTAAATCAAAATGAATTATAATAAAATATTAATATATCAATTAGGTCTATCAAATGTCGACTCTAACGATAGTCCCTGTGGAATTATGATAATCCGCTTGCTCGTAACGTACGTAACGAACGTAAATAGCGTTTATTACCCCCCTTGTTCTGTGTTGTTACAGGGTAAGTGTAACTCCTCTGGGCTGTAAATTAAAGGATTAGTTCACTTTGAAAAAACATTTGCTGATAATTTACTCACCCCCAAGCAGTAGCGGAGTGGCAATCGGGAGAGTCGGGAGTTTTCCCGGTGGGCCGATAGTGTTTGGAGGCCGTGAGGGCCGGTCTGATAAAATGTATTTATTGCAAGTTCGCCATGTGCACCTGAGGCCCAAGCGAGGGGAAGAAATTATTATTATTTTTTACATTTTCTATAACGGAGCATATATTTGCACTAAGTGCCTGTCTTTATCGCAAAAAGATGCCCGTTATGCAATAGCTACAGTAGCGTAGGTCATAGGGTTTGAGGTGCTTGAGAGCAGCTTTTGATGCTCTCGACGCGAGTTTGAATCCGCCTTTTGCCGAACTCTCTGCTCCCTTTTCCAAACACATATGTAAAGATGTAAAATGTATAACCTAACATTAAGGTCTCTAGCGTTATATTTGGCCAACAAACTAAAATTGAAACCATGATATGACTTTGTGGCTTTGTAAAACAGCACAAGACTTTAAGAATAATAGCATCCCGTTTGTGCTGCGTGATTACTTTGCTCACACGATCATCATGGTCATCTGGTGTTTTCTCCTAAACAAAAGCTCAAGGATTTATTTCTTGCAAGTGAAGAAATTAGGACAAAGTATTTTAATTTTCCTATATTATAGTGTAATATAGGCTAAAATATACTTTTGAAACACTCATTTTCATTTATATAGTACATTTATAGGCTAAATGGATTTTAGGTCATAGGATGTCAGGATACAGGCCCGGAGACAGAGGTAAGTGAGAAAACAACTCTTTATTTTCAAATTCAAAGTTCAAAGGTGAGTATTTAAAGGTGCAGTGTTTCAGAGGTGAATTCGAGGAGGATACGTGGCAGGAAGGATTCCAGGTGAGCAGATCCTCTTCAGTGCAATCAACATCAAACTTAACATAGCCCAATGATACTTGTCTTTTCCTCTTTCAGATACATCCATCAGCACACAAGACTCAGGAAGAGAACACGGACTCAGGAAACAGGGATCATGGAGTCTGGGAACATCAGAACATTGACAGAGAGGTTAGTAATTTCTGGTGAGTATACGTTACTTTTGCTGGTGCTGGATGAATCAGAGGGTTTTCTGTGAGACGGGTTATGGTTTGTTCCTGTTGGAGGCTTGATGATGACTGAGAGAAAACTGGGAGTTAATATGGAGCTGGTATGGCGTTAAATCAAAGTCAAAAAGAACCGAGCGCACAACCGATGCTGGGCGCGCGCGGTAAATGACTTTCTCGAGAGGAAAACGGATCCACACGCGAGGAAACGGGGACTCACAAGCTCATTCATAACCCGTGCGTGCTCGTGACATCTCCTCTGTAAGCAATACAAACCCTCGCGCGCGCGCATGATCATAAAGAGATATTTACAGACTGTAATGACACATTTTTCATGGTTATTAGCATTGTAAATCTGTCAAAATTCTTATAAATGTTTAATTACATTTTCTATTTAAGACACTATGATTTGTGCTATTGGCTTAAAATATCTAAAATAAATCGGAGAAAAAGTCATATTTGCTGTAGTTCACCTCTACCATTTACCACTATTTACGTTTATCCCACCAAAATTAAAATGGATCTGAGAACCTCAGAATGTAAAAAGTGTCCATTAAATAGTTGTAAATATAACAAGGGCTTTGGATAAAAGATAAATTACTTGTTTATATCAATAAGCAAGAGTTGTGTGAGCTTTTTGTTTTCATCCTGTGTATTACTATTATGTCAATTTTGAGTGGTTCATTATATTTTCTATTAAATGTAAAAGGTGCTCTGGCAACATGAATGTTTTTCATTTTTTATGATATGTTATGTGCAGATGGTGTTTAATCATTTATGCTGTGTACTACTTGCCTCATTCTTTCTCTTAAGTTATTACCTTACAAAAGGTTAGATGATTACGATCACCATATAATGTTGTAATAGCTTTGCTGGGTTTATTAATTTGCTGGATTTAATATTGTTTCTCTGTACTCGGAGCAAATTCTGAAAAGGCATTTTTAAACTATAATATGCTGTGTTCTGTATCTTAACTTGAGAAGCCTGAACCCCTTTTACTTTTAATAGAAAATATAATGAACAATTTATTTTATTATAATGTAAAATTAATAAGAATTTTGGAAGATTTACAATGCCAAAAACCATGGAAATGTGTCATTACAGTCTGTAAATATCTCTTAACAACACAATGCAACTAAAACTATCTGGTATCTGGTAAGAATATGTTCTATTAACAATGCATTAAATTACATCACACATTAATTAACCACAATAAATAAAACAAATTAAGTGATGTCTCAACTCAAGTCAAGTGAATTACAAGTCATTGGACAGGCGTCCAATCACAACCGAACTTCCGGAAAAGGGGAGTCCCGCCCCTCGACAGTCAAAAATAACATTTGTTCGAGCGACGTTTTTAATACATTTTAATACATTGGCATTTTAATACAAGTCTTTTAAATGATACATTTTTTACTGAATCGTTGAATTTTTTTTGGAAGGTTTTTAAAGAAGAAAATCTTCTTTTAAATCTATACAACATTGGTGGGATTATGGCAAGGTGCAAATAAAACAATTCACACAACAGTATACTCAAAATGTCACAAAGAATTGAATCGTTCTTTAATAATGCTTGAAAAAGATTTAATGGATTAACAAAAGTTGTCTCAGACCTCAAGTGATAGTAATTTAATAGATATGCTGCGTTTCACGTGCTATGGTAGATATGGTAAATACCAAAATCCGACGTGGAAAATGCCGAGGATATATTATATTTTGATATAATATATTTGATATACAATATTTTGATGGACGAGTTGCCGAGAATGAGATAACCTTTGAACTTTTCAAAATGGCAAGAGCAACACGAGAGTCGTGAATGGTAAAAATATGTACTATTCATGGTCTAGATAGAAAATATACAGCATATTATTTACCGTTTGAGTTTTTATAAATCTTGCTGTTGCAGATAACCTAAGCAATCTAAAATAGCTTTAGCTAAATAACAGGTCTGGATCTCCAACTTTTTACCAGATTACGACAACAAAAGCACTTGAACGCAACACACTGGTAAATACCAGTTCAAAAGTGGAAAATATCCTATTTCCCATAGCCCGTGAATGCAGCATCAGAACATAAAGCACAAGGAGCATTAGTTTGTGCTCATTTTTTAAAATATTGATCAAATGGATGCACCTTCTAAATATTTCTTTGGTCATGAGAAAAAAAATGGGCAAAAACTTTTAATTCATGCTCTACGTTCTGAGGATGGTATTTTGTTATCCAGTACCAGACAGAGGTTCTTGTGAGATAACAAGAACGGTTCTATCAGTCCCTATGCAGAAGTGAACTTGAGCCGGAGAAGGGGGAAAATGCCCTTTCTTGAAGGATCTACCTAAGATATCAGAAGAGTCCAATGAAGAACTGGAATGTGGCCTAACTCTGGGAGAGCTGTATAAGGCACTCCATGATATGGAGTCTGGGAAAGCTCCGGGAGTAGATGGGCTTCTAGTGGACTTCTTGAAAGTTTTCTGGTCGGAGTTGGGAGTTGACATGCTAGAGGTGTCCAATGACAGCTTGCTAAAGGGTCGGCTGCCGTTGTCACTCTCCTTTGGAAAAAAACGAGATCTTACTGAAATCAAGAACTGGAGGCCGGTATCACTTCTGTGCAGTGATTATAAGTTACTTTCTAAAACTTTAGCTAATAGATTGACTAAAGTAATAGGACAGGTGATTCATCTAGATAAATCTTATTGTATACCAAACAGGTCAATCTTTGACAGTATTTCTTTAAATAGAGATATTATACAGGTTTCCAAATTATGTAATATCAATTGTGGTTTGTTGTCTTTAGACCAAGAGAAAGCTTTCGACCGGGTTGAGCATGCTTATTTATGGGACGTTTTAAAGGCTTTTGGTTTTAATGAGAAATGTTCAAACATGATTAAAATTCTTTATGGTGACATTGAGAGTGTTATTAAGTTTAATGGTGGCTTATGTGCTCCATTCGAGATCAGTAGAGGTATTAGACAAGGTTGTTCATTATCCGGAATGCTATATTCTCTTGTTTTTGAACCACTTCTACAAACAATGGTTTAAGGGTACCATTGTGTGATGTTAATTTTTGTATATCAGCTTATGCCGATGACCTAATAATAATGATTAATAAACAAAGTTATATTCATGTTTTATCTACATTGATTGAAGACTTTGGAAAATGGTCCTCAGCAAAAGTAAAATGCAAAAAAACGGAGGCGTTTTTACTGGGGGACTGGAATGATGGGAAACCAATTCTTCCTGAAGTTCTGTGTTGGAATAGGTAGGGTTTAAAATATCTTGGAGTTTTTTTAGGAATGATAATGTCATTCAAAAAAATTGGGATGGGTTATTACAAAAAGTGAAAGGTCGTCTAGACAAATGGAAGTGGATTCTACCCAACTTGTCTTATAGAGGAAGAACACTTATTGTAAATAATTTGGTTGCTTCACTCATATGGCACAGATTGGTTTGTATTGATTTTTCTGTTGTAAGTTAATTGTGAGGTGATTTTGAAAATAAGTTTTTTTTTTTCACAATCAAATCTCTCTCTCTCTCTCTCTCTCTCTCTAAACTGTTGTCCGCACAGCCCTCCTCCTCACGCCAATCACTGAAATCACAGACAGGTGTTTGTCATTTGAACTTGACCCACTTATTCACCATTCGGCTCTGTCCTCGCTCTCCCACTACAGATGTCGCTGAACCACGCCCCCCGTGCTACAAGTTAAGTATCCAGACAACGTGTACTCAGTTTAGCCAATCACCACACACCGGCCCAAACTGACCAATTGGAGCCCACTGCCTGTTTCTGAGGGAGTGTTTTCATAGAATCAGAAGTGACCCTCGTTCATATGACAGAGGAGAACGCGGCTGACAATAAAGGTGAAGTTTATGAAAAGAAGACTTTTTAAAAAAGAAAAAACACGAATACATGTTATATTGCACCCCATAAACACAATCATGCAAAGAAAAAAAGCAGTAAACCCCCCTTTAATGTTTTTGATGAAAACATTAAAGCATTTTTCTCCATATAATGCACTTCAGTGGTAACCAAACGTTCCAAGAGACACTTTCAGTACAAACTGCAAACTGTTCAAAGGGCTTTAAAATGACACCAGACGATGAATAAGGGTCTTATCAAGCGAAACTATCGCTTATTTAATAAATAAATAACAAAGTTTAAGTTTTATAAGCTCAAATGCTAGCCTTGCTCTGTTCTGTGATGCACGTTTATGACTCTCCTGTTCGAACTCGTTCATCAAAATGAACAAATCTTTTTCAGAGTAATTTTGTTCATTCAACGAATGAAACGGACTGATTGAACTTGGAAAAAGATTTGTTCATTTTGTGACTTTCAAAACCACAAGTTTTTGATGTTAATAAGAGTGTACACAAAAAAGAAGACCCTCAATAGTTTATAATCATGTATTGATTTTATTTATATGACCATTAATGACAGAGTATTGTAAGTCTATGTTGCAGCTATGTGAAAAAAAAACATTGGCCGTGTGAGCCGACCTCAGAGGGTTAACCTCTTAAATTTCAGAATTTATTTCAGTAAACAAAACTTAAGCCATTCTACTTAAGTAAATGCATCTCAATTTAAGAATTCTTCGTATTTTTGTCATGTTTTCCAGTATAAATATCTAAGATATTCATTTTTTGCAGTGATGTCTTCACAACTTAAGACTACTGATTAGTTTCTGTTGAGATTATTATTGTTATGTGTACCACACAATATGAAATCTCAAAACTACTTTGACCATATTGTCGAAATATGTTATAACAGTGGTGATGCTTTATAACAACAAAAATAAATATGTTTTCTTTTTTCCTTATTTTTAGAACTCTGAACCAGTGCTCAATGTGGGGCGGTACTCCCCGGTACGCAGTACCGGCACTTCTACATTTTACTCTTAAGCGTACCTGCACTTTTTGTTGCGTACCGCTACTTCTCGCATATAGCCGATACTCTATACCACTGACAGAAAAAGCATGACGGCCGTTAATCCCTACACACATCTGCACGTGGCTGCGAAACGACAACCGGAGCTGATCGCGGATTCGCGGCCACCGCAAGCGTGTATCGCGTAATTTTTCCGGCTTGCATGTTAATCAATGAGTGCATTCATTCACACTGCGGCGCAAGGAGGTGCATCGCGTTAGCAGCAGTGAGTCTATTTTGATTGTGCTACGCTCATTTAAGGCGAGAGCACACTTTTGATGGAGAAAATAAATATGATTTCATACAAAAAGTGACCAAAATGCACAGAATTTGCATGTCTAGTATGTTTTAACAATAACTGGAGTAGGCTACGTCAGAAAGAAAAAGACTCAAACATATTTATACAAGATTTAGCCATTTAAACTTGTCTTAATTATTCAGTTTGGGTAAAACTATGTTTTATAAATAAAAAAAACGAGCAAGATAGTCAGAATATAAGCTTTTCTTTTAGTTTATGTAATAGCCACAGTCAGACAGGTAGCCTAGGCCTACATGCCCAAATCAAACCTAGTGTAGGCCTACTTTTTTATGTTTGCTGTCTTGTAAACATATCCAAGTAGGCTATGACTGAAAAGACAATATCGGGAGCTGTTTTCTTGGTTGTTTCTGTTGTTTAACATTTACTGGCAATTGTTGTATACTTTCCATCTTAACAAACTTCAGGAATCAAGTTTATTAATGACCAACTTCTAAAAAGAGAATGTTTCTTTTTAAAGAAATGCGCGCACACATGACTTGTTATTATGTTGTTAATAAATAACAATAAATTGTTGTTGTAAGAGCAATATTTCCAAGTTTTGTTTTTCCCTGTAAAAATTCAAATGTCATGATTTGCCAATTCAAAGAGAGTACTCGGCACCTCTTTCTCCCCACTTCAAGCACTGCTCTGAACATATAGTAGCATAAATGTGTAATTCCAATTATAACATCCATTTTCCAAATGGCTTGCCCTCTTTAGGATCAAAGGAAAAAATAGTGACAAATATATTATGAAATCACAGTAGTTTAAAGTGACAAATAAAACTTGCAGAAAGTGTAATGTTTACATATTTTACATTTACAACTTCTTTTCCCAAATGATCTTAGTTTTTTTTTTTCTTCCTTTCTCTGTCAGTGGAACATGAGGAAGATGAGGAGGAGGATGAAGTGGAGGTTGAAGATGTTGAGGAGGATGTCATTCTTCTCTTCTTTTCAGGTTTCTCTAAAGAACATAAATCGGTAACATTTATAATAACTGCACACTATAAATGATCAGTTAAGCATTTGTAAATAATGAATCATTTATAAAGCATTTTGCATGTTTGCAAGGGGTAATCCAAACACGTAATCCAAAGAACAGGCAAAAAAATCAAAACACAGTAAGCAGTCCAAACAAACTAAACAATCAAACAGAACAAGCAGGGGTCAGAGGCAAAAGAGGAATCCAGGGAACAGGCAGGGAATCCAAAAACCGGGGAACAGGGAACCAGGGAGAAACACTCGGAAATGAGTGTGACAAACATACAGGAAGCAGCCAACAGACACTCGAAGATCTTGTACAGTAGATAGACAACCAGAATGTGTTTTTACCGCCACAGTTTTGCCGCGGCGGTAAAATTTGAGGTGTATTTGCTGCCTTTGTCCGCTAAGAGGCACTACAATCACAGACTTTGAAAAGTGTCCATTTTTTGTGTAATCTACAGCTGCGCCGCGGCTCTTTCAGAGCGATTGAAAGTTGCTAGCAGATTAATTCAAGTGAAACGTAGTTAAAATAATTAATTAATCACAATACTGAAATTAAATTGAAAAAATAATGAAACCTTAAAACATTGCAGTCGAAACACATTAGGCTACATCAATGAGGCTTTACAATCGTATAAGACAATAATACATTAGCAGTCTAATGATAGCTGTGTGGTTAACGCATCATCCTCAACCTCATAGACCTCCAAACGATGCGAGATCGAACCTCGTTACATGCTGTTGTCCGAACAGCTTCTATGTTTTACCGTTCTTAACTTAAATAGGTAGCTGTTTATTAGCGAGTTTATTAACTGTTTATTTACTTAAAGTGTCCGACATAATTTGCCACTTCTCGTTGAGAGCTGAGGTCGCAGATAAATTCAAGGTTAACACTGTAGCCGCTATAGCCTACTTGGGGACGGGTGGGACATGTCCGACCACTTTCTGCCAGGGTCCACTTTTGAAATCTTAGCTAACAGCATTCGTTTCATTCGTTTGTTAAATTAGAGGCGATCTAGCGCTGAAATGTGTTGTGTTCACTCGGACGCACGCTGCAATCCGTTCGTTCGTTTCATTCGTTACGGTGAAATCACAAATAAAATAGACTACACACAACGTGTCCCTGCTTCTCTGGGTTCTAATCCGCACTCGTACAATTCTTTTTTTACCCTCATCAGAACCGAGAATGTTTTTCAGTGGTAGTATATCAATACACATGTAACGTGAGGGTTCGGTATGTGGTGGTAGATCACGCTTTATAATAATAAACAGCAGACATACGGTTTTGATGAGGGGAAAAAACTATACGAGTGCGGATTAGAACCCAGAACCTCCGACACGCTTGGTAAAAATTCTGCCACTGGACCATTACTGCACATACACAATATAGGCGAATCTGTGCATTTATTCACGTTAAAATTCACCACTTTGAAAACATATTAGATCTCATACGACCAATTAAACCCAAAGTACCATAACATTTTTGGTCGGACATCACATCTTTGTATACATTTTATTTATTTACATCAGTAAGCTACAGGAAATCGTCTTTGAAGACATGACCTTCGCGAAAGAGAAAAAGAATGAATGCTTCATTGTACCCAGCACTTTTGAAAATGCCCTTCCGTCTCTATCCCCAGCACATTTCAAACCATGACGCCCATGAATGTAGCTAAACGAATTCATAATCACAATGCTGAAAAAAGTTAATTCAAATGAAATAAATGTGAAGTAAAAAAAGGCCTCTATTATTCCATCAAATTTAAGTAGGCACACTTCAGCATTAGGCTGTGTGCCCAGTTTTTCTATAATTTAGAAAGGCTATTTCAATAGGTTATACTTGTCTTTTACTTTGTGTTATTCTAATTTGTTAGTAGATGTATTAAATTAAACCAAATGATCATAAAATTAAAACATTTTCAGGGCTTGCAGTTTTTAGGCTACTAAACCATGTTACTGCATTTGTGTTTAAGCCTATGGTTTAAGCATGCCGAAATGCCTCCGTGGCAAAAATAAACAAGTCGCATTAAAGTTCGGAGACATTGCGGGATATTGTGCAAAACAGCAGCAATTGCTGCATTTTAAAATGTAAGTTTATTAAAAAAATGCTGTCTCTCTGCTGATATGGCCTGGAGGTCTGTTTTCATCCAAACGATTTCTGTCAACAATAGTGGAATGATTAAAACATTGTATAATGTGATAAATAATAATTAAAAGCAGAAAACTGTTTAAATTCATATTGAACAACAATAAAATTAGTAGCCTTATTATTATGTTCGTGTGTTCCTCATCCTGGAACTGTTAAATGAAGAGGTGTTCATGGTCTGACGACAGTTCAATTTGTAAAAGAAGTTCTGATAAAGTTATGTGGCACTAGCCTTTTGTTTTACATGGCTGTGAAATGTGAATGGGGTTGCACACGTGTTAATCAAAGGTGAGAAAAACATTATGAAACGATCAGAGGTGCCTATTCAAACCGCGGGACACGTGCCTCTCAGATTTATGAGGCACATTTATTTAAAATGTAGCCGACTTATATAGGCTAGGCTATACCTGTAGGCTACATATTTTTATTTAGCCTATTTATTTAAATACACTGTAGATTACGTAAAAATACGGTATATGTACCATACAAATTTGAAGGATTTTTCCATTTTCCGTAGGCCTATTAATCTTTGTTTTTTGTCTAAGCTTGCGTTTATTTAAAAAAACATTTTTTTGAAGTTGGATTTCGGGTTTGTGGATATTCTGACACTAATGCGGTAAAACCCGAAAATTATGTTTTTCTAAATGTCAAATAAGCTGTTAACATAAATTTAACGTTAATTAGTAAGCCTACAATCTGGCATGTTAGGCAAATGAATGTCTTGAGTAGGTTAAAAACGCGGCGCTCCCATTGAAAACAATTGAAAACTACGGAAGCCCTGAACCGCAAGGTGAGGAAAAAAAGAAAACTGTATCTCGTTATCACGACATATATGTCGTTTTAACGACATATAAGTCGCTTTAACGCACTTCAGTATGTCGCTAAAACAACATAATATCTCGTTATAACGACATAATAAGTCGTTAAAACTCACATAATATACTCGTTTATAACGACATAATTAAGTCGTTTAAACGACTTCATAGTCGTTTAAAACGACATAATAAGTCGCTAAAACGACATAATATCTCGCTATAACGACATAATATCTCATTATAACGACTTAATAATGTCGTTAAAACGACATAATTATGTCGTTATAACGAGATATTATGTCGTTTTAACGACATACTAAGTCGTTAAAACGACTTAATAAGTCATTAAAACAGGGGCGCATTTATATATGCGTTAAGCTATATTTAGCGTTCTTATAATGACTTTCTATTGGGAGGACATTGATTAACGTTAAATGAAACGCTCTGCGTTCAAATTCTGGACTTATCTGGTTTTTGTATACTTTATTATGTGTTTAGAATCATAATAATTATAAGAAATGCACGCACAATTATCCGTGAGCTTGATAAATTCTGCAGATATGTTTTAGGCTACTATCCACAAACAAATTGCATTCAATTGTGCAAACTTCAGAATTCAACGAATGCACTGCAACAACAAAAATAGTTAAATTAATATTATTATTATTCATAAAAATAATAATAATTATTTTTAAAATAATAATTATTATTTATCATCATTATTAGGCTAAATAATAATATTTAATAATAATGAACGCTTTGCGTTCATATTCTGGACTTATTGGGCATGATTTTTTGTATAGTAGGCTATACTTTATTATGATTTAGACAGTCGTAGCCTATAAGAAATGCACGCACAATTATCCTTGAACTGATAAATGTTGCAGATATAGTTTAGGCTATCCACAAACAAATTGCTTTCAAATGCATGTGCAAAATTCAGAATTCAACGAACGTGCAGCAATTTGTACAAATATAGACATTTATTGTGTATAAAAGACATTTTTGTTTTATTTTGTAGTGATTATAATTTGCGCCTCCATTTATTGACGTCTGAGTCGATCTCATTTGAGTAGGATATTCGGCAATTTGCTTAACGTGGAATTAAACGCGTTGAGTTTATATTCTGAGCTCATCAGATTTTGTTGTAGGCCTATAGGTCTACATATACTTTATTAGTATGATTATACTGTGTTTGGTCTGTTAGTAAGTTTGTTAAGGTTTGTATTCATTTCGATATGCCACTAGAGGGCAGAATAAGACCGGGAATTAAAGAACGCATTGTAGATATGTTGACCTACTGTTTTCATATAGCCTACTTTTCTAAAACATTACATATTAATGGCAATTAACTTATTTGGCAATTACTCTATAGTTTTGTTGTCAGTGGGCCTATTGCTCTCTCAGCCAGCTTTATAGTTTAGGCTATCTATTATATTTGGTTTATTTGTTAACTTTACAACTCATTTAATCGCAGATAGCCTATTTTGGTTCATGAGCTTGGTCATTATTGGCCAGATCAGAAACTCTGCTTTACTTGACTTGGCTTGCACCACCACTACTGTCTGCGAAGTTATTAGGCCTAATAGTAGTCTATTAATTTAACTATTGTTGTTGTTGCACTGCATTCGTTGAATTCTGAATTTTGCACACATCATTGAAAGCAATTTGTTTGTGGATAGCAGAGCATTTGAGCGAAGCGAAACGGTAAACGCTCAAGCTCAATATTTCCTCTATGCGCGTGCGCTCCACTCGCGTCCCAAGCGAAACGCTCCACTGATGAATCGCTCACCGGTAAAAACCAATCCCGCTCAGATACCGCTAAGACATAAAATGTCTTTGTAGGCTACTTGCTTTCTGTTTGTACTTTGAAAATAATATCTGGAATAAATGTATAAATTACAGTTGCTAGAAATGAAAATATAATTATTTTGGGGTGATTCTGAATAAAAGTCTGTTCTTTTTATTAAATTATGCTTTAAATGAACTTAATTAAAAACATGTCTAGCCCTTTGGCAAACTTGCCTATTAAATGCAACTGAAAAGCTATATTTCAACTGTATTATAAATATAGCCTAGCTATATTTCTATATTTTAACTGAAAAGGGCACTGGGCCAGTGCGCAGGGGCACCAACCATTCACAACCGTTTGGGGGGCACCACATAACAAGCTTAAAAAATATTTTGCGTAAATTGCTATGTTATTAACTTGAAATTGTTGAAAGACCATACATAACTCATTATGAGCACTAATCTAACAATAATAACAATAATAATAAATTATAAAGAAATAAAGATTATGACCACTCACTCCCCCCTCCCCAATCTGTCAGAGTTGAGAGTTGGACCAACCACAACAAGTAAGCGCAAATATGTCATACATTTTTTAAGCGCCCGGCTACGTTTTGCAAAAAGAAAGTTACAGAAAGACAATGACGCTAGACGTTAAGCTACAATTCAAAATGTTCCAGGGATCGAAAGTTTTGTTGTGAGAACATCATGGTGATGACTAGCAGCGCTGAGTCTGATTCATAAAAATCGTTCCCTGGTTTAGTAAATCTTGGCACTGTTGAACTAATTAGTATACTCTCGTTTAATTAAAACAAGGAAACAAATTATTACAACGTGGTCACGATTTACTAAACCATGGATCAGAAATAGGCTATTATGTTACTTTTGTACGATTTAAAAATATTAAATAGCCTATAGGCAGTGTTGGGGCGTAGTTAACTACAAGTAGCTTAGCTACTAACTTAACTACATTTTTCAGTTGCTTGGCAGTAGCTCAGTTGCTTTTTAAACAGTGTAGCTTTTCCAGTAGCTAACTACTTTTTGCAGCAAATAGCGGTGTAGCACGAGCAAAAGCTACATTGCTACATTGTCGAGCCTGCGCGAATCAGCGCGATGCAAGGATATTCTTCTTCTTGTTAGATTACAAACTCATTTTTTACCATTACCGCCACCTGTTATTTAATCACGCATCTTGCGGCTAACGGTTCACTGACGTACAGAAGTGGGTTGACACACCCATGTTATGATTATATAGCAAGACGTGACGGCAGATTTGGAGGATGGAGAAACAACTAATGTTAATTACCCTTGGCCTTATTTGTCCAAGTTCAATCAGTATTTTTGAGAAAATGTTCTACATGCAATTTACGTTGGATGTATATTTCGTTCATGCAATGTTGTAGGCTATTTGTTGCACTTTTGACAAACAGTCAGATATATTTTAGTGTTGTGTGTAATAAAACAAAACTCTTTGAAATCGTAATTGCATTGCCTTGTTTTAAACACTAAATATTTTACTTAAAACATTCCTCAGACACTTATTCAGTTATTTATAATATAGGCCTACATTAATATATAAAATAATATAAAATAAAATATATAATATACAAAAAGCAAAAGTAGTTTCAATGTAGCTAGCTACTTTTTGATTGTAACTTGTGTAGCTAACTACTTTTCTAAACGGGTAGCTTGACTGTAGTTAAACTACTTTACGAGTAGCTTGTAGCTTGTCAAACTAGTTTCAGAGTAGCTTCCCCAACACTGCCTATATAGGCTAGTGATATATAGGCTATATAGTAGGCCTATATATAATACTGACAACAAAACTAGGTGTAATTGCCAAATAAGTTAATTTCCATTAATATATAATGTTTTAGAAAAGTATAGTGTTATGAAAACAGTAGGTCAACATATCTACAATGCGTTCTTTAATTCCCGGTCTTATTCTGCCCTCTAGTGGCATATCGAAATGAATACAAACCTTAACAAACTTACAGACCAAACACAGTATATAATCATACTAATAAAGTATATGTAGACCTATACAACAAAATCTGATGAGCTCAGAATATAAACTCAACGCGTTAAATTCCACGTTAAGCAAATTGCCGAATATCCTACTCAAATGAGATCGACTCAGACGTCATGGAGGCGCAAATTATAATCACTACAAAATAAAACAAAAATGTATTTTATACACAATAAATGTCTATATTTGTACAAATTGCTGCACGTTCGTTGAATTCTGAATTTTGCACATGCATTTGAAAGCAATTTGTTTGTGGATAGCCTAAACTATATCTGCAACATTTATCAAGTAAAGGATAATGCGTGCATTTCTTATACGAAAGCCTATATAGCCTACTACAAAAAATCATGCCCAATAGGCCTAAGTCCAGAATATGAACGCAAAGCTTTCATTATTATTAAATATTATTATTTAGCCTAATAATGATGATAAATAATAATAATTATTTTAAAAATAATTATTATTATTTTTATGAATAATAATAATATTAATTTAACTATTTTTGTTGTTGCAGTGCATTCGTTCAATTCTGAAGTTTGCACAATTGAATGCAATTTGTTTGTGGATAGTAGCCTAAAACATAGGCCTATCTGCAACATTTATCAAGCTCACGGATAATTGTGCGTGCATTTCTTATAATTATTATGATTCTAAACACATAATAAAGTATACTAAAACCAGAGTCCAGAATTTGAACGCAGAGCGTTTCATTTAACGTTAATCAATGTCCTCCCAATAGAAAGTCATTATAAGAATGCTAAATATAGCTTAACGCATATAGAATGCGCCCCTGTTTTAACGACTTATTAAGTCGTTTTAACGACTTAGTATGTCTTTAAAACGACATAATATCTCGTTATAACGACATAACTATGTCGTTTCAACGACTTACTATGTCGTTTTAACGACTTATTAAGTCGTTTATACGACTTAATTATGTCGTTATAACGAGATATTATGTCGTTTTAACGACTTATTATGTCGTTATAACGAGATATTATGTAGTTTTAACGACTTATTATGTCATTATAACGAGATATTATGTCGTTTTAACGACATACTAAGTCGTTAAAACGACTTAATATGTCGTTAAAACGACATAATATGTCATTTATAACGAGTAAGTTTTCTTTTTTTTTCTCACCTTGCGGTTTCAGGGCTTCCGTAAGAAAACATGCGGGCAGGCGTGTGGAAAAACGCTTTGGTGGACACGGTCTTTCAAGTGGGGAGGGCGCATTTGCATTTGAATGTTGTGTTACTTTCTAAAAACATTTAACGTGTGACGCACACACACAACTGAGAAACATTTGTAAATTCGTGTCCAGGGATTAATAAACCGTACCCACGAGTTCCTAATCGCGTGCTCTCAGATTTGTAAACCGTGCCCTCAGTTTTTGCAATCTGTACCCACAAATTCATAAACCGTGCTAGCGCTTCGCAATCCGAACTCAGCGGGTTTGTGGCTCATCCCCCAGAGTGTGCCGCATGATTCAACCAGGCCTTCTAGATGAGGGATGCATTGATTTTAAAGGGACTTCACATACCAAAAAAAAATTGTTTTATGATTAACATATTCCCGTCTTAAGTGAACTAATTTAAAGTTATAAACACAAATAATAAGCCTAATAATAATAATGAGGCTATTATTATTACATTTAGGCTACATATTTAGATATAAGACGCTTCTATCAAAAAAGAAACAAAGCAAAGCGTCAAATGTCAGTCATAATGCAGGTTAGACAATAATAATACAGGGCTGAGATTATCACAAATAAACCAGATTTTGACGCATATCCAATGTTTGTGCACAAAGAAATAAATAACATTGACTTTTTGCCTTTATTAAACATTTAAATCATTCGCAAATTAATATGGAAAAAAAATAGATTTTACTTTCTAAAAACTATATTTTGCCCGCAGTGCTAAATGAGAAGAGCATGTCCCAGGAACTATATAGAGAGAGAGAGATTATTTATAGGTGATTTATAGGCTAATCATAATAAATGTGTCTGAAAAATTACGATGGATTTTTATTGCTTAAATAAACAGTTTTCTAGTGTCGGGCTATATCTCCATCTGTTGTAAAGCTGATGCACATAAATGCACCTTTCGGATTGTATAATCAGACGGTATTTGCTTTCGATTCGAATTTGTTAGTTTAAAAGTGGACATTTAAAGCTTTAGATAGTCTCTTTTTTCAGTTCATTTAGAGACGCGCTCCGAAGATCATGAAAGCGTGATTTGTTTTATTTTATTTTACAAATACACAACGTTTTCTTATTATTGTGAGTTTACACAAATACAAGTAGTTGCAAATAATATGTATAATGTATTTTATGACCAGAAATTCTAGATTATTTAACATTGTTCCACTGTTGATATGAACATGCAAGTTTGCAGCGTCGGCTCAGTGACATGCAGTGAACGCTTCACACAAACAAAATGCATGGTAATTTTATTTTATAAATATAAGCAAAAAAAAACAAAATGTTGTAGCCTTGTTTGATCGAACTTCGAACCCATGTCTTTGCAATGGTAGATTTGTAGGCCAATGTTCTACCATTCGACCACGTCTTTACTCACGTTCAAGGAGGAGCCAAAAATGTGTTTGCTCAAATGAGTTTTGTCGTTAGCCTATTGTGAATGTAGGCCTGGGCTACTTTACATCACATGAAAAAGGAGACCTTTACAGTTTTAAAAGATGACTTTATTTTAGCGGTTATGAGAAAAATAAATAGATTTAAGTGTTGTCGAACAATGTATTAAGGCCACTGAAACGTGCATGTCTCAATACAGGAGCAGAAGCGCTGGTTCAGATTTTATTAGGCTATTTGTTGTTTAAATGTGCGTGTTGCATATTTAAAAAAAATATATATATACACATATTTGATATTGTCTATTGAAGCTAATTATAGCATTGATTAGGCTATACTGTGGAGGGGGGAAATACCCCACCGGCAAATCGCAACTTGCTTAGCTTGGTTATGTTTTTTTTGTTTGTTTGTTTGTTTGTTTTTGTTTTTGTTTTTTTTAATGGAATCCCAGTTTTATTTTATTTTATTTTTTTTAACATAACTGCTTTTGAAGATGTAAATTCAGTTAATCTGTTAAGAGATTTGTTCCTCAATGTAAAATGGAAATGTAAGGTAATTTTAGGTTTATGCGGGATTTGAAACTGTGTCATCAAAATGATTGAACCAATGTTCTACCACTCGACCACTACTTTCTCACTGAGAAAAGCCCAGGAGTTCGGTTGTTCAGCCGTTAGTGTGCGCACGCGGAGAGAAGCGCTCTTCAGTCTCTCATTCCTCAATAGCGTCATTGAAAGCACCCAATTTATTTTCACTGACTGCGAGATAGGCCTATTTTAACTTTTGATTAATAAAATGTTATGCTATAAAAGTTTATATTCTAGTTAAAGCTATTCAATCAAGGCTAGCTTTAGGCTACTTTTACATATTTACGTTTTGCTTTCGCCAAATGGCCATTTGCGCCCCCTGGTGGTCATTTCGCAACCGACTTTGAAATACGGCTGGTTTATTTTTGCCGCGGTAGATTTACAACAACATTCTGGTTGTCCACCTACTGTATCTTTTGGGTGAGCTCAGACACCTGCGTCACGAGTGCATGAACCGCATTAGCATTTATCGACCTGTGTTAGCGATCTCTTCTCCTTGTTGATCCATTATTGTGACACTGTGTGGGATAAAGTCATCCAGGCTCGTTGCACTTGCTGTATCCATAATTGGTCAGATCGTTCTGTGGTGAATTCGGGAACGGATACAATTGCAAGTAAAACAGGTGTTTATTTAGCCGTCAGATAAACACACATACACAGGTCGGGAAACAAACACTCAGATCAGAAACGCTCAGAAAAGTAACACAGGGGCATTGATGGGCAACCCAGTTGAAGAGTGCGGTGATCGGCGATCAGAACAATAAACAATCCAGACTTCTAATGAATCACAAAGAAGATCCATGAAGAACAGGACTCCACACGAGGAAAACGAGAGACGGCCACTCAGGAACAGGACACCGACACGGGGAAGCCACAACGATCTGACAACACGAGATGGATTTAGTGCACATATAAAAGAGTCGGTGACTGATAACAGCTCGCGCGGATAATCAGAACGGGATTGCTAACCACACCCACACAGACACACACCCACATGAAACACTAGATTCATATACCATGACAGCCATGTCCTCTATCAGTAAGCCATGAACACTGATCGAATACGTTATTTTCTACATTTCGACTTTTATTTTCGAAACATGACTTTATTCTCGAAATTTAATGAGTTTATTTTCCTGATTGTATTTTGAGGTTGTTGTTTTTTTAAATTTACCGAGTTTTTTCTCGAAACACGACTTTATTCTCAATATTTAATGAGTTAATTCTCAAGATTGTATTTCGACTTCCTTTCTCTGGAATTTAACAAGTTTAATTTCGCATTATAATGACTTTAATCTCGAGATGGTTTTATTTTTTTTTTAATTGCTTGCCCCTAATTCTCTTCCGTAGGTTATTTATGACACATCATTCGGATATTGTAATGTCTGGGAAAATTTGGATCAAATTGGTTTAGTGTCTCTGCATTAAAAAGTACCATTTAAAAACAATGCAATGTAACTTACTGTAGCTATAAGGAGTGACATGCAGAGTCGATGGAGCAGGTGCAGGGGCAGCAACTGATCCAACAGCCGATCCAGTCCTGTTCTCAGCTGATCCCTCTGCTCCACCAAGGCACTCTTCTCTTCACGCAGTTTTTCGAGGGTAATGGAGGCAGTAGGAGCTAGATTTGGGGAGGGGTGGTATGGTAGGGTGACCAACTGTCCTGTTTTCCCAGGACATGTCCTGTTTTCATATAACAATATAACCATTTTCTATACATACAGAGGAGGCATAGCCTACTTTAAATGTATTGAAATTAATAAGGTATCTTTGAGTAAACTTCGAGTATCATTTGAGTAGGCCTGTTTGCCGGGCCGAGTGTCCTGGTTTTTGGTAATCAAAATATGGTCACCCTATGGTATGGGGGTGTTTTCTGAACCACTGTCTTCCATGGCGTTATCTCTAAAGAAATTAATGAAAGTCAATTTAATCACTAATCACATAACCTTATCTAATGACGGTAACTATACGGGTAACTAATGTTATAAGTATGTTAAAATTTGCTAGTAAAACTGCATTTTTGCTTGCCGATCGTCGTCCTCTGAGCATTTGGTCAAGTGATTCTGCTGCAGGGACATTTCACAAGAACGTTATTAACAGATTTGTATAATTCATTTTCTACGACTAGGTTTACAAATTTTAGGACATATATTGACCTTTTAGTGCTCTAACGATAAGTTACAAGCAATACACATTTTAGAAAACGTCTTGACTGTTTTTAAATCTTCAATGTCTTTCTAACCGAGAACTGGGATCACGGCCTCAGACGGCCTCCGGAATACTTACTATCAAGTTCAAACTTACTTCTTTTCCTTCCTCGTTGTTTTCCCACAAACGCTCACCCACAACTTGTAAACCTACTCTAAGGATCTGTGAGTCTCTCATCAATGAAATTATATTTCTTTGCATTTCCAAGGTAGAAATGCCATGTCAGCAGGAGGCAAAGAGTTTAACTACTGTCGAGTGAAAACGGTTTGATTCAAATGTCAAACGATTCTCGATGCATCTTTTTCTCCTTTTTTCTTTTATTCATTTTTATTATATAATTAAAAGTAGTTTTGGTAACACTTTACAATGAGGTTATAAACATTAGCTAATGCATTAAAAACATGAAAAAACAATATAATTTTCCAACATTTATTAATATTGTAGAAGTATTATTTACGGAATTACGTCATGTAATCTAATCAATTAACTAATTGTTAACAAATACGTATTCTGTGGTATTACAAATAATAACTATAAATTTAAAAAACAATTCAAATATAAAACAATAATAATAATTAAAAAAGCACAACCACAACGATAACAATTAAACAGTGTCTGTTTAATAATTGTTAATTACAACCAAAAAATCAGTATTGTATTCAAGGACAAAATAACTTCAAAAATTAAAGTTTAAAACTTGTTCACACTTTTAACAGAATCAAAATTCTAAATTATATAAAAGTGTAATAACATCCGACCAACATTACAAAAAGAACTGTTATGACCACTCTCTCTTTTTCACAAGGTCAAAAGTTTAATTCTTTTGAAGTACTTGTGCTAAATGTTACGCTCTTAGATGTAAGAAAGAAATCCATATTATCTCTAGCCTTGGCTACTGTATATAGACCTCCAGGGCCATATGCTGAATTCCTAAAGGAGTTTGCAGACTTTCTCTCGGATCTATTGATGAAAGTCGATAAAGCAATAATTGTTGGAGATTTCAACATACACGTAGATAATACAAATGATGCTTTAGGGGCTGCGTTTACAGACTTATTAAACTCCTTTGGGGTCAAACAAAACATCAGTGGCCCCACTCATCGTCTAAATCATACACTAGATTTAATTATATCATATAGAACCAGTCCAACTGATATAGATATTATACCGCAAAGCGATGATGTCACTGATCATTACATGGTGACTTGCATAATACGTACTGCTGAAATATGTCACGTTGCGTCACGTTATAGAAAAGGCAGAACAATCCTTCCAACCACTATAGATAGATTCTCAAATAGCTTACCTGATCTATCTAAGCTGCTAAGTGAACCCAAACAAACTGATCAATTAGATGAAATGACTAGCAGTTTGAGCACCATTTTCACTAGTACATTAGATATTGTTGCACCAATTAGATTAAAAAAGGTTAGAGAGAAAACTAAAGCACCCTGGTACAACAGTGATACGCATGCTATCAAGAGAGAAACTCGTATCTTAGAGCGTAAATGGAGACAAACTAATTTAGAGGTCTTTAGAATCGCGTGGAAAGACAGTATGTTGCGTTATAAAAAGGCTCTAAAAACTGCCAGGGCTGAGCATCTCCGCAAACTAATAGAAGATAACCAAAATAATCCAAGGTTTTTATTTAACACCGTGGCTAGACTAACAAATAAACAGACATCGCCAGAGCAAAATATACCGTTACAGTTTAGTAGTAATGATTTTATGAATTACTTCAATGAGAAAATAGAAAGCATCCAAAACACGATTATAAATGTACAATCCTCTATGGTGTCTTATGATTCAGCCTCAATTATGGCCCCTCTAGAACAACTACACCGCTTTACAACGATAGGACAGGAAGAGCTAAATAAACTTATCATTGCATCTAAACCAACAACATGTTTATTAGATCCAATACCCACTAAACTACTAAAAGAAGTGTTACCTGTAGTGGAAGAGCCTCTCCTCAATATTATTAACTCGTCTTTATCTTTAGGTCATGTTCCAAAAATATTCAAGCTGGCAGTAATAAAACCTCTCATTAAGAAACCGCAATTAGATCCAAATAACTTAGCAAATTACAGACCCATTTCAAATCTTCCATTTATGTCAAAAATACTAGAAAAAGTTGTGTCCGCTCAATTGTGCTCTTTTTTGCAAGAAAATGATATCTATGAAAAATTCCAGTCAGGATTCAGACCGCATCATAGTACAGAAACTGCGCTAGTTAAAATTACAAATGATTTACTTTTAGCTTCTGACCAAGGCTGTATCTCAATACTAGTCCTACTTGATCTTAGTGCTGCGTTCGACACTATAGATCATAAAATACTCTTGGATCAACTACAAAACTACACTGGTGTTCAGGGACAGGCATTAAGCTGGTTCAGATCGTACTTATCGGACCGTTCTCATTTTGTTTGTTTAAATGGGGAAAAATCAAAGATAACGCCAGTAGACTATGGAGTACCGCAAGGATCGGTTTTAGGCCCTCTGCTATTCTCAATATATATGCTGCCACTTGGTAATTTTATAAGAAAACATGGAATTAACTTCCACTGTTATGCTGATGATACTCAATTACATATTTCATCAAGACGAAAACACTAACTCATCTAAATTGACCGAGTGTCTCAAAGATATAAAATGCTGGATGACGCGTAATTTCCTGCTATTACTTATTGGTCCAAAAAACTACTCACAAAACCAAACTCTTACAATACAACTTTAATATAGATGGATGTCCCATTACTTTATCCACTCCAGTAAAAGACCTGGGTGTTATACTACACCGCAACTTGTCTTTCGAAAATCATATTTCATATGTTACAAGAACAGCCTTTTTCCACCTTAGAAACATTGCTAAGCTACATAACATGCTATCTGTTTCTGATGCAGAAAAGTTAGTTCATGCATTTATGACCTCGAGAGACTAGATTACTGTAATGCTTTATTAGCTGGTTGTCCTGCATCCTCAATAAACAAGCTACAGTTAGTCCAAAATGCAGCCGCTAGAGTTCTTACTAGGTCAAGAAAATATGATAATATAACACCGATTTTATCATCTCTACACTGGTTACAGATTAAGTTCCATATCTACTACAAAATACTACTACTGACCTATTAAGCGGTTTAGCTCCTATGTACTTAACGGACCTTCTTTCGCCCTACAATCCAGCGCGTTCTTTAAGATCACTAAATTCAAGGCTTCTGGTCATTCCTAGGATATCTAAGTCCACTAAAGGAGGGAGGGCGTTCTCGCATTTAGCTCCAAAACTCTGGAATAGCCTTCCCGATACGGTACGAGGCTCTGACTCGCTGACACAGTTTAAAACTAGACTAAAGACGCATCTCTTTAGTCAAGCATTCACTTAATGCTTACCTTTTAGTCCTTTTAGCGATGCCATAAAGAACCGTTCGCCGCTGAAACTGCTTAACGCACCAGTGGGGCTCGACAGCCTTTTAGACAAACGGTTAAACACGTTCGGCGCGTATGGTTGGGTTGCGGAGAGTTTGTGAGATAGTGATTTTCTAACACCGACTCCCGTATAATGGAAATCATTCTGAACATCAGCTATGCTAATTATTTCCCATCTGCCTTTCTGCTGTTATCTCGGGACGTTTGTCCCGAGAAATGGCGTTCGTCAGGTCCAGTTTGTATCCACCCTCTCACAGGGTTTTCAGATGCCCCAACGCCTGTGAAGAGACGACTCAACACTCTAAAAACTAATTCAGAGGACCTTTAGTCATTACTTAAAAATATATATTGTTGTGAAATAAAAAATCAAGTTCTGAGATACTGTTACAGTTTTTACTTGTAATTGTTATCTTATTGAGCTTGGATGACACACAAATTGTGCCTATTGATTAAATATACAATCATGAGTGGTCAGAGTTTAACATTTTCAGTTAATAAAAATTAATTTAAATTTGAGTTCTGTTAATGTAAAATACATTTTGATGATGTGTAAACGGCCCACAGTTTCCCGCATGTGCACACATGTTCAAGGTCAGACTAGTGACTACAGCTGAAGCGCATTGAAGCGCGTGGTGAATGGTAAGTAATTTTATGCTTAATTAGTACACATATTTGCAATCGCTCAGGATTCTGTTTGTGATGATAGCCTACTGTAACCGAATACCGAAATCTGGAAGGCACTTGCACACTGAGTCCGAAGTTCGCGGCTGAAATTTTTGCACGTTAAAAATAAATATGACGTTATGTCAATCACACTTACACTACCGCCGAAACTTTAGTCCCTCGTAAAACAAAAATTGGATCGGGTTCGATTTTCTAAGTTTTTCATATCTGTAGATAGCAGTTTGAATGGTGCTGAGTGGTGTTTTGACAATTCAGAGCCACCGAATTACGAATCCGAAAAACGTATAGGCTACGAAAATGTCGGACTCTGTGCAAGGGCCTGCAATAGGCTACAGTCTGTGTGCCGATCTGTCTTTTACTGTCTATGGTGCCGAGGTATAGTTATCTAGTAGCTCCCCGGGTCTCAGTGCTTGTTTTCAACAGACACACAAAAAAGCCTGATCTCCATTGTCTGTTGATAATTTATGGAAGAACCATATTTCATTTATAAGGTTAATAAGTTAATATTCAAGTTAAGACAGTTAATGTGATAAATATTTTTTAAGAAAATTGATGCTTTACGTTGTATTAGAAAGGACAGTAATGGTAATACAGTTCATTGTAATGTTTTGAAAGGAAAATGTATTAAAAGATGAACGTTACATGTATGTTTAAAAGAGAAATATATTACAATTAAAAAATGGTGCTAAAAATATAAATAGTGATTGCATTCCGAGCCGATTCATGTTGAATCCATGCCAATCCATATTTGATGTTTCTGTCTCACTACATGCTTCTTTACACTGACCACGTCTCAACTTGAACCCCTTGGTCCACGACACCAGGATACCAGGAGAAGATGAAGGCAAGTTGTCTTATATTAAAATATTCTTATAATATTTCTCTTTTAAACATACATGTAACATTAATCTTTTTTGATGCAGCGATTGACAGGCCAGGAGGGTGCATGATCGGCTCGCAATGCATTTTCAATGTGCACATGAATTTTGCTACTTCCATTGCGGGAGATTTCATGAAAATGCAATCGCAAGTGTCTTGACTGTGAGTGTAAATGCAATTAAGAAAAATAACATTTGAATGAGCGTTTTTGCTTGAACATGTTACACATATCTAATCATTTCTGTAATGCTTTTTAATTTTAATTTTGCCACTTATAAAGTGTTTCAATTACGCATATTAAACTAGTGTATGAAATGGCAAATGTAAATTATGTAATTTCATTTTCATTTTGCACCAAACGGTGCTAGAATGGTAATGTAAAATGTAAATTTAAATACAATATGCAATGCCATTGTACATATTGCATTGTCATTTTGAATATTACATATCAAATTGAATATTGCTACACATAAGCTTCCAAACACACCTCCTTGAATCATTTTACTTAATTTATCTCCCTACTTAGGTCTTCAGTCACTTTGCCGTGGGCGTTGCAAGGACAACTTGCCTTCATCTTCTCCTGGTATCCTGGTGTCGTGGACCAAGGGGTTGTGATCAGTGTAAAGAAGCATCAAATATGGATTGGCATGGATTCAACATGAATGCAAGTAATTAAGTTGATTCAACATGTTTTAAGTAAGGTGAAGAAGATTTTAGGCCACAATAAAACACATTTTTAAGTAACATGAACTTAATAATTTTCAACATGAATGCAAGTAATTAAGTTGATTCAACATAATGTTTTAAGTTCATGTTACTTAAAAATGTGTTTTATTGTGGCCTAAAAGGTAATTCACCATACTCAAAACATTGCTTTGAATCAATGTAATTCTGCCAGCAGTGTTAACTTAGAAATTCTAGTGGAAACGGTTAACATATTTTTTTTGTTGACCCAATGTTTTATTTTTTAGAGTGAACGCTGGCGATATGTTATGGCACCGTGTTACATATAAACAATATTTATATTTAATATTTATATATAAACAATATGAATGTGAGCCAGAGGAGAACTGGCCCCGACTGAGCCTGGGTTCTCCCAAGGTTTTTTCTCCATCCAATCTGATGGAGTTTTGGTTCCTTGCCACTGTCGCCTTGCTTTTGGCTTGCTTAGTTGGGTTTATTTAAAGGGGGGGTTTACTGCTCTTTTTCTTTGCATTATTGTGTTTATGGGGTGCAATATAACATGTATTCGTGTTTTTTCTTTTTTTAAGTCTTATTTTTCATAAACTTCACCTTTATTGTCAGCCGCGTGCTCTCCCTGTCCCCAGAACGAGCGGTTCACTTCCTGAGTCTATGAAAACACTCCCTCTGAACCACGTAGTGGGCTCAGATTGGTTAGTTTGGGCCGGTGTGTTGTGATTGGCTTAACTGTCGCTCACGTTGTCCGGAAGGTTAACGCCCATGACGTTTATGAGCGAAACGCAATATTATGAGCTCAGCTCCGAGTCCAAATGTAAATATGTGTCGAACTGCAGTATCAGTATGAGGCAGAATCAGACCGAGAAAGCCGCGATGAAGAGAGTCAAGCAGAACCTCACCACACACGGCTCTTAATAAAGGTTTTTGAATGATAATTTACTGCATTTTTTAACTTTATATACGTTTGTTTTACACAATAGCATCTGACTGGCAACAATAGCAACTGACTGGCTACTAATGTGATACTCAAACAGCTTTGGCAAGTTCATGTTCTTGATCGAATCAAAAATAACGTCATAAAACATATACATGAAAAACACATTTACAACATTAGTACTTATACAAAATTCATGTTTGTATGCGGTTGTCATAGACACGAAATAGCATAACTAAGTGGCTAAAGCCAGCGCTGGCATTTGATAAAACTAAAACATCACGTCTGAAATTATACATGCAAATACAATTAAAATGATTAAGTCTTAGCCTACTTACAGGTTGTGGCTCAACAACTGCTGCCTCTGGTTTTAAGGTTGGATCTGCTTCATGTTTTAGTAAGTTTCTTGTTGAAAACGGCATTACTCGTGGAGATTCTGGAAGTAAATACTCGTAGAGATTCTGGAAGTCTTCCGTAAAATGCGCAGCACACAGAGCTAGATTACGATCGTCACTTTCAGGAACATAATCAAACATAAATTGTATCCATTGTTGAGGAAGAATAGCGTCCGTGGGAAGTCCGAGCACAGAGGACCTGACAGCTGCGTGAACACAACTCACTCGACGAGGAGCTGCTGAAATATGCGCGCATGCACTGTTTTGCATATTCCGGAGGGAGTGGTTGATGCAAATGTGTGGGTTAGTGACGTACCATAACCCAGCTGTAGCCCCAATCGAGTCGTTTTTGTAGGCAATTATACTTCCTGATTTTTAAAAGACGATATCTCTGCTTACACTGAACTTTCAGCGCTGCAACTTTGCAGCTACTGTTCATGCACCAACAGCAACATTACACACTATTTAAAATGAAAAAAGTGAAATCACAGTCACCCCCCCCTTAATATTTAACAATATTATTTATCTGTGTTGTACTACTTTCATGTTATCACTGTAAAGCTGCTTTGATACAATCTGTATTGTGAAAAGCGCTATATAAATAAATGTGACTTGACTTGACTATTCCATATCACGATTAGAACAAAGCACTTAGTAATTTTTTTTTTTAAAGTACTATTCACAATCCTCAGATGGATCCGTTGCTCCTCGAAATGATTTTAAACAAACACTTCTGAGGTAAATTTGGTAACACTTTACAATACGTGTGCACTAATATGCATTAATTCACACTTAACTAATGCACAGATAATAATGAGTTAATGTATAACTAATAAAGAACTAAATCATTAATTAATGATTACTGCATCAGCAACTAATAAAGAGTCTATATGATTAATAGATTAAGTAATACATGAATTGCTATTAATTCAATGTGTCATTGTGTATTAATTCCTTAATAACATATTTTATTAACTAATAGTGTAAATTAATGTGTTAATTACCACAATTAGTCAAAGCTATGCACTTCAACTTCCAGTTGTCTGCCTTAATTAATCATTAGCTAATGATTTGCAAAGGTATCATTATGTTATGACTTTACTTGCTGAGGCACATCATTATTAACTAGTCATTTAGTAATTGTAGTAATTTGCACATGAATTTGCATTAACAATTAATTAATTAATCATGTATTAATGCATATTAGTGTACTGTCATATTATCTGGAAGTTGAAATACAAGGCTTTGGCTCATTCTGGTAATTAACATATTAATTAACACGATTAGTTAAAAAAATGAGTTATTATGGAATTAATCCACAATTACATATTTAATTAATAACAATTAATGTATGAACTAATACATTAACCTTACAGACTCTTAATTAGGTCCTAATGTGGTAATCATTAATGAATAGCTTAGATAATCATTAGTTACACATTAATTCAGTATTATCTGTGCATTAGTTAAGCATGAATTAATGCTTATTAGTGCACACGTATTGTAAAGTGTTACCGTAAATTTCCCAGGATTGTTCCTCACAGCCTTGCAAGACAGAAAGAACTGTAATCCGTTTAAACGTGATGAGTTTTATCCAGTTGATGTGGGCGTTGACACATTAATTTGACAGCACTTAATGAGCTATGAGCTGAAATGAGAACGACTGACATCTCTTTTCATACAGATGATTACACAGAGATTTTTTTTTAAATTTATTTGATAATTTAAAAGTACACACTTAAATGATTATGAAATTGTTTAAAGCTGCCTGGTCGAATAGTATTCGCTGAGTTTCGTTGAGAGACATGCTGCAAAAAAAAAGGTTCACTGTAATGGAGAGCCAGCACACCCTGTTTTATTTATTTATTTTACAATTTGCACAATGTTTTATTTTGATTGTAAGTGGACACAAAAAAGATGACATTTAACGCTTTATTTTCACATTTCTTAAGTATTTTAAGTCTATTTTGCTGCTTTGTGAAAAAAATAAAAAATCACCACGTAGCTGACCCAGCTCTCCAGAACAGACACAAAGGCCAAGTTTACACATAGCCGGGTATTTAGCAAAACGAATATTTTCCCCTCTCCGTTTTCAAAAATAACATCGTTCACACACCCGCATAATTACGCCGTTCAAGCACCATCATAACTATCCCAAACCTATTGGCGGCAGTGTAGGGGTTAAGGATAAAGCCATGCAAGCCAATCAGAATCCTCCGAATCGACAAGAGAGAACCTAAAATGCAGTTTCTCCCAGTTCACACGACAAAAAATATCCGGCGTTTTCAAAAATGTCCACTTTGCCCGGAGTTTTAGAAATAATCGTTTTCAGTGATGAAAGCTGCGTCTTCGTGTAAATGAGAGGGCAAAACCCAGAGAAATATCTGCATTTTCCCATTGTGTAAACGGGGCCAAAGACTTACCGTGGCTCATGAGATCCTCCCGGTCAGGGCGGTTATGCACTCCAGAGGCATGGCCAAAAATGTCCCCTGCTCACGGTCCGGATGTGTTCTCCGGACACCGTCCATCATCTGCTCTGGGAGTGCGGCGCTGTGCGGGACCTGTGGGCCAAGACTAGCCCCTTTTTCACTTAGTAACATTACTTCCTACCCAGAAGTTCAGCTGACACAACAGGTCCAATTCCATACAGCTACAAAAATGACAAATAGCAGCAGAAATTCTCTCAAATTAAGCTTTAAACACAGAAGTAATCTAACTCAAACACAGAAGATTACGCACCCAGACAATCACAAATATCTAAAGGCAACACTGAGCAGGAGTCTACACTACACAAGACTACACAGAGTCGGAAAGGAACTTCACACAAACACTGCCAACAAACTAAAGTTAGGACCATGTCCCAAAAGTTAGGACCATGTCCTCTTTCACTCCCATAAAGAGTAAGCATGGTTGCTGAGCCCAAACACAATACAAAACACATGAGATACACCCAGATACCTGCCTAATAAGTCTAACTCCTATCTATCTTCTGAGGTGTACCGGGCACGAGGCGACTTTAAAAGCAAAAGCTCAGCAACTGTGGGCCATATAAATCAATGGTCACAGTTCTGAAATGCTTACCCCCAACAGAGAACAATTCTCCACCCAGAATAACCTCGAAAACAAAAACAGAAATCTGGCAATTAAAATTAACTGTATTTATTATAAAAAAGAAAAAAGACACTGTAGAGACAGAAACTACTGCAGTGTTGGCTGCAAGATGGTAAGCTACTAAGGGAGATGTGTGGGGCCCACTAGTGGTGAGTGTGTGCGTGAGATTCTGACACATCCACAGATGCTAGACGGGACCCTAGCGAAGGCCACATAGACGTGGTGGCAAATACAAAAAATCCAAAGAATATGAATATTATATCTCAGGAGAAATCGAACTGGGAATGGATCAGAGACTCTAAGAAGGGAAGAAACTGGTGAAGAGGGGCATGACTCAAGTTAGAACAGAAAAGAAGGTTAATAAAAAGAATAAAAATTTGCACGGTGTGTAGGGGATGGGAATGTCCGAAGATGTTAAAAGATGTTCAAATATTTAATTGGTTTAAAAGCGGGAGTGGGCGGTTCCTGAAGGGCATTAGACTTTATTAATTAGTGGTGCTTGCAAAGCAACACTAGTGTTCTCTTGCATACTTATTTATTTTTATTTTTTTATCTTCCGTGCGTTTTTTGGCATGCTACTCCTCCCGCAGCTTTTGTCACAGACCCATGGGTGAGGCATCAAATCGACCAGCTCATTTAGGAGAAGACTGCTATGACTTTTCTAAGAGATCGGGTGTACGATGTTCGCACAGCGGACGAAAACGCGGCCAAAAAAATCCTATTGACTTACATTGGGAGACTGTTCAGAGCTAGAGCACGTTATGTCATAAGCTAGAGTGAGCCAGCTTGAAAACTAATGCTAAAAAATAATTTTTAAATTGCTGGCCTGGCCACAATCTTCACTCTTTGGCCATGAAATTATACTTAAAACGTAGGTATTTTTGTTGTGGTTCCTCTCGTGTGTTTAGTAAATCCCTCGGACTTATAGTTTTTTCTCTGTGTCCTTCCAAACGACAGGAGTGACAGACAATCCTCCATTGGCAGCAATTATAAATTCGGGTCAAACTTTCAGTAATCAGAGCATTACGGACCAGTTTTTTAACTTGCCAAAGTGGTCCCTTTTTGCAACTCTATCCACAAAAAATACATCACCGCGTTCACAAAGGCCTTGTCTCGCTCACAGTCAGGTCATTTTGCTGATACAACATATAGTTTTGTCTCTAGGGAGGTTTGTTTGAGGCCACGTATCAGCGATTTTGACTAAACATTGGGGAATTTTCAAAAATTCAAATCCCAACTGTCACTTTCTCACAGACACAAAAAGGGCCTGACAGCCCTGCTGACCTCTCTCTCTCTCCCTAGGAGGATTTATTTTATCAAGCAGCCAGTTAATAATGGCCTAAAATCTTCATAGCCACACCATAGCAACCGATTACAGCACCCTAGCAAACGAGGGCGATAGGCACGAGGCCGCAGGCCGACATCACAGACCCCTGATTGAGGTGTGAAATCGACCGGCTCATTGAGGAGAGGTGTGCTGTGACTTTTCGTAGCGATCGGGGGTACGGTGCTCGCCAAAGGGGCAATTCATTAGGTAAAAAATATCCCATTGACTTAACATTGCCACAAATTTTGACGACTTGTAGCACTTCATAACCACACCATAGCAACCAGTTACAGCACCCTAGCAAATGTGGGCGATAGGCACGAGGCCGCAGGCCTTTTCTAAGCAATCGGTTGTACGATGTTCATCTGGCGGGCGATTAATTGGCCGTAAAAAGTCCCATAGACTTAACATTGGCACAAAATTTGTGAGATCATATCTTTTGACCAGAAGCTCATAGAGACTTGGGATTGGCCTCTTTTGACTCGGCCTATCATGCAGCCAACTAGTAGTGACATAATGACTTCATATTCACACTCTAGCAACCACTTAGGCCAGCCTAGCAACCATAAAACAACATATTCAAGCCATATCAGCTCCAGAAAATAGAAAAAACATGGAATTTGCCTTTTTTGACTCAGACTGTCAACTAGTCTTTAAATGTGATCTCATAAACTGTATAATCACCATACAGAGTACCCTAGTAACCACACAAACACATGAATGAGCCATATCTCAGCACCTGAATATCGTACAGACATGGTTGTTGGCTCGTATGCAATAATGTACCACACTCTAGCAACCGAGCGAGCTTTTTGCCACTGCAAGCACCACTTCACATTTTCTTCTGGAAATGTACATTCTAGTTATTATTATTATTCTAAAGTAAATACCTTTAATATTTTAAATATAAAAGTGTAACATTAAATGTAAAGTCAAAAAGACCAAAGGAGAGCACAGATTAAACAAAGCAGAGAGATATAGAACTAGTATTACTAGCATAATTTATTCAAATTGAATTAATGAAGGTTCTGAAAGCTTCCGATTATTATAGACATTATTATTATAGATAAAGAGTTTTTTTTGCTTGTATGTACAATAGGTTTCTGTAAAAAGAATATAAATACTTATTTCTGCATATGCTGTTGTAACTGCGGCACATGCACTGGATGAAATCTTTGTAAAATAGAAGCGGCGGGTCAATAGCCTCTATGCACGAACCCTGATGACGTGTGTCCGAAAGAATCTCAGTCGGCGTCTTTACTTCCGGAAGCGCGTTCTGCAGGCCAAGTGTATAACGGCAAAACTTGAATAAAATCCATTTTCTCATAAACGAGACAACGATTATAGAAACGCTGATCGCTAGTCGAATTTCGTATCAATATAAGAGAATACTAACCCTCAAAGTTGTTGATGTAGCTCGAAATATATAATTTAAATAACTTCTCTTTTTCACTCTTGTGTGACAGCTAACTGCCTCACAGTGTTGTTAACATCATTCACGTTAACCGCAGGACATTTTTATAAACAGCAAGTGTAATTTGACACTATCTACACCTAACGCAAAACCGGCTTCTGACCATAGACTGACGCAGCACCGGAAGTGACTGGGCGTGCTGAGACAAACTCGGACGCGATCGTGCATAGAGGCTATGATGACGTTGACCGAATACATTTCTGCATGCAATGCATACTTGTTTTTCATCAATGGGAGTTAAAGGGAAGGTTTTGTATATAATATGAAGGCAAAATGAGAGTTTGGCTTATAATTACCACTCCGAATGAAAGTGCAAACTTGTATAGATACGCAGTAGTAAGATACGCTCTCGATCTCGTCTTCTTTCAGCAGTCTCCAGAAGCACTTCATTATGTGGTCTTTTTCAGATACGACAATATAATGTTACAAAAGATTTGTGCCAAATAAATACTGTTCTTCAAACTTAATGTTTATCTAAACGAATCCTGATTTAAAATGTCCGGAGTAAAATGATAAAGTATTTGCTTTCGAATTGAGTTTAAATGATTATACAAGAATGTTTTTATTATGAATTTGGTTCAGATTATTTTATTTAAATAAGTAAGTTTAAATAAACAAGTTTCTATTATTTTTATTCAGATTATTACAAATGTCAGTGCAAGGTCAATATCATCTTATTTAGTAAGATAATTACAGAAGTACTTGCACTAGCTGCTATATCTGCGACACCGCAGTGTTTTGAATGAATGTGAGCTCTCTACAGGAGGTTCATCTGCACAACTGTGTTCAGTTGAATTGATCAGACTCTTCTTATCAAGCTGAAGTTATGCAATATGCCACTAGGAGGCAGTACAACCTTGAATTTATCAGAAATGCTATTCCCACTGACATCATTTCCACAGAAACATCATTATCCTCTTCAGCGTATTGGACAGGCCCGAGGGCCGATGAATGCAGCTCTGCTCCTGGTGTCGTGGACACACAGTGATCTGTATTATATAAAGTTGCTGACATTGTGGTGAAGTTCATCAGGAGCAGCAGAGGGTGTCAATGTATGTGGACCAAATATGTCCTCTTCAAAGTTACTCAGTCTAAAGCATTGTGAGCTAAGCTGACCGTAGAGATCACTGGGGGCAATGGCTTCTTGGAAACATTACCTTGTGTACATTTTTATCTTTCTTTTTTACAATCCATGAGTAGAATTTCAGAGAAAAATAGATCTTATTTAATTGCAAAATGTCCATAATAAACACAGTTTATTTTAATTCTAAGTTATTTTTATGCTTTTGAGCACAAAAAGGGATAACATGACTTCAACATCAGCAGAGTAATGGTTGTATTTAGTTGTTTATACAGTTTGTATAGTGTAAATCATTATGGTATAGCATTTTATAGCATTAAGTATAAATCAGAGTCTAAGTAAAAATAACAGCACAATCATTGTGTCTACGGAAAGTCCCATTAAAACACGGAAACCCAATGTGAGTGTGTGTATACAGGTTTGACTATGTCAGATGGCATCACTAATATAGTAAAACTTGTTGAGCACTTCAGCTGAACTTCACTAGGTAAAATAACTTGTATTTTGCACAGGGTTATGTTTAGCGGTAGGTGAGGACATAGAAAATATCATTACCTAAGAGAAAATCAACAGTAGTCTATGAGATGTCTTGCTAATAGAGTAAAACATTCAGTGAGTGTGCGTGTGTGTGTGTGTGTGTGTGTGTGTGTGTGCGTGTGTGTGTGTGCGTGTGCACGGGGCCAGTACTTGTTTTGACAACGAGGGCTGTGACTCAGAATGAAAGTACCAAGATAGGCTGATCTAAGTATCACTTTGACTAAGATACTGACCTTGATATTCTCAAGGGGAAGAGTACACACACACACACACACACACACTCTCTCTCTTTTTCAAACTCCTCCGTCAAGGAACTGTGTTTCTGACATTGCTGTGTGCTGTATATTCTGTTTTGCTGTCCATTAGATGTTCTCTCTTACATTTATAAGTTGAAGTAGGGAAGTTAATGCTGGAAGTAAAACAGAACAATCACTTTATTACCATTTTTATATTTACAGCTTGTAGACAATCATGACTGCTTACAGCCTAATAAAATGAGAAAGGAAGACTAAAATAATTGTTTCCTTAGGTATGCGCACTGTGGGAAAATAAACTAGCGTGAGTATGAGATGTTTATCTACTAGCAATGGTCAAAAATACATATTTTATAACCCAAAACGATCTCTTTCACCTTTTTTATTTCTCAATAATTCTGTGAATCCCACATGGGTTGATTTTTTAAAGGGATGAAAATGATTCACTGTTGAACATGTTAGTAGACAAATTAAAGTTGTTGTGAGTTTGAAAAAGTATTTTAAACAAATTAATTTGAAAGTACATGCGATATATTTATGTGTAGAACAATGTATGTTTACAGAAACTGGATGGAATGAGATATGGACATAAATTAAGGAACGATTTAATGTTTTATTCATTATTTATTGGTATCTGACAGAATGATTTCTATAATGACATTAAGTGCGAACTCTGCAGAAATACATGACAAAAAGTGAAAGCAGAAAGGCTTTTATAAGACTCTTTGACTCATAAAAGAGCATGAATAAAGCATAATAACAAGAAAAGTTGATAGGAAACAAGAATTGTGGTTTGACAGTCTCAAAATATGAAATATTGGATCATGCATTACGAAGATATTAATGTGACCCAGAGAGGATGAACAATGGAAAGTCAATGGGGTGGGCGAGGAAGAAGAGCCGGTGGAGAGAAGCGTCATGGACGTCATGTGCCTGAGCACCTCCTCTCTTCTATGGGAACCACATACACTTACATTACAGAAACTGTTTGAAATGCCAATAACTGAACATAATAATAATAAATAAATAAAAACACATAAAAAAGCACTTAATTCCAACATTTACTATGCAAAGCATGTTGGAAACTGAAAATCCACTGCCCAGTTTCAGTCAATTCAACACAAATCTATCAAGTAAACTTTTTTATTCCAAGTAAAACACTTACACACGCTTGCTTTGGTTACATATGTGCAAAACATTCATGTTATTGTATCCTGATTGTATATTTGTACACTCTAAAACATGCTGTTTTTTAAACCCAAATGCTGGGTTCAGCCTGCTGGGTCATTTTATTGGGTTATTTTTAATATGTTTACTCATGTGCTGGGACGGTCTGAAAGATGCTGGGTTCAGTCTGCTTGTCATTCCTGAGGGGAAATTCCTGAATGAAATTAAGGTTTGTATTACATTGTATTCCTACCAAATTATTACTCTCCAAAGAGGAAAATTACTGTAGTCTCACATTTTACCTTTTTTGTTTACATGAAAGTCACAGCTAACATTTGCTTGGAACACTAGCCCGGACAACATAGAAGTTTCACCTCCTGCAAAACAAATGCTTGACGACAGTGCTCATTTTAATAAAATAAATTTAATAAGCAGAAAATAATCATTTTACTTTTTTCCTGAGAAGTTAATGGGTCTTTCCCATTTATATTGAACGATGCAATTCAGTCATATACTGCCTGTAACAGTCATGTTTAGCTTTCGCTCGTTTAGTTTTAATAGTCTTCATTGTCTGTTTTGCCGCTCGCGGGTGAAAACGTAGAAATATTTTATCAGATGTGCCTTTCGTTTACATGGCGACGGCGTTTTTGAGGCTTAAAACGCAAAAAAGTGAAACCACCCTCCAGAGTGGAAATCTTAAAAACGCTCCACCGCCGCGTTCCCATGTAAAAGGTAAAACGCAAAAGTCTGCTTGACAGTGAAGGTTGTACGCAGGCGCGCGGACTTGGTGTTGTTGTAGTATGCACTCCTAGCCGCCTGGAGTGCATAATACATTGAATTTCACACACTTTTGCGTCACCATTTGAACGCGAATTTCCCACCCAAAACGCTCGTCTAAATGAAGAATAAAAAGTGATAACGCAACGCCACTTTAGCGTTTTCTCTTCAGAATCGTTTGCGTGTAAACACAGCCTTAGTTCTAGTTGATTGATTAGTTGCTGTAGTCCCTGATTAGTGCTGCACCAGTTTCCTTATCCTTAGAATACTCTCCTCGAGGTAAGCAGTTTCCAAAAAACAAAGTCTGTCTAGGAGTCACCATGGAAACAAGAAAAAGCCTGCCTATGACTTAACGACTTAATTGTTTGATAACAATTAATATTCTTAGCACATAACGCCACCTACTGGGTGGTTTTGTTATCATATAATTTAATCTTTCTTTAATCAGTTTTTTTGTGACTGTGAATGAGAATGTGTATTGTTTGTTTGTTGCTAAATATATTAATTTGGAAAATAGAGATGGATTGACCTAAAAAACAGTCTGTACTTTTAAAAGGTAAGATGGTTGAATGTTTTTATTTTAAGTCATTTACTTAATTTACATTTGTTGTGAGACATACATCACATGCATTTTTATAATAGAAATACTTTAAACTGAATGCACGTCTACGACATGAGGATAAAAAACAAATAGTGTAAAATAATAGCTCTTTATGTTATGTTATAATATATTACCATATAATATATTATTGTGCAAAATCTGGTAATGCTTTTACAGTCCTGTTAGCTCCAATTGATAATTTCTCCAACTTATTGAAGAGCATAGATCCATTCATGCTTTGTAGAGGTTCATCTGCCTTGGGATGGGGTATCGTCCTCTGATGATTGCTCAGTTGGCTTTTCACAGTCTGATTTCAGAACTAGCTTTTGGGATGATCACAAGTAGATGAACCCATGGGGCAGGCCCATTTACTTCAATAATGTCAGTTTCTTGGAGTTCTTTCATCTTTTCCTACACAGTACCCCCTTGATTAAATGATATTCACCTTAGAGGCTCTAGGCTAGGATCTATGTATAAACTGAGGTCTGTAACTGCTGCATGGTCTGTGCCAGGCTTCAGAACTTGGACCTCCTCCTTGAGGTCAACTGCTGAGATTCGCTCACCGGCTCAATGGTTCCTCCAGCTCTGAACATCAGAGGGTCAGAGACAGCTCTTAGCTTCTCCTTTCTCCAACGTAGCATCAGGTGGTTAGGAACCTGGACACAGCTTTACAATCGACAGATCAGATTAAGTTCGACACCCCACTGGTTGCTTCCCCGAACAAAGATTTAGAGTGATGGTAATGATTTAGTCTCCCACACTCGTGCATGCATCAACACTATAACTCTTTACACGTGCTCACTTCACACTTTCAGACACTGCAAAGTCACATCACCTCCAGTGAACAACAGGCCCTCACTCCATCCTTCGCAGGGTCAGACAATCCACAGATGGCTTTCCACATGGGGGTGTCAGGTTTCAAGAGTGATCCTATAAAGCCCAGTTCTTCCCTTGGTCTCTGAGACTCACAACATGAGAAACACACACTGTCTCTCCTTTGTAGCAGCATGGATCTTCAGAGCTGCCCTTAATCAGCCCGTTCTCTCCGTTCCATGTGTCAGGCACTCACCCCTCTTCGATGTATAGACATTCCCAAACTTGTATTCACTGCAGTTGCTGCTTTCTGCTGACAAAGACACCATGGGGAACCCAACGTGAGACCCAAACACCGAGGACCAAAACACCACCAGTGAACGACTGTCCTGTGTCTTCAAACTTCTCTTTATATACCGTATTTTCCGCACTATAAGGCGCACTGGATTATATGGCACAACTTCAATGAATGACCTATTTTAGAACATTTTTCCATATATAGGCGCTCCGGATTATAAGGCGCATAAGATACTGCAGTCAAACGTTTGACTGGGTTTGCATTATGCATCCACTAGATGTGCTAAAGGGAAAGTAGCGAGTGCGCGGCGCCGGAGGTGATGCGTTTATTTAAGCGTGAGCGCGCTGGGGCGGGCACGTAACTTACATTTGCAGCCTGACTCATATGAGTATTCAATGTGCGGCGGCTCGCTGACAGCAACAGCTGGCTGTTTTGAATGAGACGACCCGGTTACTGTGAATGGGGAGCGCTTGATGGACATTCTGTGACGCGCGAGCAGCGCCGGGGACAGTGTGTCTGTTACTATGGTCTGTTAAGAGTGAGCGCTCGTGAGCGGGCATGTGACTTACACACATAACCTGATATATACGAGGTTGAACTGGCCGTGAGACAAAGCGGGCATAAGATGGACACAAGCACGAGTTCACGGGCGAATTTAATAACGCAGAGCATTGTTAACCAATTGATCCATATATAAGGGGCTCTGGATTATAAGGCGCACTGTCGTTTTTGAGAAAATTAAAGGCTTTTAAGTGCGCCTTATATCGTGCAACAAATCCTGGTTTTAAAGGTTCCTATTTGTTACCCGGTGACACCTACTTCTAGTCATCAACAACTTAGAACTCAGATCCTACATTTGCTTTGCATTCACGGAGCAATGAGAACAAGCAATAAAGGAAAAAGAGGCTGTCTGCCTTTAAGAAAATGAATGATTTACAGTCCAGTCTGTTTGATCAGTTCCTCGTTGCCTCCTTGGCCAACACACTATGTATCCCCCCTGTTCTCCAGTCAGGTATTTGTGGCCGAGTCAAAGACTGTTTCAGGAGTGATCAATTACACTGACAGTGGTGTGGTATTTATAGTACTATGATACTAAGGTAGTCCAGCCAAGTGGCCAGAGAGAGGCCAGGTGTTCACTCATACATTAGGTCCTGTACAGTGATACTTTTATATTTTTTTAAAATTGATTCATTGTTTAATCAGTTAAAAAAAATGTTTAGCCCTATCTCAAATACACCTGCTTATAATTTTCAAGAAATTGTGAAAATTTTGGTTTGATTTTATATAGGCATGTTTGCTAAGAGATTGTGCTAAACTCTACAATAGAGTTGCTCTCCAGGACTGTGGTTGCCCATCTCTGTATCAGTGAGAGTGAGATTATAAAAAAATGATTGTAAAGACAAACATCTGCTTGATGAGTCCATGTATAAATGTTATGTGCTGTCTGAATGTACTGAGGCTGATATTTTAGCATCCTGACTTTTAGATTGGGATCATGAGAATGACGCAAACACACAGTTAGTTATTCCAAAATGTTGTTTATAACTTAAAAGTGGTGACATATCTAACAACAACAAAGACTTGTTGCAAAAGCATTCCTATTAGACTGCTGGGCGCTGGCGGTGCCATCTCTACTGTATTTCACACTCACTCACACACACAGAGGGACATAGACTTCACTTAAGCATTAGGTTGTTATCTTAAAGGGATACTCCACCGTTTTTTTCATATTAATCTATGTTATTCCCTTAACTAAGACGAGTTGTATGGGATCAAAATCCCGCCAAATGTATTGCGGCCACTGATCAAAAAATAATAAGCGTGATTCAAAAATGTAAAAACACATGTAAAAATATATTGCACAAACTGAAAAATATCATGCAAAATTATCAGAAAAGCAAAGAACGTGGTCACGGATCAAAATATAATAAGCGTGAACCAAAAAATAACAAGCATGATTAAAAACTTTAAACATATAAAAAATATATTTTGCTCAAAACTTAAATTTGTGTTCATGTTTTTCGTGCTTCTTTCCGTGTTCTGCGCTTGTTCTTCCAAATGTTGCAGTTCGAGTTTCATGTAAATTAGGGCGGGCTTAAGCGTCACCATTGGTCCATAGTTCTAGATTGACAGCTCCTCCTCTAGCCAATCAAATCGAAGAGAGGGAGTGGACGTCACTCCAATGCGACTCATGACGCTACTGATGTTCACTCGTAGAGGTGCAGGTGAAGATAACCAACAGTTCAGCAGACAGCAGGCAAAAGTCTTTCCGTGGCAGGACACCATTAAACTATATGTGTGCCTGCAACTCGAGACCTGTTACTGCTACATATACGTCTACCTGGTGATACGTTATTATAGTCATCCTAACGACGACGAACTGTCAAAGTTGTACCTGTCCGGTGATCCATCATAATTGCTGGCCTTACTTCTGGAGCTTCGATCTCCTTTGAGCCACACAACAGTTTCATCAAAGAATTCCCGATTTGAACGAGAAGTTTGAATTAATGACTCATTCATAAAGACAACAACTTGTAATCACCTACAGGCCGTTTTACTTTCATATTTAATCTATAACATGATCGGGCAATGTCGGTCCTGTGTGCAGGGTTTAGCTCCTCCAACCCTAATCAAACACACCAGAAGCAGCTAATCATCTTTAGGATTATTAATACTCTGACGTTAAACTCTGCTGGACAGCCGCACTCCAGAATAATTTTCATGTTGTTGTATTAAAAATGTAAGTTATATATAAAACATTAATCCTAAAGTAATATGCAAATATGTAGCTATGTAAATAAACACAATAAGTAATAAATCACTGCATATCAAATCCACCAGGTTTCTGTAATCTTCTCTGTAGCCTACTATCATTTCATTAATCTTTTGTCAAATGGTATCTAGTCTTAGAATTAATTTACCAGGCTATCTATATGATAGCTTTTGAGGGTGGCATAGCCTATGTAACGATCGCCAGATTATGGCTGTGCATTATTATTATTATTACAAAGGCTACATGTTCATTTTAAATATTGTTGTTGATGATGTTCTTTGTTTTACATACTATGAGATGTACACATATGCCTTGTAGGCTCTATTTGCCCTGTAGCCTACTTTTTGCTCCTTGTCTGTAATGTAACTAAATAAAATGTAGTATATAAAATATAGTTATAAAGGTATACAGTATATATAAAGGTAGGCTGCGTGTAGCGTTGACAGATTAAAGTCCTACGGTTACAATGGCCGATTTTAACTTAATTTTTGCAAAGAAATGTACAATGTTTCAAAAATGCAGGATGTTTCACTTAGAGCTGCCTTAACATATTAACGTTATGAGCCAAGTAATATTGTTTAACACCAATTACCAGTGTGCACATAAAATTCTCATGTAGCCTAGGCTATCTCAAACAAGAGGAATTTAATTATTTGTATGTGTCCAGAGTTCAGATAACTTTACGTCCTTCCCCTTTATGAGTGAATCCATGGAGAGAATCAGTAGCGTGAGTCGCATTGAAGTGACGTCAACTCTCCTCTTCGATTGATTGGCTAGAGGAGGAGCTGTCAATCTAGAACTATGGACCAATGGTGACGCTTAAGCCAGCCCTAATTTACATGAAACTCGAACTGCAACATTTGGAAGAACAAGCGCAGAACACGGAAAGAAGAGCGAAAAACATGAACATAAATTTAAGTTTTGTGCAAAATATTTTTTTGTTTAAAGTTTTTATTCATGCTTGTTATTTTTTGATTCATGCTTATTATATTTTGATCCTTGACCACGTTCTTTGCTTTTCTGATATTTTTGTATTATTTTTTGCAGTTTGTGCAATATATTATTACATGTGTTTTTACATTTTTGAATCACGCTTATTATTTTTTGATCAGTGGCCGCAATACATTTGGCGGGATTTTGATCCCATAGAGTTGATGCATACCTCTGTCGTCTCAGTGCGTGCACTTAATCGCTCTGGCGCGTGAAACACTTTGATAGCACTTAACTAGCCCAGTTCATTCATTAGGATCCAAGCAGAGAATCGACCAAACACCTCCAGGTTTTTTAAATACAGTTAAATGAGTGGTGTAACTCGACCAAGAATGGTGATACAAAATAAAACTCGTCTTACGCCGGGTTCACACCGGACGAAGTGGCGCGGAATGGAAAATCACGCGCGGTCCAGTGTCTGCCTGTTCACACCAGACACGTCTTCTTCACGGAGGTCGACAAGCACTTCTGCTCAGTTGTTGTTTATTCAGATGAATTAATGTTGTGTATATTCACATTCAGACTTCTGCGGGTGAATACATCTGCCAGTTTAAGGGCGTGTGAAGACTGTGCTTGGCTTAGGACTTCCACCGCTGCCGTTTTGTTCATGCTCAGGTGCGGTGGTTCACGTGTGAGCAAGCTTGAGCATTGATGTTTGTTTTCACTAGCTTGTTTGTTTTTGTCATATTGCTTTGTGAGTTTATTTTGGTTTGTTAGTTAGTTTGAGTGCAACTTACTCATTTTGGTTAAAGGTGCTCTAAGCGATGTCAGGGTGACGTGACTTCTTGTTGACGTTTAAAGTATTTTCAAACAAAACAGAGGCTAGATAGACCCTCCCTCCTCCTCTTCCGCACGCTAACCCCCAAACCCCGCCCCCAGGGCCTTCTTGTCAGTTATTGGCTGGAACAGTTTCGTGGACGGGTCGCAGCAGTTTGTTTTTGTTGGCATTTGTGGAGTCTGGGTTGTCTGCAAAGACCGCGTTTTTTTACAGTGTGTTTAGGGGACAGGCAGCTAGCAGATAGTGAGGAGATGTTTGCTGTATGTGACAGTGCTAAGAGCACCTTTAATGTGTATTACTGATATTTTGTTTACTTTTTCTTTTGCTTCTTGTCTGCTTTATTATTATTTTGTGATTGTTTAATTAATTGTTTTCCTGTATTCTGCTTGCTTTGATTTCTTTGTTATTTTTGGGTGCTTGTTTTCTTGTTGTGTATGATTGAATAATATTTTCTTTCTTTTTATCAATTTAAATAAATAATAATAATATAATTATTGATCTTCAAATATTGCCATTATATTTTGCTGTATATAATTTCATGTCATTTTTATTTTTTAAACAATTGAGTCCTGGTGTCCACTACAGAGGTCATAGCATAGCATAATTATGAATTTTAAATATATATATATATATATATATATATATATATATAGTTTTTTTGGGGGGTTATTATGCTTTTAACAATGTGATTACATGAAGAAGAAAAAAAATTAAAAAAATGTTCTGGGCATCAGAAAATGTTCTGGGCATCAGAAAATGTTCTGGGCATCTTGCACACAGAAAACGCAACGCAGCCGCCACGCTCACACCACGCAGCCAGTGTGTCTCTGGCCTAAGGTTGATGTGAGTGTGTGTGTGTGTGTGCTCTTTGACTATCGCTGACATTAGCAAAGTCTGGCTCTAGCTCGTCCTGCTTTTGATAATCACGAGTTATTGTGGTTATATTAGTGGGATTGACCCTTTGTATGCTCAAACCTAATTGACTTGCACTCCAGCATTTTATCTTTGTTCAATAAAAAATATTTTTACCTTGTCATATCCAGGTCTCTGAGTCTCTGTGTAGGGAACGAACCTGTGTGTCCTCACTAGGATACTTCTCTGGCTTAATGGCCAGGGTGGCGTTGTTGACTCTCTTTCTCCTTTGCTCTCTCGCTTCTTGTTCTGTCTCCCTCTCTTTGCCAATTTCTCACGCTGTCATCAAGCGTAACGCTCACAATGATGATGTTTCAGATTCAGTTATACATCAGCTTAACAGAAGACAATAGTGTCATCAGTCAGATCAATTCATTTAGTGTTAATGTGCTCATTCCTCTTTTGTTCACCCTTCTCACATATTACTGTGCTGTCCTGCACAGCTCAAATCAGATCAAACTTGCGGATGACACAACAGTGGTTGGTCTTATCAGCAACAGAGATGGGACCACATTCAGAGTAGAGGTCAACTGGCTGGTGGACTGGTGAAGCAACAACAAAATGTGGTTTTAAATGTCGACAAAATTTAAGACATGTTTGACTCCCTTGCACATGTGGAGAGCATTCACAGTCTGGTTCCCTTCTCCATTCCTTGCCACCAGAGAGAGAGAGAGAGATTCCTTGGAGCTGCATCACTGTCTCAGGAACTCTGGTTTAAGCCAAGCTCACACTGCACAAGTTTAGTCCTGATTTGCCCTCGCTGACAGATTTAGTGTAATCACCCACAAATGCCAGAAATCGGTGCTCATTCACATGAGTGACAATCACACAGTGTGCATTATCAGTAAAGCAAAATGTATAGACTCGGCGCAGTAATATCATTATATAGACCCATTACATGACCTGATGGCCCATTTATGCCCAAAGAGGTGGAGCACACCTGCGCAAAAGGCACTGGTGAAGGTGCGTCAGGCAGCAATGCCCAGCAGTTCGACCATCAGCCTGTATTTCTATAAGTGGAAGGATGGAGACATGGAAGTATGCATCTTTTAGATCTATCGTGACAAACCAATCTTTGGATCTGATTTGCTTCAACGATAGCATTTTGAATTTTAATTTCTTACTGAACAATTGAGAAGACAAAGATCTAAAATGGGATGCAACACCACACCGTCCCCCACGCCCTCATCCTTTTTGAACAGACTATAGAACCCTGAGTCTCTGTTGGCCGGAGTCACCTGCTTTCACTTCTTGTTCCATCACCAGAGCCTGCTCTGGATGTACTGCTGTGAGTAATACCCCATTATAACATGGTGAACTAGAACTGAACTGGATTCTGTACCCCTTTTCTACTCTCTGCAGGATCCACTGAGATATGTTTGGTACAATCTTCCACTCTGAGAGATAATCTACTAAGGGAACCAGCATCTCAAGGCTGGACTCGGGTGACATAAGAGCAGTCACTTCGGTGACCTGAAGCATACTGGCAGGAAACAACCGAATTGACTGATTTTCAACCCTCCTCAGAGGAGGGCGAGTCCGATGCAGTGGAAGGGCCCTCAGAAGTCTGACACCATAGACCTCAGGATGAATTTGTAGAGTACCCTCACTTTTTATTGCATAACCGGCACATTTTGCCAGTAGGGGCGTCACTAGGCCATTTATCAACTTGTACATGAATTTGTCATCGCCTCATGTGCAAACAGCAACAGCTTTGGCTCCTCCCGTCTTTTGCAGTGCATGTCCAATGTTGCGAAAGCAAGCGTTTTCATTCAAATCTTTTAATTAAAAAGTATTATTGTGAATGTGGCATTAGATTAACATCATGCACAGAAATGAAAGACTCAATCAATCACACTGTAAAAATGATTTCTTGGTTTAAAGTTGCCTTCCCTGGTTGCCTTAAAATGTTTAGTTAATTTAAATAAATTTGAGTTGCTAGATAGAGAGAGAAAAGTTTATTCAACAGAAACAAGTATTATGTTTTTGTAACGTTTGTGAACCTAAGCTGAACTGACAAAGGTCTAGTGAAAAATTGTGATAGCAGCATTAAAATATTTTTATTTTTACAGTGCAGTGGCAAACAATCCACTGATGTAAACTGCTTATCAGAAAAATATCATGTAGTTATGTCTTTGTACTAAATAATGACCCAGCAGGTGATTGTGACATTAATAGTTTTAGAGTAAAAGGTTTTGTGGTTTTTGATGTCACTTTGAATTATAGAAGTGGCAAATTGATAGATTCATGTACTAAAAAAAAAAAAAAATAGAAACCCCCCCAAAAAGTAATGTTTTAATATAGGGCAGATTTAGCACATTTCCAATTTAGACAATTACACTAATATACGTTATGTGTATATTCTAAATGAATATGAATGAATATGACAAAATGTTTTTAAATCATACCCCCCTTGAGGTGGAGTACCGGCACTTTATTTTTTCCACTTCAAGCACTAGCATCTCAGTATAATAGACATCTTAATGTATGTCTCAAATCCATGTTTCAAGTCGATTTTAGTAAATTATTCCTGAATCACAGCATCTCTTTCTCTCTCGTTTCCCCCAGGATGAAGTGTTTTTCTCTGCTATCACACAGATCATGCTGAACACGCTGTGTAACACTAGGAGCCATGAGACTGTGTCAGCACTAACACAGGTGCATTTCACATTCAACACGATTCGCCTTTCTCAAACTCAGCATAGCTGAATATAACACTGAACACATGGATAGCTAATTATCCTTTAATTGCATTTAACCCATAGGAAGACATACAAGCAGATTATGCACATATACTCATCAAATCTCATTCTTTAAGTATTTGCATGCATCTTTGTTTGTTTAGTTCTCTGCATAGTGTTTTTAATGTTTGAGCTTATTGAGATTTTCTTACTCCTTGCAGATTTTGTTATCTTGGCAAGCATGAGCACCCTCTCAAACTCTGATGGCAACACTGTTTGTCAGGAGAAACATCTGAGGACTTAGTTAAAAAAACTCAAATTGCTCTTTATCATTGCTTGCTTGGAGAAGTATTTGCAATATGAAAATGAATCAGTTGTGTTTGAACTTCAGGATGTGTATACTTTATATGTCTCACCTATCTCTGTACCTATATATTTGTGTGCTGATATTTCATATTCAGTGTTGTGAATATGTTGGGATGTCTGTATGCTTCCAACAACTTGTTTTTCTCGCTTCTTTCAGCTTGTTATCGGAGTGACATTTGTGTGCTTGCTGGAGGAGCCATCTGGAAGCTGCCCACACACATGTGAGAGCCGCTCTGAGCTTCGCTTCTGACTCACACACACACTCAGACGCACTGCCCACACATTTGCACACGCTGCAAATATTTTAGCCCCCAGGCTTCCAGAAACAGCTAATATCTGACATTTAACATGAGTTAATGTGTGTGAAGACAGTCATCATTTCTCTGTCCTAAGAAGCTGAAAACACACCACACAATGATACTTGCACCTGCTGACTGAATCTCCACACACACACACACACACACACACCATATAATGGACTACTGCAGTCAATATAGGTATATAAGCAGATAAACAACGTTGCTATGTGTCAAAGTAACAGACAGTCAAAACACTGATCATACGTGAAAAAAACACCCCGCCTTAATTTATCTTTGCCGGGACTGGAATCAGGATATATAATCTTCAGTATTTGCAGTTTCCCGTGTTGTCGGTATTGGTGTAATGACTTAACCCAAAATGTATTGCTTACATGTGCTGTTAAATGTATTACTAACATGTGCAGTTATGAAAGCAATAAAAGGTCAGTGAATATAAAAGATGAGGGGACGGCCCCATGTGCTGCACATCTCGATAGTGAAACACAAGTAAATTCACCCACACACATGGTTTAGATGGCTGAAAAGCTCATGATGCACTATAAAAATAAAATATATATACTTGCTTAATATTACATAAATGTACATTTTTACTAAGGTATCATAAAGATAATAAGAAAATGGTTTAGCATGATTTTTTTTTTGTTTGCCACATAACCAATACAGTTATACTGGGCTACATTTAATTGCAAAGTATAATTACTAAGCATTCAAATAGTTGTTATTGTCACTAAGAATGCTGGAATGCTTCTAAAGCGTGCATTTTTACACATGCAACCATTTCTGTTTGTTTGTGTCAGTGCACTTGTGAAATCCCCGCTCAGTCACACACAAGAGATTTCCTGCCTTACCACAAACTTTTCTTCTACTCGTATGATTCATTCATGTTCTTTCATTTTTGATTCAGTGTTTGTGTGTGTGCATGTGAGGTTTAGTGAGACATTCACGACAAATGGAGGAAATACTGCGGTGTTTGTACTACTGTATGCTGTTGCACACACACACACCTGCAATATATCACTGAGGAAGTTTGTTTAATTTTGCAACTAATAAAACTATGCACTGTACCCCAGACATAACCCTAACCCCAGACATAAGTAGCTTAGGGAAGACTTGACCTAAAATGAAAATCACTGTAGAGACCTTAAAATGACCTGAGGTTATAATAGCTGCCAAAGGTGCTTCAATTAGCACTAAGTTAAAAGGTCAGATATTTTTTATTTGTATTTATTTTTAATAAATGTGTAAAGTTGTCACAAATCTAGTTTCCCGTTCAAATGGGAACTTGCACTGTGTCCGAAAGTCACTGTGGGGAACGCCTCCAGCAAGACCAGTGTATGAGGCACATGATTCAAATGCGACAACGTCATTGGCCTTCATATTTTCTGGATGTCAAGAGCCCAACTAAAGCAAACACCGATCACCATCATTGTAACATCAAATGAAAATAAAATTCCATCTAACCCTCTGTCACCTTTAAATAAGACCTGCTGTAGACGTCTGACAGAAATAAAGTCAGTCGGGTTAGTAATAAATTAGGCTGGTAATGCTGTTTGTGGAGTTGTTTAATCCTCCTCTGGTATGTAGTCTTTTGTAGTTTTCTTGTTGATGAGTTTCCCCAGGTGTTTCTGATTAGCCACGCCCCCTTGATCCCTCGTTTAGCTTGTTTGTCTGTGTATAAAAACCCCTGTGCTTGAGTTGTTGTTTGTCGGTCGTTGTTTCACTGTAGCGTTGTTTCTGAGTTCTTGTTTCTGAGATTTGTTCCGAGTTCCTGTTTCTAAGTTTCTTTGTTTTCCGTGAATTTCCCTTTTGTTTGTTTGTTATTATTATTAAAACTGTTTACTGCATTTGGATTCCTCCTTGCCTTCTCAGTCGTTACAGAACGACCGACCAGAATGAATCCAGCAGCACAATCGATGCGCCTCCGTCAGGGTGAGCGATCCATTGAGGATTATTTTGTGGACTTTTTAGAGTTGGCTCACCAGACTTTTATGGATGAATTATGTTTGATGATATTCTTCCACGGAGGACTGTCTGAGCCACTAAGCTACATTATGCCATTGCAAGACCCTAGCTCAACTCTTGAATGTTATATAAACATAGCATTAGAGCTGAGTGGCTATGAATTCATTGTCGGCCCTGCCGAGCCTGCGCTCCACGTCACTTCTGCCGAGCCAGAGATGCTTCACGTCACTTCTGCCGAGCCAGTGTCTACGGACAAGATGGCCGAACCAGAGACTGTTCACGTCACGTTCTCCAAGCCGATGTCTACGGACAAGATGGCCTTCTCCGAGCCAGTGTCTATGTACAAGATGGCCGATCCAGAGTCTGTTCACGTCACGTCCTCTGAGCCAGTGTCTTCGGACAAGATGGCCAATCCAGAGTCTGTTCCTGTTTCCGAGTCAGAGCCAGTGTGCATGTTGTCTGTTCCTGAGCCTGAGCCTGTGTGTGTTTCTGCCCCTGAACCAGTGTGTGTGTTGTCTGTTACCGAGCCTGAGCAAATGTGTATGTTGTCTATTCCCGAGCCCGAGTGTGTGTCGTCTGTCCCAGAGCCATTGTGTGTGTCATCTGTTCCTGAGCCAGTGTTGTCTGTTTCCGAGCCAGCGTCTGTTCCTGTTTTTGTGTCTGTCCTTGTGCCCGTTACTTTTCTAGTGTCTGCTGTTCCCGAGCTGGTGTCGCCCGAGGAGTCTTCACCGCCGTGGCCGCCCGAGGGGTCTTCACCGCCATGGTTTGTCCATCAAGAACCAGGAAAAAAATCGGAAGACTGTAAAATCTCCTTTACTATAATGTAAGTACATTAAAAACCTTAGTCTTCAACTTTAGTCTTTAACAACCAGTTAAGTTGAGCTTGCTCATATTTTTTTCTTTTGCACAGTGAGATGGAGTATGTCTTGGGACAAAGAATTAGACGCCGGAGGGAGAGGGTGTACCGGCCCAGACAGACCTATCTCTCCCTCAGTGAGGAGGAATGCATACATAAGTTAGGCCTGACCCGCCAGGCTGTGACAGACATCTGCCATCTCCTGCCAGATGAGCTGGGGACTGATGCACCCTGTCCCTATGCCTGCCCCCTAGCAGTAAAGGTTACAGCGGCATTGTATTTCTATGCATCTGGCTCTGTTCCAGCACCCCCTTAGCTCCATTGGAGGCATTTCACGTCTAAGCGACTGTTGTTCTGTTTTTGGGTGCAATAACAAACACAGAAATCATTCATAAATGATGTTCTTAAAACCGAACCACTGAGGACGCAGTGGCTGAGTTTTGTTTAGCCGAAGGGAATATTCCCCACGTACCAACGTCGAATGTGCTCATGTTTGCGCCGAATTGTTTCTCACCAGACTGCTTTATAAACAAGGATCAGTATAAAGCTGGTTTTGCTAAGTAACTGCTCCTGAAAAAATAACCGGTAGGCTACCAACTATTTATGTTCCCTCTGCACCTAAAAGTTTTATTAATCTTTATATTAATCTTTGCAAAATGATGGGGAAAAGTTTTTCATGACCATTAGTTGTAACGTCAATCTGTCAATGAACTAACGTATACATCAGTAAACACAGCGCTCGTATCTCACTACTCTAACGTTACCCTGCCAGTGCATACAAAGATGGATCAAAGTAACATTACGCTAACCAACCATTCAGAATACGTCCTCAAGCCTTAATTGTCGAACTTCTTGCGGCCGTCATCTTGTTCTGGTGAACAGTTACTCCAGTTTAAACTAATACGGTTGCAAAGATTTGTCCTCAGAGACTCGCGCTGTCATTCTCTGTTCAAAACCTTAAAGTGTTGTCAAGGCAACATTTCACGTGCATGTCACGCCTGGTAACAGAGGGGCAGGGTTTATTATTAAAGGGAAAATGCATCGAAATGGCTTGCTGAAAACAAGAGCTGATTTTGACCAGGTAAAATGGTGTTTTCTTAAAATATCTAATGAGAATTTTTAATAAAAGTATTTTACAAAGTTTCTATTTAGACCCTAAACATTCATATTAACTTGTACAAAAATGGCATTATATGACCCCTTTAATATATGTGAACTTATGTACCTTGGGGTTGGACTGATTGTGTTTCTGGTTGGGTGCCGATTTCAAAGCCCCCAAATCCTTCAACACTTTCAGCGGTGAGGGTGGACGCAGTGATGTCCTCTGCTGGCGTCGAGTCCTGAGTAGATGCAGATCCACCTCCCGTTACACGGCATGCCCGATTGATGTTGGCAAGCTTGGACTTCCCCCGTCATTGTAGCGCTTGCGGCACTGGTGCAACGTCCTTGGGATGCCAGTCGATGAAACATCACCTCCCACATTTCCTCCCACGCCTGTTTAACCGACGCTGATTTGGGTTGGTTTCTCCCATCCCCATACAACATAACTTCTCTGTCTTTCACTGCTCTTACAAGAACATCAGTGTCCTCGGCTGTGAGCCGCTCCTGGCGTGCTCCTGGTAAATCCGCCATAGTAATAGCAATCCGTAATGGAACTTGCGCACATGCTCTTAAAGGGAATGTGAGATGATGCTTTGATTGGTTTATTTCACGTTACGCCCAAACCACACCTATGAATAATGAAGCTACTTCAGACCAACCCCTTTTAGATTTGCGTCAGGCGCAAGAGTCATTTATCAAGCCGGGAAAATAGCAAAAGCACCGGGATCCGCTCACATAGTTACTTGCGCTTTGCACTTTGACACTTGCATTTCAGATCGTTAAAATAGGGCCCATAATGTATTTTTCTTCAGTTTATTTCTGAATTTATTATCTTTTTTTTCTGTTCCTTTAGTTCCTCTTCCATCAGTGTTTGAATTAACTTTAAAATTATTCACTCAGTCAGGTAGACAATATTATTGAAACTAATGTATGGAATAGTGAGTGATGGTATAGGGTGCGATTCTGGAACATAGCCGCTGAGTGTTGAATTTGATCACAGTTAAGTTATAATTAATTCCTGTTGGCTACTTTCACGAAATAGAGTTTTATTAACTAAGTTCGGGAGGAGCACGGTCAGATAATTAACATGACAGGGACAGCAATCAGCAATCAATGATAAGAGGCAAGGCAAGGCAAGGCAAGTTTATTTATATAGCACATTTCATACACAATGGCAATTCAAAGTGCTTTACATAGAAGAAATTAAAATATTCAAAAGAAATCAGAATAATTAAAACAGTTTAGAATAAAAAATAAAAATACTGATAAAAATAAAACAATTAAAACAATTTAGAAACAGTCGGACGAACAGTGGCACAGTGCTCATTCAGTAAATGCACAGCTAAACAGATGTGTTTTGAGTCTGGATTTAAATGTGACTAGTGTAGGAGCACACCTGATCTCTTCTGGAAGCTGGTTCCAGCTGCGGCTGGCATAATAGCTAAAAGCAGACTCTCCATGCTTTGAGTGAACCCTTGGTATTTCTAGCTGATGTGATCCTAATGATCTGAGTGATCTGTTGGGTTTATATTCAGTGAGCATATCTGCAATATATTGAGGTCCTAACCCATTGAATGATTTATATACCAGTAGTAATACTTTAAAATCAATCCTAAATGTAACTGGCAGCCAGTGTAAAGACCTGAGGACTGGTGTGATGTGTTCATATTTTCTGGTCCTGCTCAGAATCCTGGCAGCAGCGTTCTGTATGAGCTGCAACTGTCTTATGGTCTTTTTAGGAAGGCCAGTGAGGAGGCCATTACAGTAATCCACCCTGCTGGTGATGAAAGCATGCACAAGTTTCTCTAAGTCTTGACTGGAAACAAAGCATCTAATTCTTGCAATATTTTTCAGATGATAGTATGCTGATTTAGTTATTGCTTTGACATGACTATTGAAACTAAGGTCTGACTCTTAGAGACACACCAAGATTCCTGACTTGATTTGTAGTTGTTAGACCCCTAGCGTCAAGGTATGCATTCACCTTGAGAACTTCATCTTTGTTTCCAAACACAATGACTTCAGTTTTGTCTTTGTTTAACTGAAGAAAGTTTTGACACATCCAACCATTTACTTCATCAATGCATTGGCACAGGGAGTCAATGGGGCTGTAGTCGTCAGGCGATAGGGCTAAGTAGAGCTGTGTGTCGTCTGCATAGCTGTGGTAAGCCGATTTGGTTCTTTCTCCAAAGAGGGTACATATAGACTCAGCAGTCTTACCTCGATACATTGATAATTTGCAGCATTTGGCCATGTCTGAATCTAGCTTTTCCCGTTTCCATAAAGAATTTTTCGTCCTTCAAAATTAGGAATCTTTGCCGTAACCTGGTATTATCTCGTGGTCGTCAGGCCAAACAAACTGGGTCCTCGCCACCACAGGCGAAACATCCACAATCTACTTCCACGTATTTCTTTAAACCGGACCATTCAATAATTCCTGTCATAGAGAAATGGACAAGGCAATGCTGCCCTCGTAACGCAAAGGAACGGACCTTCCTCCAACGTCAGGCCGCCGCAACAGGCTGTGAAGTTGAGCCACGCTGCAGATTCAGTCCCGGTTGATCCACACTTCTCAACATCAGCCTGGTCAACTCTGTGAGTGCTTAGCTCAACTTTTGTGTCCCTGATTGAACTTCGCATCGCTTCAATTGTTGAATGACGAGCAAGTTATGCTATCTGGATACTAATTGTGATCGTAGGATACACCACTGTTTTAAACAGTTCTGTACAAATGATTTGCGTTCCTGTAAGCGTGATGCTTCCTTATGGCGTAAACTCACATATAAACAGCAGAACTGAGAATCGATTCCAAAAAGAATCGAATTCCTAGGTTTCGAAGGCGTCAGGAATTGAAAGTCAATTCCAAAGGTCTGCAAAAGGTCCAAATGTAAATGCATCTCGCTATTGAATAAACCACATATGTAAAATGTACTCTTCCAAAAACGTTAAAAAGAGAACGTTACAGGTTGTCATGTTATGACCAGACAAGACAACACGCATCACCACAGATGAGCAGCTGAGCATCTCTTCATCAAGCAAACGCGCAAACTTTCGCAAATCAAAGTGAAGGTAAGTCGCAGTACGCTCTTTACACAGTTATCTTCATTAAAAGTAAATAAACGAACTGATCTTATTTTACCTGATGATCGTATGCAGCTAATGTTGCTTTTGGTGATGTACGTGCACTCCATTAAATCTGCACATAGCACGGGAATTGAAGATCGTATTTTGATAAATCAGATATCCTATCAGTGAAAACGCATGAAGTTGCCAGGTGGCCTGATGTTTATGCTTGTGCGCGTTCGAGCCAGCCGGCAAGTGTGTGTGTGGTGTTTGTGTGTGGGGACTGTGTGGTAGTAGAGCAAGTGAGAAGTGAGAGAATGACGGCGATTAGTTTTGAAGCGAATAGCAACTCTTAGAGAAAACAAAGTGTCTCCCCTGTTCTTTCTGACCACTGTGGGAAATCTGTAGCATTAAAAGTTAAACCTCTCCATGATTTCATGTTGTTTATGGAGAAGGAGAATCAGGAAATGAATCGGGGGAAATGCAACAGTGACGGATCGCATCATAAACAAAATATTGCCTAAATATCGCAAGATTTTCGATATGTATATCGAGCAACGTGATATCGCGATAATGATATTGATTGGATATATCGTGCACCCTAGTTTGTTCCCTGACGCCCCCGCAGCGTGGGTCTGGTTTCACACTCAACTTGATTCTATCGTATGTTTGCGTGAATCTTACATCATCGCGAATGTGCACGGTGCATGATAGAAAGCAGAATGTGGGTAAATATTGTGTTTTATATTTATTTATTTATTTATTTATCTTTATTAATTTGCTGCTATTATGTGCAGTTGAGTGAACAATACAGGTTTATTGTGCGTGTCACATAAGGTGGACTTCTGCTGCTTGCAAACAGACTCTTAAGGAGACAGTGGATTTCAAAAATGTGTTGCTCTGTATCCACGCACAATGCTCAAATACACTGCAGGCTCACTCCGCTCGTATCCAAGGTAATTCCTCAACACTATCATCCCCTACTTATTTAACTGAATATCACAATAAGCTAAAACGCATAATTTATTTCCTGAACAAGTGCGCACCCGAGTCAGTGCTGCTTTCACATACACGCGAACTGCGGCACGGTTCGGGAGCAACCGAACTCTGACCACCTCCTCCAGGTAGTCTCGGGTTCGGTACCCAGTGCACATGCGGATTTCATTGACGGCATTCACATGCGATTTTTCATGCAGAACCGTGCCCGATACAGTCTTAACTGCCAGGGTGAAAGCTCCCTAAGCCATTTTCAAACATTAAAGGACAACTCCGGCGCAAAATTAACCTTTGGTCTAATTACACATTGTTACCTAGTCAACCGTTCTCTGAGATTTGTTTTCATGATTGCCGAATGTAAATAGTTTTATCTCTAAAAACAGTTAAGCCTATAATGCTAGTATAACGCTAGTATATTGGGCATAGAGTAATGACAAATAAAAATCGCTTGTTATATATATATATAACAATTTATTGGTTGTTATATTTATATTAAATCACATAATTTTATGTAACATAATCTGCGTCCTGGATAGCCAGATTACACTGTAAACTGTTCAAATTTATTTGGTTGTTAACTTACGTAAACTTAGGTGGGTGGAACACACAAATTTTATTGTATCAAAAGCACAAAAAAGGTTATATTTACTTAGGAAGCTTAAGTCCTTTGAAGTAGATCAATCCATATTGATAATGTTTTATAGATCTTTCATTGAAAGTGTTTTAACTTTTGCTATGATTTGTTGGTTTTATGGTTTAAATGTTAAAAGCAGATCCCAGCTGCAGCAGATTATTAATTTGGGGTCAAAGATTACAGGGTCCTTTCAGATGGGTTTGTCTGCTTTGTGTGAGAGAAATGTTCTTAGGAAGTCTTTAACTATCTTAGAGGATACATCCCACATTTTGTTTTTAGAATTTGAATTGCTCCCCTCAGGAAAGCGATACAGAGTGCCCAAGTGGAAGACCACTAGAGCCTCTAAATCCTTTGTTTCAAACGCAGTGATCAGTGTAAATACTTATTTGAAACAAAGAAATTGTACTGTGAATGTTAAATAGTATCTATACGAAGATGTATAAATGCCCGGGGTTCATTCGTGTTTTTTTTTTTATTTTATTTTTTTTGTGTGAGGTTGTTGTGATATTTGTGATGTTTGCTGTCTTTTATAAATCAGTATGTTTGTGAGGTCGAAGCTACTTAAATTGCCCTGTAAAGGGACAAATAAAGATTTTACTAGACTAGAATCAGAAGTTGGGTACATTGTGGTCATAAAGGGATGGACATGGTCAGCAACAATACTCAGGTAGGCTGTGGCATTGCAACGATGCTCAATTGGTACCAAGGGGCCCAAAGAGTGCCAAGAAAATATTCCCCACACCATGACACCACCACCACCAGCCTGAACCGTTGATACAAGGCAGGATGGATCCATGCTTTCATGTTGTAGACGCCAAATTCTGACCCTACCATCCGAATGTCGCAGCAGAAATCGAGACTCATCAGACCAGGCAACGTTTTTCCAATCTTCTATTGTCCAATTTCGATGAGCTTGTGCAAATTGTAGCCTCAGTTTCCTGTTCTTAGCTGAAAGGAGTGGCACCCGGTGTGGTCTTCTGCTGCTGTAGCCCATCTGCCTCAAAGTTCAACGTACTGTGCGTTCAGAGATGCTCTTCTGCCCACCTTGGTTGTAACGGATAGTTATTTGAGTCACTGTTGCCCTTCTATCAGCTCGAACCAGTCTGGCCATTCTCCTCTGACCTCTGGCATCAACAAGGCATTTCCGCCACAGAACTGCCGCTCACTGGATGTTTTTTCTTTTTCGGACCATTCTCTGTAAACCCTGAGAGATGGTTGTGCGTGAAAATCCCAGTAGATTAGCAGTTTCTGAAATACTCAGACCAGCCCTTCTGGCACCAACAATCATGCCACGCTCAAAGTCACTCAAATCACCTTTCTTCCCCATACTGATGCTCGGTTTGAACTGCAGGAGATTGTCTTGACCATGTCTACATGCCTAAATGCACTGAGTTGCCGCCATGTGATTGGCTGCTTAGAAATTAAGTGTTAACGAGCAGTTGGACAGGTGTACCTAATAAAGTGGCCGGTGAGTTGGGGGCAATATATATATATATAGCCAGAATAGTATATATATATATATATAAATTACATAAGCAGAGCAGTCTGTAGTCTGTTTTCTTTTGTTTTGAATTGTTCTGTTTAAAAGTAGACATGTGAGGTGAGTAGGCTTATATGCTGAGTTTCGTTCATTTATATAGGTAGCCCATTTACCTCTTATTTATTAAAAGCTTTCTGTTTTATGTCTGTTTGAAAGTTTTTAAGCATCTTTTAGTGCCGCTTTCAGAGCGCTCAAGTCCGTAACATTGTTTTTTTTTTATTTCATAAATGCGAAATAAAATAAAAAAGGCCCATATAAATATAAAATAAATATTTTTATTTACTGTGGAGACTGACAGAGCCAACCCTTCTTCATCTGGTGGATACCATAGGCTAGTAATACTGTGGTTTGCACAATAGCACAATATAATTCACAGGCTACCTTGATGTGATGGAATATATCAGCTTGTCAACCCTATTTGAATATTTAAAACCAGTTGAATATAAAAAGTACAGTGCAAGGTAACACTACTCCGCTCGTCATCGGCAGCTGTCAGTCACAGTTGGCGACAAGAACAATTCTCTGTGGACACGGTTCGAGTGCTTCAGATGAGACAATAGGATGTGTTGTCAGGATGTGACAATAGACCAACATTTTGTTACTTTAATTGTCTAAATAACCAGTGGGGGAATGAACTTCACAGCTTACTTCTATTCACGTAAATGTTGAAGTAGCCTACTTTTCCCCTCACGGACAGCAACACTTTGCATATTGTTTTATATTAAACTACATTAAAGTAGGTAATCCTATAGTTTAAATGTATTAACCTTGCAAACACTCAGATGCCATTACAAAAATAAACAACGTCCAGAGGCATGAATTTTTTTTATTTAACACATTTAAAGTTGCATAAAATAATAAATTATGAATAATAATGTACAGTAGGCCTAATGTATTTTTTTCGTTTTCACGTTTCCACAAGACAAATAAAGCCACACAATGATGACGAATGAGTTGATGAAAAGGAAGAAGAAAAACAACTTTTGGCTGTTAACACTGGTTTCTCTGCCTATTTGATTAATGAAAACAATACTTTTACATTTAAATGTCAATTTGCCGATCCACCACTGAACTCTCGGCCGCCTTAAAAAATAAATAAATAAAATGCTGATGTCACCAGCGCAATGACTGAATGGTAGAATAGGCCAGTGAAGCTTCGGTAGGATCCATTTGTGTATCCTTCTTCTCGGCGAAATGAAGGGTGCATTTGGCCGTCGCTTTTGTATCAGGGAAGCCTTCGTCACGCCGCGATGACGCAACCAGCCTTCGAATATGGCCTTCGGAGGGTGCAGCCTTTGAATTGGGACAGCCTTCATCGCGCTGCGGTGAACGCAATCGGGCCTTCAAATGCGCCTTCGGAGGATGCAGCCTTCACATTGGGACACAGCTTGCAGTCAACTTCGCGAATACAGGAAGAAGCCATCTTTGAAATATAGTCTCTACCAGTCGATCTACGAACGCTGATCCAAGTGCGCTGATGAGATGTGAATAAGGTGATAAGGTGAACGTGACCAGTAGGCAACATGTACATATTGAAGAGAAGAAAAGAGAAGTTCTCAATGCTTCTGTTTGAATGTAGGGACCCTTATAATGCTACCGTGTTACTGTGGGGCTATTTTGAGCCTTGTTAGTGGTAAATCGATTTTTATTTGTCATTACTCTATGCCCTATATACTAGCGTTACACTAGCATTATAGGCAAAACTGTTTTTATAGATAAAACTATTTACATTCAGCAATCATGAAAACAAATCTCAGATAACGGTTGACTAGGTAACAATGTGTAATTAGACCAAAAGTTCATTTTGCGCCGGAGTTGTCCTTTAATAAAGATGACGCATGATCCTGCCAAAGATTTAATCTCCTCTCTTTTTCGCGTCTTTGATTACGCTCAGAGAAGATGATCATCGGCCCACCAGGCCCCAATCTACTTCCCCCTTCGCCTCGGCTTCACACCACAGCTCAATTTGCACAGGTAAGTTTCTTCACTGCCACAGCAGTGATGTCTCCTCTGCTCCTACAGAAGCTCTGTTTCTCTGGCTAATTTTCTACACTGCCACAGCTGTGACATCTCCTCTGCTCCCACAGGAGCTCTGTTTCTCTGGCTAATTTTCTACACTGCCACAGCAGTGACATCTCCTTGCTCCCACAGGAGCCGGTCTCTGGCTAATTCTACCTGCAGCAGTGACATCTCCCTGCTCCACAGGGCTCTGTTCTCTGGCTAATTTTCAACACTGCCACAGCAGTGACATCTCCTTTGCTCCTACAGGAGCTCTGTTTCTCTGGCTTATTTTTCTACACTGCCACAGCAGTGACGTCTCCTCTGCTCCTACAGGAGCTCTGTTTCTCTGGCTAATTTCCTACTCTGTCACAGCAGTGATGTCTACTCTGGTCCTACAGGAGCTCTGTTTCCTCTGGCTAATTTCCTACACTGCCACAGCAGTGACGTCTCCTCTGCTCCTACAGGAGCTCTGTTTCTCTGGCTAATTTTCAACACTGCCACAGCAGTGACATCTCCTCTGCTCCTACAGGAGCTCTGTTTTTCTCTGTCCAGCGAGCATTTGGTCTCCAAGCGGATGTTGCATGCAACAAAAAGTTATCCTCCAAGCAGTATCTTCCAGGACCCTTCAATCCTACATTACTGCTTGGAGATAACGTAAATAAAAGAAAATGATAAAAAATGTCTCATAACTTGCTTTTCCCTGATTTTTCTGTTTTCAATCAAATCTTTCATCTTCTCCTTAATATCATTAAGAGCCTACAAATCGGGTCCATTAAAAGTTTATCTGAGCGGCATCCAGTTTTCCATAAACTGATGTACGGCACTCCTTCTGTGGAGTATAAACGATTCACAAACCCTACTAAAGGGATTCAAATATTCCAGCCCACCCGCCCCGACGTCGGACAACCCATAACACTAGACATTCTCATCAAATGTATTCAGGCTTTCCGCACAGGCTACCAGCCCCTCAGTTCCGCTTGTACACTCAATGCCATGTTTAAACTAGCCTTTTTCGCTTTCTTAGACACTCATAAACTGCCATCACTTTGTTAGCGGAGTGAGCGCTTTCCCAGTAGAGCACTTACATTTTTCTCTTTCATCCAGCGAGCAGTTGGTCTCTCAGCGGACGGAGTACGAGAAAAACTCCTGGGCAAGCTCTCATTTTTCCTCTTTTTAGGTTTCCTCTTTCCGTCCAGTGAGCATTGGTCTCACAGCGGACAGAGTGAGAGCTTTCCCAGTAGTCTCTCAGTGGATGCAGTGTGAGAATCTCCTGTTCCTCTTTCCATCCAGTGAGCATTTGTCTCACAACGAATGGAGCGAGAAAGTTCCCGGTAGAGCAATCATGTTTTCTTTCATTTCAGCGAGTATTTTGGTCTTACAGCGGATGCAGCGTGAAAACCTCCTGGACAAGTACACTACAACCGCACTTCCTTCGCTGTCAACAAGGGCCGTCAGTCCAGGCAGTGAGCCACCATCACGGGCCTCCCTGAACAAGCATCCAGGCCCCTTCTCGAGATGCCAGCCCGCCAATCTCGGCACTCTTTTGGGGGTCTTTAGTCCGGCGGCTGTCCTCTGCTCTTTATCCTTTTGAGGGGAGTACTCTGGGTTCGGGCAGAATTCTGAGCTTGGAGCCCTCCCTCCGGACAGCACGCCAAATACGCATTGAATCTTACTCACTCAAAATTATATGTAAGTGTGAACTCGTGAAATATCACCCAGAATGATTTTTTTCAACTGTATGAATGGATAACAGCACGTTACTGTCAAAATTTGGGCATTGTTTTACATCAATAGCTGACGATAGATTATAACGTTTTTACTGTAAAATAGACTACTGCCACATCAGAGAAGCTTTTGTTTGCTAATTTCTGCTCATTTGTTAAATATGTACCATGGGATGTTTTGTCAAAAATAAAGTAGATAGATTGAATTATCAACTAAGATGTTATTATAGTGTTTGTTGTGTGAATCCTGTTGTGTAATTAATCCTTAACTTTGAAACTAGTATGATAAAATGTATGCTTTTTACAAAGAAAGATCAAGTCCAGTCATCTTCATTTATAGCCCTTTTAACAATCTAGATTGTTCCAAAGCGGCATTACAGTGATGATAAGAAATTAAAATAACAGATTGTTTTGGCTTTATTGCAGCTCTAGAATAAAATATATTTTCCAGTTAAAGTTAGTTTTGATAGATTCACTTCCGTCGCAACAATCATTAGTTACTAACCAGGGTTTCCGGGGTCTTAAAAAGTCTAAAATTTTGAACTTTAAATTTAAGGCCTTAAAAGTCTTAAAACGGCTAGATTTTCATCTGAGGTCTTAAATTTGATTTAGTCAGGTCTTAAAAAGATTTTACCCTCATTCATTTGCCAAAACTCTGGCCGCAGAAAGTTATTACAAAGTAGCAAAAAAGTATTGAGTCGTAGCCGACAACGCGGAGCTCTAGTGCAGCGGTTCAAACCGGTTCAAACACCGCCGGTAGCATTAGCTCTGATGTACCTAACGTTACAGCAAGCATTTCTCTGTGGTGGAAATCCATTGGCTACTAAAATGTCTTTGTCGTTATGGAGAGCGCAGTGCTTGGTTGTGCAGTGGGACGTACTACTCGCGTCCAATTAATCGAATGCGTTTGGGAGCGAGTTCAATCATTAATGATGCGGGACCATTTTAAAAAGGGCTTCGAGTCACCGCTTACCTGTGGGTGTCGTCTGCGTGGTGCGTCATTGCCCGGGCACCGCCCGTCCTGGTTCCTCATCCGTTCCATCCTGGATGGAGCTTCGAGGATGAATCGCGGCTGTTGGAAGCTGCTACTCCCCTCTGGCATTCCTCTCGCGCGGTCCAGCGTGGTGTGATGCGTTGGAGCTTGAGGATAAATCGTAACGAGGTGCAATCGTTACTTTCCTTCGGCGTCCCTCATGGTGGAGATCTTGTGTGCGCGTGTGACGTGGATGCTCGACTGTTATAAAATGAAGGAGGAATAGACCTATCAGTGACACCTGCGGGGCAACGCTGTTTGACGCTGCTGCTTTTATGTGCTTTTACATGGTTTTTTTACGTTCAGTTTCTCCGATAACAAACTATTTTCCCATACCAAGACGTGTATGCACAGACTGCATTTGATTGGACGCGCGGTTCTTCAGTGCGTCATTCGTGAATCGCTGGAATTCTTTATTTATTTATTTATTTATTTTTGTTTTGTTTGCTTTATTCATTTTTATTTTCAAGCTTTGTTATGATATTTGTCATTTGGAGTGCTTGACTGAATGTTTTTGATTGGTTTACTGTGTCAGTGTTTTGTCTGTTTGATGTCTGATTTGTTAAAGGTGCTGGTAGAAGGTCAGCGAGTTGGGTAAACCAGTGTGGCACCCAAATTCTGACTTTCGTCGGTGGTAGTATGTTTCTGCTTATTAGTTTTACTGTGATTGGTGTGTGTTTATAGCAAGTGTTTGCTGTGTATTGAGTATTGTAGAGTATTGTTCTGCTCTCATCACAGGAACTGAGGCTTCAAGGCAGGCCGCTAGTAGGCCCCTACGTGCTGTGGTGGAGGTTTTTCACTGATTTCTGTGCGTTCATACTGGACCGTATTGAAGTGTGTGTGATAGCCGTGCACAGGGTGGTAAGAGTAATAGGGGCCCTGCCATTAAGCCTCAGCTTCCTTCTTGACGACTCTAGTATTACCTGATGACTTGGTCTCTTCATGTTGTTTTATGACTGTTGTTGACTATAATAAAAATATTTTTGTATTTTCGTATCCATGTCTCTGGCCCTCCCTTCGAAAAGAACGTTCCTGTGAGCTTTTTGTGGAAATATTAAATTCATGAATATCAATGGTTCCCTGTTCTACAGGGTGGCGTAGTCATGCATATGTAGAGCTCACGCTCCCCTCGAGCCGGCTCTTGCTACAGTTGCATAGCAACGACAGACGCAACAGGAAAATCGGCCCAAATTTTACTATTAATAATAAAAGATAAAGGAATGTGAATGTCAGTAATTAATTTTTTTTTTTACTCTATCTTTTTATAAAAGATCATTTAAAGGCTGAAATACGTGAGGTTTATCTGTTTATAAAACTTTTTTTGTGAAGACTTTATTTTAACTAGACTTAACCTGTTGCAAGACACTCCTTTAAAATCTGGCCATCATTTTTAATGATATTTTAATGTTTATGTAAACAATTTTATTTGCTGGGTTTAGACATACATTTGTCAAATTGATTTCATAATAATCATGAAATGAAATGATCATACCATTTCATCTCTGGGTATGATCAACTAAAAGCAACTATAATTGTGTTTTTACAGTATAAAATGCAAAGTACAAATTTCACCTACACACACACACATACACACACATATAAAATATTTTTTTTCTGAATATTTTCTTATTAAAATTTTTGGTTATGCATTGTGTAGGTCTTAAATTTTAATGTTTATGGTCTTAAAATGTCTTAAAAAGGTCTTAAAGGGTCACTTCACCCATTTGCATTAAGGTTTGTATTGTTAGAAACCCAGTCACATATTTTAATGATGGTGGAATTTTGCTTGTTTTTTTTCTGAGATGGAGAAAAAAGGATTTAAGTGTTTTACTTCCGTCCTATTGTGACGTAAATATCGTCATTTTGCGTCACGATAGGACGGAAGATAAATTTCATTGCATATTAAGAAAACTACAGCCTTTAGCTTATTATTATTCAAGGGCGTGGGACCCACTCACCCCACCGGCCTATTACAGATCAGTGGGTGGGACTAAACCTGAAGAAACTAAACTATTAATCCGCCATCTTGCTTGGAAGACAGCAAGCTAAGCTAACAAGCGCTCAAGGAGTTAGATTTACCATAATGGCTGAATTTACGACACACAATATGGAAGACGAGGATTTTGAAAATCTTTTGCTCGAAACTGATGTTCGTGGCTATTTATACAAGCCACAATATAGCGAAGAGCGCTGATGAGGCTGATGGAGGAGCAGGAGATGCAGAGGCGTCGGCTTGTCGCGTGTCGAGGACCCCCCACTGACTCTGACGCTAGGCGGCTTGCTAGTGGCCGTGCTCTCGCTGCGTGGGCAGCGAACGATGGCAATTTCTCCTGGAGGAAAACTCTGAATCAGACGAGCACACGGACGTTTGTGTTGTGATAGTTTCGCCTGACTAAACATCCAGGTAACATGCAGTAATTCACAATATAGAAAGAAATACAAACAAGGAGTTATTCACTAATAACGTGAACAGGGTTTGTTGTGGGAAGAAGGAGGCATGAACCGGTGAACATTTTTAAACATTTTAATAGTAAAATGAACAAATACAAAAAGAAAATAAGCCAGCCCCTCATTGACGACTACTGTAACGTTACACACAACAGAAACAAAACACAACATAAAATCAGGCCTGTTTCTCTCTCGATATCTGGCGTCGCCGCTCCCCGTTTTATGCTTTTGCTTCTCCGTGAGAGACGCGAGATCGGCGCACGCCTCACAGGTGTCTTTCATTATCAGTCTCTGTTATAACTCATGCCTGCCGTCCTTTTAAGTTACATCCCTCGCCCTCGATCGTCCTGCTCGCCAAAGCCAACTAGACATTTTGTATGAAATGAGTTTCAAACTCCGGTGACAGCTAATGTTAGCCGCCTTCTGCTTCTTGGGTTCAATGTTAGCCTTGTAGACGGAAGAGTGAATTCTCTGTTTGTGCTGTACCGGATTAGTGGGTGTGGCTTGCGAGAGCTGTGCAATGCGGTGCATTCTGGGAAATGGAGTATATTAAAGGGGTTTTTTTTCCTGTCTCACATTTTTGATTTTAAATAGTGTGTAATGTTGCTGTTGGTGCATGAACAGTATCTGCAAAGTTGCAGCGCTGAAAGTTCAGTGTAAGCAAGAGATATCGTCTTTTATAAACCAGGAAGTAAAATTGCCTACAAAAACGACTCGATTTGGACTACAGCTGGGTTATGGTACGTCACTAACCCACACATTTGCATCAACCACTCCCTCCGGAATATGCAGGAAAGGGCATGCGTCGAGTGAGTTGTGTTCACGCAGCTGTCAGGTCTTCTGTGTTTCGGGCTTCCCACGGACACTATACTTCGACAACAATGGATACAATTTGTGTTTGATTATATTCCTGAAAGTGACGATGGTAATCTAGCTCTCTGTGCTGCGCATTTACGAGAGACAGCTTCCAGAATCTCCACGAGTTCAACACTGGATTAACGTAAACAAGAAACTGTTTCTGGAATCATGAAGCAGATCCAGCTTTAAAACCAGCAGTTAAAAGTCAGCAGTTGTTGGGCCACACTGTAAGTAGGCTAAGACTTCATCATTTTAAATGTATTTGCATGTATAATTACCGACGGAGCGTTTTTTTTTTTTTTTTTATTTTCAAATGCCAGCGCTTGCTTTGTAGGCTTTATGGGCTAGCTGCTACTAGTTAGGCTATTTTGTGTCTACGGCAAACGCGTACAAACATAATGGACCTGAATTTTGTATAAGTACTAATGTTGTAAATGTATTTTTCATATATATATGCTTTATGACTTTATTTTCGATTTGATCAAGAACGTAAACCTGCAAACGCTGTTTGAGTATAACATTAGTTAGCCGAGTCAGTTGCTATCGTTGCCAGTCAGATACTATTGTGTAAAACAAATGTGTATTAAGTTAAAAAATGAAGCAAATTATCATTCAGAAACCTTTATTATGAGCCGTGTGTGGTGAGGTTCTGCTTGACTCGATTCATCGCGGCTTTCTCGGTCTGATTCTGCCTCACTGATACTGCAGTCTCCACATCATTATTTACGTGTATCCACCGTCTATGTTATCCACATTTGGCATGCCCGCCCGTTCGCCCGTAAAGGTAATGGGCGTTAATCTTCCGACAACGTGAGCGACAGTTTAGCCAATCACAACCCACCGGCCCAAACGAGACCAATCTGAGCTCACTAACGTCATTCTGAGGGAGTGTTTTCATAGACTCAGGAAGTCATCCGCTCGTGCAGGGGACAGGAGAAAGCGCGGCTGACAATAAAGGTGAAATTTGAAAAATAAGACTTTTAAAAAAAGTAAAACCACGGATACATGTTATATTGCACCCCATAAACACAATCATGCAAAGAAAAAGAGCAGTAAACCCGCCCTTTAATACTTATGCGCCCCTTGGTTATTTTCTGTGTTTTTTCGGTCAAGAGGGCACCAAATTAAAAAATTCTTTTACATTTCGACTACATATATGATCCACTTTCAATAAAGATTAATGTTGCAATGGGTGAAATGCTCCTTTAAATTTTTAATTTAAGACCCGAGCAGCAGCCTTCACCCGGGCCGCCGGGGTGAAGATCCCAGAGAAATGGCCGATTGGCGTCGAATGCTCTCCTTCCTCCAAGAAGGCTGGAACTAAGGCCAACAGTTCTATAAATTACTTACCGTTTATTTTACAGGTATTAAGGTAAGCATGCAAAAGTACAAAAAAGAGGTTATGTTTGATACAGAGCGCAGAACCATTTCAAAAGTGAAATTTATAAGCGATCCGAAATAAGAGTAAAATGTTTACCAATCTTTATTATGGACCACTTCTTCACTTTGAAATGCGCAGCACAAGCTCAATGGGTGAGGAACAGCCTTAACACACTTGTTTGTGCAGCCACCATGAAATAATCTTGCCATTACTTGTAAAATCATACAAAACTTCTGTTTAGAGTTGTCCGTAGACTGATGAAAACAATCTGTGAAGCAAAAGTTGAGCATCCTTCATGGAAGAATACGCAAAGCATAATGGATAATTTGGCCTCTATGAAAATCGTGAAGAAATAGTCAATACTAATACTCGACCGGGAGAATAAGAATTACCGTTCCCTCAATGAATACAAACCCTGGCTATTAGTGTGGCACGTAAGTGTTAGAGCAAATGACTTTTTCCATTTTGATTAGGATGCTGCTTTCGAGTTTACAGTAGATGACTTTGTGGATAGTGGACAGTGAGCACTTCACTAGAGTTTGAAACAGACCTTCTCTTATCCTTTCTCAGTGTCCTTAAGGAACATCTATTGATGTGTCAGTCACACCACAGCCATGTCCTCTGTTCCGTTCACATTTACCACTTCCTTGGTAAGTGTGTGTATGCATAATTACAAGCTGGAAACCTTCACGATTGTCTGACTGCTGACAAGGAGTGTGTGCATGTGTTGTGCTAGCGGTCAGATAATGTCACAGTGTGACAGAAGTGAGAGTATTAGAGACAGAGAGGAAATGAGAATAAGGCCTCAGTCTTCTGTTCTTTACTCCACAGCTCACAAGGGAACACTCACTCTCACACACGCACACACACACTGACAGCATGTGACTGGATGACCATGTGCTAGTCACACTGAACGAGTATTTCTCTTCCAGTGAGGTTGCATAAATCACTGAAAATTAGGTGCTACTGTCACTTAAAGAATCCTGAAAAAAATGTGTGCATGTATGATAAAAAACCCTGTAAATTATATATGTAGATATACACACATATTGTGAAAGTATTTAGACCCCTTTATAACATGTTTTAGTAAAAAGCTTAATCTTTTTTCATATCAATCAACACTCTATACCCCATGATGACAAAGCATAACATTTATTTGTGATAACTTTGATTTATGACTTAACCATTCAGTCTAAGCAGTCTTTCAATTTCAATTCTGGGCATGTTCGTGTCTGCTTTGATCAGAACCATGTTTGAAGACATTTGGTTGTACTTCAAGCTAGTGGAGTAGCTTGCCATTGCTTTCTCCACTCCTCCTTCCCCATTCACCCAGGCTGGGGACCGACATGTAGCCGTTGCCAACTAAACAGCATGTTTCTGTCAGGAACACTATCGTTGAATACGACTGACAATTCGCAAACAGTTTGGATTGGCGGTATGGTTCTGCTCTGGGCAATAACTCCCTGTGCATCCATCCAGCCTACTCTGTCAGAAATAGGGGTAGAGTCCATTTCTGTTCCCCAAGGTACAATCTACACTAACGTATCCCTTGATGGTCAAAAAAGTAAAAAAAATAGGCAAAATGGTAAATGGACTGCATTTAAATAGCGCTTTCACAGACCCAAATGGCCACCAAAGTGCTTTACATTTTTGCCTCACATTCACCCATTCACTTACTCATTCATACACCGACCGTACATATATATTCCCAAGCATTAAAAGGTACACAGCAAAAAAAACTCCAGTGTTAAATGAACTTTCCAGGGAGTTTATTTGGCTTTCAACTCAAGAGAGTTACGGTGTTAAAATATGAGTGTTAATGTTAGTTTGTCATTGTCCTCCTTCAGTTCGGATTTAAGCGTTTCTATTGCTTCCAATATCGCGCTCGGAGGTTTTGTTAGTTCCTCCCGGGCTCGTGCTTGCTTGCTCGGTTGCGTTGCTAGCTTTTGTTGCGGTTGATTTGTCTCCTTTAGGCATTTTGCGTCTTTTTGGTCTTTAATATTTTGAACCCCACTCAAATGCTTAACTTACTCTATTAATGGATAGTATATCATCGAGTTTTGGTGGGTATTTTCCATCAATCTCGAGAGAGCGGTCACCAAACACGTCTGTCTCGTTACCCCATCACCGGAAGTCCTCCACTGAGTGTTAATGTTAATGAGCCAATTAAGTGATTCATTGAGTGATGATTGACAAATATTGAAGACACCTGATGTTAACAAGCAGAATCACCAAAGGAGAAAATCTATTTTAGACACCATTATGGTGATCGGTGTTTGCTTTAGTTGGTCTCTTGACCCTTAAATCGTTAATTTTAGACTTTGTTTCGCTGTTCTATCTGAGTTACAACTCTCAGATGAACAAAGAGAAAAGTTGAACATATGGTGCTGGTTATATTCTGACAATTATAATTTGACCTGAATCACAAATCTCATTTAGAGAGTTATGTCTACCTTGTTGTTTGGAGCAACACTGTGATTCAACAGCAAATGTTGTCAGCATATTCAATATAATTCAAATATTTCTTAAAAGGTGTTCGGAGGGCTGTTTCACAAAACCAAGATAGTGGATTAAGCTGGGATTTTCCAGATATCCTGGCTGAATTAAGCCGGTACTCAGTTTCACGAAAGCAGTAGCACATAAGTTACCATGGCGATTTATTCTGTGCAGCTAGCCTGCTCCAGACCAGGCTAACAGTCAGGCTTAGTCAATCCTGGTGCCTCATCTGTTCAGTCAGCGGTCACGCCAATCACAAACCAATGTGTTTTGTCAGTTATTGCATTTTGTTATCTATGTGTTCAGCGCAATTTTTATCAGCCTGCATTAAAATACCTCAGATACATATTGGCATTTAGTCAAATACTATTATTATTGTAACATTATGATGGTAGCCCACCATTATTAACTATAATAATAATTATCCATATGGGCATTGTTACTGTTCAATTGTGTTTTTGAAGACTGCTGTTGTTCTAAGTTTGACAGATAGGTCTTTAATAGGCTATTGCATGTGATGAGGGAATTAGAGAAATGGCTGATAAAGAAGCAAAAGTTTTGTCAATCAAGTCATGCAATATAAGTAAGTAGCTCTAAACACATGTTTCGTCCTTTACAATGGCATGCCCATTTTTGGATGACATCGTAGATGATGAAGCACTTATATTGAGAAGGCCTTTCAGACGTGAAAGAGTGTTTCGGGACAGGTCCAACCTGGGGATGGCATCCGCTACCTGTGCAGACTGTTGGGTCCCAAAATGTTATCAGACACTTACCAGTCTGCACAATGTTCTTATATTTGATCTTGACCTGTTGCCAGGTCCTCTTTGGTCCAGTCATGTTTGTTCTTTATAAATATTGATAGGATGTGTAACAAAAAAGAGTAACATAAATTAATCAGCTGTCAGATTCACACATGTTACAACATTGACTTCCACTGTTCAATTTAAAGTTTACAGTTGTTCATTTGAGCAAATGACAAGTAACTCCTTGAATGTATAATTATGAGGTTTTCAGTAGCGCATTCAGTCGATTCGCTGTTGTTTGCCATGCCCTTTCTCGCTCCTTTATAATAGCGGCAGTGTTTCCTTTTCTGAGTATAATGTGCTTCAATTCCTCGTAAGTCTCCATTAAAATATCTTGCTCATTTGGTGTGAAGTATGCAGTGTTGGGTAAGTTACTCTAAAAAAGTAATTAATTACTAGTTACTAATTTCCTCTTCAACAGTGTAATTAGATTACTGTACCAATTACTCTCTCTAATAAGTATTTAATTACTTTTAATTACTAATTACTTTCAAAATCCCACATCAATCTCAACCAGCTGAATGGCGCACGCAACTTATCCATTGTAGCATCAATGAATCTGTGATGGACTGTATGGACTGCTGTTGACACCCACTTATCTGAATTACTTACACCTGGCTTGACATAGCCGCTCCTCCTGAGCCTGGTTTGGCCTTTGTGAAACTGATAAAGCCAGGATGCACTGATCACACTAGGTCAAGCCCAGCTTTATCTCTTATCCTGGATTTCTAAATTCTGCTTTTGTGAAACAGCCCTCTGATCAAAGGACTTTGAAAATTACTTTATATTGACACACTGACATAAATAATCAGCCTGTGAATCTCAACAATGGTGACAATAATAAAGCATGTTTCAGTGCATTCTGGGTGTCATCAATCAAAACTCATTCATGGTTCCCATCATGCATTGCGGTATGAATAAATTACGATCTAAATTGTGTAGTAATTTCCATTCCCTAATTGAATATTCTGTTTGCCACCATTGTTGTGATTCATACACTGATTCTTGATGTCTTTGTGTGCCTGAAACAAAGATTTTGTTTATCAGGAACACCTTTTTAAGAAATAATTTCGATTATTTAGAAAATTCTTGATTTTAAGCAGTAGATCACAGTCATGCTGTAACCAACAGTACACTTTTAAGTCAGAGATCAGACTCTAAATGAGTTCAGTAATTCAGGTCAAATGATGATGGTGTCAAAACATAACCAACACCACCTGATCAACTTTTCTCTTTATTCATCAGGCAGTTATAACTCAGATACAACAGCTAAACACAATCTAATTGTAACACCTGCTGTACAAGATTTGCTCAAAGCTGTTGATTCACTATCTCTCAAATGTGTGATCAACAAGATCAATGGACCAATCAGAAGAGACAAGAATTGAAGGAGGCAAAGGTACCCACAAATAAACTTCCAACCGCACATTTATGTATTTAGGAAAAGTGAAAGATAAATGGAGATTAGTAAATAAACGAACAACAAAATAAGCGGTAGAAAATCAAATCTCCTTCAGAGAGATTATGCATAGTTAAATTGTGTATTAAATTCAATTACCAAATAAAACCGTTTCCCAAAGTAAATACAACAGTATTAACAAAAGATAAGTGTCAAATTATTTTAACACTTCAATTTCCCTTCCCTTTTAGCTAATTTGGTATTAGTTCTGCGTTTCCTTATTATTTAGAATTTTCCTCAAAGGCTTTTGTCTCAGTTTAGTTCACCTAATTGACTGGTATGACTAGTTATTTCCTGGGTTTAAAAATACCCTTTAGTTGACAAATTTCAGTGTATTCTGTGAAATTTCCTTTCTTTTATCAAAATATTAATTACAGTTCCCCAACAAAAATGTAAAGTAACTCAATGTACAACACCTTTCGTTCCCACATTAATAATGAAAGAAAAGGAAAATAGGATATTCAAAAAATGTAAATATCTTATCAGATCAATTAATTACTTTCAGTTCACAGTTTTTATTTCAAACAACAAAATGTAAATTCTCTCTGTCCCAGTCCAAAAAGAACCAAAGATCTCAATCCTTAACAGAGAAACAAAATCCTCCAGGTGAAATGAACTGTTAAAATGATGCAAATCCAAAGGTAAGTGAAAAACATAGATCCAAGTTTCGGCTGGTTTACAGGTGGCTCGCCATCTTTTTCCTGCACTCGTCACATGACTCGATGCATCCACAGCAAAAAAAGAAGTCCACAGTACAGAACCAATACATGCAAACGGGCCTGCACATGACAGGGCAATATACAGCAAACTTCTAAACAACAATTTACATTGTAATCACACTCACACGTAGTGAAAAACATCTCAGTATTGTACATCAAACACAGTTAACCACATTAATCAGAATAAACATTAACAGGGCTCTAGAGTGCCACCAAAATTTGTAAGGGTGCGATCAAAATTTTTCCTAGGTCGCACCAGTGCACCTAACGTTCTCACTTGATCGCATCTGTTGACTCTCCACAAACGAGTCTTTTGTTCTCCTTGCACGTATGGTAAATGCTCCGTGCTGTGTGATGCGAAAATAAATTGCGACCTAAACACCAGTGAATCAGTAACGGCAATCAGCAGCAGAAGAAACAGGCGACGAAGAAAGTTTTAAAATGTTGGCTCCTTTTTAGGGCTAGGTAAAATATATTCACATATTCAAAAACTAATTCTCATTTTACGAACCTGTTGGGCTATGCTGTTTTCAGTTAATGAATGAATGGAAGATTGTAGCGCGTAGCACGCGCATCCCATCCAATAAATCGCAATAATCTTTGTGCTTTGTTACTATTGATATGAAACAAAGTCTCAGATTTCAGATTAGGTCAATTTTCTTACAAAATTCAAAAACATAAATAGTGTATTGACGCTGTGGTGTGATATCGCTCTGACTCAGCTCAAGAGAATCAGCAGAGCTTCCGCCTCAATAATGAGCTTCTCTTCCACCTTAATAATACCAGTTACAGCACAGAAATAAACATGATTGAGCATCTGAAAGTGTGTTAAAAGATAGAGTACAACTTATCGAAATCCCTTTCTTTCACATGGAACCGCTCAATCTGTGTTTCAACCGTGGAAAGACGTCAGTAAAAGGCGTGTAAACAATGTAATGTAACATCACATCTACCTCAGAAAAAAAATCCAGTGACCATAAACTCGTTAGCCAGCTAGAAAAATTAACTCTAGAGCAGCATTTTGCCAAGTACATGCACCATATTACATATTCATTATAATTTTTTATGTTTTTCAATATTTAATGCATGTTGTTTGAAAAATATCTGGCAAGTTTTAATGCAGCCACCATTTAAATGTTTATATTTCATCATAACATTATTATTATAAAAATAAATTCAAAAACTATGGGGCGCATGGGCAAGTGCTCGACCCAGATGCTGGCGTTCGTGTCTGTTGTTTGGATTTTAAAGTTTGTTTTTCTGTTGCTGTTTTATCCTCAAAACTGGGAGATATGTCTTTTAAACTGATGGTGACATGGATTTGGATCTGGAGCTTGGAATACATTCGCGGATGGTGCTTTTGCACTCGACGGCGACATGAAGTTGGGAGGTCTGAGAAACGGCGAATTGATTATCTACAGCCGGGAGGATTTACTGAGTCTACGATATAATGCAAGAGGTATGCCGAAACTCCTTTGCGATATCCCCCATGAAACAGGCATGAAACGGGTCAGGGGTGAAAAAGGTGAGAAGGATATTACCCTCTCAGGGGGTTCGGGGGCATGCTCCCCGTAAGAAAATGTTAAATATTTCCATAATTAAAGCCTCAATCTGATGCATTTTGAGATGCATTTTTTGCCAGAAAAAAATGGAGAAACTTAACTTCAGCCATGAGTCAAAAATATTATGGCCTTATTTTTATAATAATTTTTTTTTAAAAGATCGAATACCGAATCCGTTACCATCGCAGTAAAAAATAAAATAAATAAATAATAATAATAATCTGTAGAATTTCTATAACTGTGTGTTGAACTGATAATCACTCTTTTGTGTGTTAAACACAGTCTACTTAATACAGACAACTTCAAGAAAAACAACAACAACAAAAATATGATCATAACCTATGACAAAAATTATATCATAAACTAGATTAGTGGGTAACTCAGTCAAATTTAGTCTAGAAAAACAATAATTATATAAAATCAGAACATTTAGTAAAAAAAATAGTGGGGAACAAATATGAGACAGTAACTGTAGCACTAAATCTGGTAAAACGTTGCACATTGCTCTTTGTATTGTTGTAAAATGCATTCATGAAAAACAAGATAAAAATCAAAAAGATCAAATATTTTATAGTCTACTACAAAATTAAGAATATATATATAGCACAAATGTATAGCACAGCTGTTTAATGAGGCAGCACCATATGCTAGATAGACAGAACAGAACCAAAAAATACTATTGATAATTTTTCATTGCGCAAAAGTATTATGATTTGATTATAAAAGACTCCAATGCGCATCGCTAGCGCTGAATGATGCGCTTGAGGCAACATGAGTCACAGCGCGCAGCTCTTCCATAGAGCTCTTCGAGTCCGCATTGACAAGTTCAAAGCACAAAGGAAATATATCGATGCATAGTGTATTATACAGTATCTATCTATGCAATAGTTTATTGAGCCTTTTCTTTTAACAGTTTTAAATTTCAGTTACTGTGCGCGTGAAGAACAATGATAGTGCTCTCCAGTGTTGTGATCTAGACACGCGGTAAAGGATGATAAACATGATTGAGGTACTACAGCAAGACAGTCAATGTATACGAAACCATAGAGCTTTATCTACAGATCGTCTATAGTATAATATAGTATTTATCTATAGTATAATAATATTAACATTTAATCATCTTGGAGAGAGATTCAGTCGTTGCCGAACGCGATGCTCTGTCCTGTTTGAATGCTGATGACTGACGACGCGCTGTGCTGTTTGAACTGGAAATGACTGAGGAATCGACGGCTGTTTGTTTGAACTGAACTAGAATACTGTCAGCCGGAGGGGAGAACGTTTACGCGAACTTGAATTTAATGACTTAGATATTAATTCCTACCTCACATTATACTATAGTACGGCTTCATTTATATTATACCCCCCCCCTCCCTCAAAACATTTTCTCATCGAATCTACACGATTCACGTAGGTCACCTATTTTGGTTTCAAAACGGCGAATTTCGCCGAAAGGTGAGTGATTTTCATGTCTGATGAAATCATTTATTCTCCACAAATAATCTGCAGGAGAAGGAAAAGGAGAAGGAGAGGTGCTAGAGGGGAATTAGGAATCGGACTGAAACGTCGCGGGCAGTCGTTTTCCTGTGCCCATGATTACTCTAACCAATGTTCAATCACTGAAGAACAAAATGCCTGAACTTGAGGCATTAATCAAACACAACAGAGACAACAAAAAAACAAACCTGCTCTGCATTACTGAGACATGGTTAACGGAGGAGACTGCTGCTGATGATATAAATCTCAAGGGATTCACTCTAATTCGACTGGACCGTGACAGTTAGAAATCATCCAAAACCATCGGAGGAGGACTGTGTATGTTTGTCAATAACAGCTGGGCAACAAATATCACGTGTACATGGAACTTACTGCTCAACCCACTACGAACTTCTATCGGTGTCCTTCAGGCCACACTGTCTGCCCCAGTGAGTTCGGACAAATCACTGTCTATCTTAGTTTATGTACCTGGGCCGAACTTTGTATTCGCAGCCGAGGGCATTGCTGCTAGTTACAACATGGCATTACGTAACTCATCGGATGATCCGGTGTTCCTTTTGGGTGACTTTAACAACTGCGAAGTATCTGCGTTTTGCCAAATTTGGAACAGTATATAAATTGTCCGACAAGACTGAGTAAAACTTTGGATAAATGCTTCGGTAATGTGGCTGGTGCTTATGTACCAAGGCTGCACCCACCACTAGGACGCTCAGACCATAATGTTATCCACCTTCTTCCAAAATATAGACAGATATTAAAAAGGACTGAACCTGTCATTCAGCAGGTCCAGTTATGGACTACAGATGCAATTGAGAACCTTAGAGACTGTTTTGAAAGTACTGATTGGAGTCTGTTTTTTAATGATTTTAATGGTTGCAATGTCGATCATGAGTCTTTTGAATGACATAATTACCAGTTATATAAATTTTTGTACAGAGGCAGTGGTTCCAACAAAAAATATTAGAATATTTCCAAACAATAAACCTTGGATTAACAAAGATCTTAAACAAACTTTAAATAAGAAGAGAATGGCCTTTTTAAGGAATGAGACAGACATTGTAAGAGAACTAAATAAAGAAATTAAATGTAAGATAAAGGAGGCCCAAATACAGTATAAAGTTAAAGTTGAAAACAAATTTAAAACCGGTAATGTCAGAGATGCTTGGAAAGGACTAAATATTATGATGGGCAAACAACAGAATCGGGCACAACTGGTTGTTGGTGATGATCCTCATAGTTTTGCAAATAATTTAAATGTTTTTTACTCAAGGTTTGACAATCATGTAGATACGGAGCATAACGTTACTCTGATAGAATCTGAACCTATGAGAATTGAGGTAGGGGAGGTTATCAAGGTGCTCCGTAGGATTAAACCAAAGAAGGCTAGCGGTCCAGATGGCCTTAAGGGCATTGTGCTAAAAGAGTGTGCAGCACAACTTGGGCATGTATGTACTAGGCTGTTTCAGATCTTTTTAGACGATGGCTTTGTGCCGGTGGCATGGAAGAACACTACTGTTATTCCAGTACCTAAAACCACCTATGCAAGAGACCCGAAGGATTTCCGCCTATTGCCCTCACATCTGTTCTGTGCAAGTGCATGGAGCGCATAGTGAGCAAGGAACTTCTAGCACAAATAAATGGATCTGCTGATCCATTGCAATTTGCCTATAAGCCAAATTGGAGCACCTCTGATGCCTGCCTGACCTTACTTCACAAAGCACAGCATCACCTAGATAAAACTAATGCTCATGTTAGAATGTTTTTTATGGATTTTACATCAGCATTTAATACTGTACAGCCACAAATTCTAACAGAAAGGCTGCGAGACTTAGGTGTACATAGTTGGTTAATTTTATGGATTGAGAATTTTTAAACAACAGGCCACAAAGAGTCCGATGTTAACGGAATCTTATCGTGACTACATAGTCTTACATTCTGGATTACCTCAAGGATGTGTATTATCGACCATTGCTCTTCTCTGCTTATACTAATGAACTTAAGTGTAACAGCGACGATCTTACATTGATTAAATATGCAGATGATCTGGTTTTACTTTCAGGCCAAATAGACAAGAACTGTCCCACCTACTTTGAGTATATCGAAAGTCTTGTACAATGGTGTGACAATAGTCTTCTATGGTTGAACATTGGGAAGACAAAGGAATTATGCTGTGGGAATCAGAATAAGAATTGTACAGGTGTCCTCCAATATGAAGAAGTAACTATAAAAGGTGTAAAGATTGAGCAAGTTCAAAATTTTTCAAATATTTAGGCACAATCATTGATGATAAACTTTTGTTTATGGACAATGTGAACTATGTACATAAGAAAAGCAAGACAGCGCTTAAGCCTACTTAGAAAGTTGCGAAACCTTGACATTGGAAAGGAGGATTTTAACCATTGTACACAGATCGATGATTGAAAGCATTATAACCTATAACATTGTCTCATGGTATGGAAATTTAACAATGAAATTTAAAGAACAAATTAACACGAGTAATTAACCAAGCAAACAAGATCATCGGCCATAAACAGAGTACATTGCAAGAACTATTCTCAAATTTTATGGAGAAAAAGGCGTTAGCTGTGTTTTTTGACCAGGACTCATCCTCTTCACTCATGCTTTGAAGTCCTCCCTTCGAGGTTCGAGGCTACGTACACCGTATGCTAGGAAGAATATTTTTAAAACATCATTTGTCCCATTGGCAGTGACTATCTTAAACCAAATTCTCAATTAGGTAAGTTTTTGTGAATTATGTACACTGTATTTTTATTGAATCATGTATTTTTAATTATTATGTATGTATTATGTGTTTTATGTGTTTAATGTGGTTGTAGAATGTTGTTGGTGCCTATATAGGAGATGAATTTCTGTCCAGTAAATCTGTGCAGACAATAAAGTTAAACAAACAAACAAACAAAATAAATAAAAGTGTAATTTAAGTGTTTGTGTACAAATCAGGTGATTCTTACCTTCAATATTATAGTAGGCTAATAAAGCACATCTGACTCCCAGTTTACAGCATTAGTTGAGATTTGTTTTCCTTCAGAAAATTTGCCATGTTGATATCCAAAATAATCAATATTGAATTGAATTGTGAAAATTGGTTGCAATACCCTGCCCAACTTGAACAATGTAAAAACAGCACTTTAATTTTTTTTGAAGGTTTATATTTTTATATACAGTATTATTGTGCTTAAAAAAAAAATTATATATATATATATATATATATATATATATATATATATATATATATATATATATATATATATATATATATATATATATATATATATATATATATTTATATATATTTATTCTTTTTTAAAAGCATTTACATAATATATATGAATATATGGAGCGTGATAAAAAGTTGACCTTGAAATTGTGGCATTAAAGGTGACACGAAGATGAGAAAAAATTTGAGTACACATAAATTTTGTGCTGGTGCACCTAAATAAAAAAGTTAGGCGCACCAGTGCAACCAAGGCAAAAAGTTAGTCTGGAGCCCTGATTAACTTACTGTTTCCTCTATTAATTAAGCTGTTAATTAATACTTAAGCGATTACAGCTTAATCTCCAACATCTACAACAGATTCAACAAGACTTCATGCACAATAAGTATCCAAACAAAGTTCTTCAATCTGTGTAATTGTAATATAAACTTATTCTCAAATCAAACTAGGGGTGTCCATGATTAACCGTTTAAAAATTGCGTAACTGAGTGAAACATTTTGCTCAGTTAACTGTGGCGTGAATGGCGTGCATTCAATTTAATTGCAATACACATCTGCACCACTAGAGACCACCAGAGCGCTCCTAGACATTCTGTCCGAGATAGTGATGGGAAGTCCGATTCTTTTCCGCGAACCGGTTCTTTCGGACAGTTCGTTTTAATGAACCGGTTCAAAAAACCGGTTCACCGTTTTTACGTCATCACGTAATGACGTCAATTCTATCATCCCGGCGGATAAAAATACTTTAAATTAAAGGCATTTGTAATCATAACTTCAGTTAAATAATAGTACTTATCGTCGTAATCATCTTGGATAAGTTTCTTACATTTACATTTTGCAAACAAACCCTGCTGCAGCCTAGGCGATGTGCTAACGCAGATGTTTTACATGTTTTAAATATATAAAATGCATAAATGGTCTTCATCATTTTATTTGTCATTAAATAAACTTACATTTCGCCAATTCGCCCTCTCATTTAAGTCCTGGGTTCACCCGTACTGCATGCTAATGTATCAGCACAGGATCAGTCGGCCGAAAGAAAGTTCTGTTCAGAGACGGCGCTATCACGCATGCGCAGTATCTCCAGCTCATCGGTTCTCCGCATCGAACGTGTCCGAAAGAAACAGTTCTTGGTTCTGTACTGGTGATTTAAGAACTGCAACAACCAGTTCTCAACTCGAGAACCATAGCATAGGCCTGTGTGTGCTGAGCTGTAACCTGAATAGTCGACAAAACTAGAAAAACGATGCATGTCTGACTCCAATATAGCCTTCTGTAGCCTATAGTATACAGTATACATGTTTATAATGTGTTAACATAACAAATTAAACATATATGTTTAATTCGTTATGTTAACACATTATAAACATTTACTAAGCAGTGCACCATTAAAACCTTGGCAAGAGTTTACATCAAAGATTTATATTGTTACTTAGAAATTAAATGAGCTGTTCCTGAAAATATTATTTTAGTATAATAAGAAATGTTTAGTTTGACAGTTTTATCCAATCATTGTTTCCAAACTTTAAAATAATACAGTGATAATACATTAATTATAATGATAAACATGTTTCCAAAATGTTTTATTTTGTTGCACTTACTGATGTTCAACTAAATACTTAGGAAACGTACATTTCGTACATTACGTGTTCAAAAGAAACAGTTCTCGGTTCTGTACTAGTTATCCGAGAACCGCTGTACCTGTACGTTCGGTAGTACTACGCATGCGCAGTATCAGCTGCTCGTGGTCATCACTTCTCTCAGCACCGACCAACATGTCTCCGTTCAGTGAACTTTTTGAGTTACTGGAATAAAATGTACTCCTGGATATTGGTTTATTTCGATTCGGAGGGACTGTCAGGCATGTCTGAAAGTGAGTAACTTTAGTAACTTGTGTTTCAGCGCTGACGCAAGACGCGAACTGTTTCGAACGATTCAGTCCGATTTAGTGTACTGGTTCGACCGGTTCACTAAAAAGAACCGGTTCAAAGAACGATTCGATTCACGAACCGGCCATCACTAGTCCGAGACATGTAATGTCCACAAGAAGAAGTCATGACCTGTTTTCAAATATGAAGCGGGCAAAGAAAAGCACAGCGTGGGAGCACTTTAAAAGTCGAGAATGATGGGGCAAAATGCAAGTATTGCAATGCAGTGCTTAGATATACTTCAAGTACAACCTCGTTGTTGTACCATCTCAACAGTCAACCCTCGGGCATCATTAGAGAGGTGGCCGCGGCGCCTGCGAGTTCCTTCGCCCAGCCTACCATCCCCACGATGCTAACGCAAAACATGTGCAGCAGTGCTAAAGCCGAATCCGTAACACAGGGGATTTGCAGAATGATTGAAAAGGATATGATGCCAATTAGAATGGTGGAGGGTGAAAGCTTTAAAGAACTGATGAATATTGTTCAACCCCGCTACAGCATTCCCTCGCGTTCGGTAATCACGCGCCGCATTGGAAAACGTTATGAGGCAAAAAGAGATTCACTCAAAGAAGATCTACAGTCACCTGATGTAGTTGCCATCACTACGGATTGCTGGACTGCTCTAAACACGGAAAGTTACATAACTATTACGAGCCATTACATTGAAGAAGATTGGGTTTTAAAATCGTTCGTCCTTTTAACTGAAGCCTGCCCGTTTCGCCATACAGCTGAAAACCTAGCAGAGAAGTTAAGGGAGTCCGTGGAAAAGTAGGCTCTTACGGGACGAGTAATTACATGTGTGCACGACAATGCAAAAAACTTTGTGGCTGCTAACAGAGGCGTTGATTGGCATTCTGTGCCATGCTTTTGCGCATACGCTTCAGCTCGCCATAAATGATGGGTTTTCTCTTTTTTAAACCGCGTCACTCTGCTGCTGCAAAGCTTGTGAGCCATTTCAACCACAGCTCAGTGGCAACAAAAGCGCTTGAACTAAAACAACAACAAATGAAACTGCCACCCCACAAACTAATACAGTCCTGTAAAACCAGGTGGAACAGCGTCTGTGACATGTTTGAGCGCCTATTGGAACAGCGGTGGGCAGTTACTTCTGTGTTGTCAGATCGCAATGTAACGAAAGTTCAAGATGCACGGATTCTGGAGTTAAAGGATGCGCACTGGCAGCTTATTGAAGATGTTGTGCCAAATCTAAAAGTGCTTAAGTTTGCAACTACAGTTATGTCTGCAGAAAGGGAAGTGTCCATCTCAAACACCTATCCCATCACCTATGGACTAATAAATGCACACCTAAAAAGCGATGGTGACCCGAAACAGGGTTCTGGTAGAGTTTAAAACTAAAGTCCGAAACTCCCTGTCTGAAAGAATGAAGGTAGGTACCAGACGATTATTGATAATTTTACTGAGTTAAAGTTTGCATGTTGTAAAGTCTAAATACGTGTGTGCAGGTTACTGAGCCAGAGATGTTGTCATCGCCAGCGATGACTGCTTGCATGTTGGACCCGCGCCATAAGCATCTTGGGTTCTTATCTCCAGAAAAAAAGAGCGCTGGCAAATGCAAAACTCTGTAGCCTCGCAGAAAATGTCCCGTACAATGTACCAAATGTAACAGAAACCGTTACGCAAAGTGTGGAACACGGGCAAGAGGAGGTGGCCGCGGCCCCAGGACAAAGTGCTAAAGACAGCGCAGCCACGGCGATGACACTCATACTTGGCAAAAACTACTTTTCATCAGCCCTCAGCAGTTGTGAAACAGAAGTCAAAAACTTTCTGAGCGACAGTTCCATTGGCCTAGAAATGAGCCCCATTGACTGGTGGAAACAAAACACCAGTCGATTTCCCAGATTGGCCAAACTTGCTAAACAGTATTTGTGTATACCTGGCACATCTGTACCTTCAGAGAGGGTGTTTCGGCAGCTGGACTTACAGTAAATAGACTGCGCACAAGTCTCACTCCCAATCACGTCGACATGTTAATATTTCTAAATAAAAATGAAGCAATTTGAATACATAATTCCTGTAGAGCAGCCTGATTTAATTTGGTGCCTAATTTGGAAAATACAGACAAGCATATTTGGTCTTTTTTTTAAGAAAAGAAAAATGTGGGTCTATGTTCATGTGTTTTAATTATTTCAATCAATTTTGTATTTAATTTGCCCTTTGTTGCGTAAGCTATAGGCACAAAAACTCACCTTGTTACTGTTAAAAATGGGTGAAGATAAATGTTGTTGTTGTTGAACGTATTTATTTGACTGTTTCTTTGCACAAAGTTTCTTAAAAAAAGTGTGCGACTGCATTAAATACGATTCTAGGGCTTTGTTCACAGGCCGCGAACGCAAAAGTCAGTGACCTACTTTTAACTGCTCTGTCCTTACCACTGCATTTTTTTCTATAAATTAATTTCATTTCAAATGTGGTCCAACCAGTTATTTATTAAAGGTGTTCAAAATGAACTACCCCTTTCTCTTGTGTGTACTGTATCTGCGCAGCGTTTCCATTGACATTGGCCGGGAAATAAATGAAATGACCGACAAAATTAAGTCTCTCTGGTCAAATTGTGTAAATAATTTCGCCTCCTAATACAATCTGAATCTGAGAATAAGCCTAAAATGTATATAGCAAAAATTCACCAACCGATCAGAAGGATTATTTGCCATTTTACAGAGCATTGAGTCTGCGGACAAAGTGGCATTGTGGCACGTAATTGGCATTAAATCAAAATAAAATTGACGCTTATGTGTGACCCGTTAAAATACAAACATTTTTTTTGTATTATTTATCATGGTTTATTTGCAAAGTGCAAACAGCAGCATAGGTTACAGAACAAATCAGACAACAGAACCTGGATTCAGATCGAATTTTCACGTACCATTCTGACAGTGACAACAGAGAAAAACAGAATACAATAATACAAATAAAAAAACATAAAATTGGCCAACACTAAATCCTATATTTTTTAACTTAACAAATTAAGATGACAAAAAGAAAACACTTCTCATTTGAATGAAGCTTTTAAAAAATTGCTTTTTTTTTGTTTGACTAAGATTTTTTGTTAAATAAAAATAGCAGCCCTACCTCAATCCACACCGAGATGTTTTTATCTCGATGCGGCGCAGATGCGCTTGGAAACAATGAGCCCGTCGCTTCCATTATGAGCGCGCATACATGACGAACTGCGAGCGCTCAAAAGGACGTGATATGTGAACAGGCCCTTACGCGGCTTATGCGCATTGGAAGTTGTGGAGAGACACTGGGAAGTTTTGATTTAAAGTCGGCAGCTGCAGCAATTCAGCACTGCAAAAACAGCGTAAAAAATAGCCTAAAATGACACGAGACAATGTTATAGCCCTAGTCATTTGTTTGCTCCAGTTCATTAGACAAGGGGTAATTTCACGGTGGTTAAATGTTACCAGCTAAATGACACATAATGAGACGCCAATAACGTTCATCTTTTTTCCGTCTATTTGAAAGTTAGGATAAATATGTTACATTTTATACGGCCTGATTATGTGAGATATAGCTGCCTCCAATTTCCCTCAACTTGAGTAATAAAGAGGCGATATTTGACCGGCATATCATCAAAATGTTTGTTAAATGAAACCTCTGCCGGTCACTTTGATGGCACCATGTTTTCTAGCAGAAACTCATGATCTCATGGTTGGGGCGCGGCACACTATGGTTAACCGAGTATTAACCGCTAAGGGCCTCGGTTAACAGTTAATGAAAAACTTGAAAACGTGCAGCCCTAAATCAAACTAAGATTTCTTGTATTTCACAATTAATTCTCTAAAGCACTCTTCTCTCTTCTATTTCGTCGCTTTTCTTGAGCTGCGTTGTATTTTCTATCTGCGTTGCTCACGGGGCGGAGTTAATGCTGCGGCCTGGTTTTCCTGATTGGAGGCCAAACATCTGTAACGAATCAGCAGAACCAAGGGGATCCATTCGCAGCATTTATAAAAATGGCCAAGACAGGCAGGGTCAAACACAACAGAGAAGGCAAGGTTGAGACAAACCAGGTAGACAGACAAAGGATCGAGGCAAGGAGAGAGTCCAGGGTCACGGCAGGCAGAGAGAGGGTCAGCAACAGTAAGCAATCCAAAGGTCAAACATAGGAATCAAACATGGAATAAAGGCCTGTTCACACCGGGACGAATTTCGCATGCGTTATGCGAAAATCGCTTCGGTGTGAACTCAAAAAACGCGAATGTAAAACGTTCGACGAATAACGTGTGCTGATATTCGTCCCAGTGTGTACGGGCCTTAAAACACAGGAGTCAAACACAGGACTCAAACTCGGGAAAACAACGCTCAGAAATGATATCCAGGAAAATCAAAACTTCGTACTGGTGTGGTGCATGGAAGTGGTTTATATGTGTGTGTGTGAATGAGATGCAGGTGTGTGTAATCAGCGCAGTGCAAGTGTATGGCGTTTGGTGTAATCAGTTCAGGGAGGTGCATGATGGGACATGTACTGCAAGTTGACCCAGGAAGCACGTGGCTAATCGTGACAACATCTGCAGTGCTATTCACAGTTTCATTAGTTGAATTTTGCTGCAAAAATTTACATATCAGTATATGAATAATAAAATGTATAATTTACATTGTAGCTTCTGTAGAAACCAAGAAATTGTGAATTTTTATTTTTTACACATTACCCCCACCACGACTGAGGCTCCTGATTTCTGCTCCTGTCCCACGGATGCCATCGGCTGTGGAGGTGAAGATGACTGACTCCCATGATGCCACGCTCCTTCACTGGACCATCAAACTACGATGTTACTCTTGAATTACCAGACCTCTGCTGTGAATGTACTGTGTATTTTGGAACAAGTATATTACCCATATCTATAGAAGTGTCAGTCACAAGCATGCGCTAACTTTAACACAGCATGTTGCAATAATCAGAATAATCAAGCATTTTTCCAATGCGAACCAGATAAGCCTAAAACAGTGGTTGATTACCACAGCATGTTGCAGATGACAGCATGTGCAAAACACTAGAAGCTGAAGTAACAAGGATATACTCGATAACACTGCACTAGCAACCACCGTACAGTAATGATAGCAATGTTGCTGATAGCTGATGAGCTTAGCACAGCATGTGACAATGACACCAGGAATAAGCCTAAAACACAGCCATGCTCCAAATAACTACTGGGCTAAACAACCTTAAATGTAAAACAACCATGTTTTCAATAGCCACTAGATAGCCTTTAGAACAAGGAGTGTTTCAATAACAGATTGTTTGTTCTTTTGTTCTTTTTTATATACACAGCTTAAATATACGACCATGCTGAATTTCAGCCGATAAAAATATAAGCCCTTAAAAAACAATGCAATAAAATGCAAGCACGGTATAAATACACCAGGGGTCGGCAAGTAAGATTGACATCGGACCGAAAAATATTTTGCCACTAGATGAGGGACCAGGACATAGTCAATGGATAATTTAAAGGGGACATATCATGCAAAATCCACTTTTTAGCCCTTAAATGCATTTTGTTGTAAATTTGGAAGTACAGAAAAGATTAAATTATTCTCTTCATGTGCTTTGTTTATATCTTTATATTCTGTTTTGGTCATATTTTTCAACCTGTTCAATATTTTTCTGTTCTTATGACGTTCTTTTGAACAATTATGTCACAGTATTTGCAGAGAATTACCGGCCCAACACTTCGAGCAATCCGCCATTATTATTTCTCACTCCAATTTTGTAGTCCAAGCTCAATGATGCAGAAGTTACGAGAGGGCAAGTGAAAATGTTCGGTTGTTGGATGTATTGACCCAAAGCACTTCAAGGACTCCAGCTTCAACAATCCGCCTGTATACAGAAGGGTTTGCCGATTCACTTCGTCCTGATTTCAGGGGCAATTCCTTCTATCTTTGGAGACGATGAACTGAGCATTTTGATAAGCTGTAAATATCGTTAATAAAAATAAAGTACTTTACTTTCTTAAAACACATGGTGGTCATGGTTTAACTGTTCCTTTGTCTTTCTTTGTTTTTGTTTTGAAGTAATGTTCCTAAGTTTCATCGATGGTCATTTAACTGCTGTGTTTTCTGATGCTTTTCTAAACGTATCATATTATCAATACAGATTTTTAGTGGTAACATTGTACTGTAGTCATTTATCTTGTCAGTTTGCTTGTTTTTACAAGAGACATAGTCGACTTTCACTAATAACACAATACAGTTACAGACCACTGCATCCATATGAAGACAGTCTGTTCTGCAGGTTCGTCGTCGTCTTTTCAATTCACTCGCTCTGGCTGGAACATGTAAGGCTTGATGGACAAGTCTTCCGTTGTTGACATTTTGTTAACGTGTGAATAAAAATGTTCTTTGAAGCTATAGTAATCGTATATCTCTAATCAAACTACAAGAATGGCCGAACGGAAGGGAGTTGAACCGACCGTGAACTCAGCGACCTGGAGAGCGGGCAGGGTATGACACATCTCCTTTTTATTTAAAGATGCCGCTTTAAAACAAGTTGCTCACAGAAACACATCAGAAAAGGGGTAGAAAAGGGGCCTGTGGAGCTATAATAATGAGGAATTCAGACCCAAGCATTGCAGTTATGCTTTATATAGACCACAAATGTATGATTTATATGTAAAAATTAATGATTTAAAAGCATGATATGTACTCTTTAAGAAATTAATTGATGAAAAATGCAACTAGAATTGCCTGTGACTGTAACTGGTTACTCTGTTACTCTGTGTTAAATCCTGTAGTAGGACAGTCATTAAAAGACACATTTATGTGGGGATGTCCAGAGTTTTACACTAGATACATTAATAAAGCAGTAGGGATGTAGATGCCCCAACCCTAATCCTACCCATCTCCACCCCCTGATCCCTAACCCCACCCCTAATCCAACCCATCTCCTCCCCTGATCCCTAACCCCACCCCTAATCCAACCCATCTCCGCCCCCTGATCCCTAACCCCACCCCTAATCCTACCCATCTCCGCCCCCTGATCCCTAACTCCACCCCTAATCCAACCCATCTCCCACCCCCTGATCCCTAACCCCACCCCTAATCCAACCCATCTCCACCCCCTGATCCCTAACCCCACCCCTAATCCTACCCATCTCCGCCCCCTGATCCCTGAACTCCACCCCTAATCCAACCCATCTCCACCCCCTGATCCCTAACCCCACCCCTAATCCTACCCATCTCCACCCCTGATCCCTAACCCCACCCCTAATCCAACCCATCTCCACCCCCTGATCCCTAACCCCACCCCTAATCCTACCCATCTCCACCCCCTGATCCCTAACCCGACCCCCTAATCCTACCCATCTCCGCCCCCTGATCCCTAACCCCACCCCTAATCCAACCCATCTCCACCCCCTGATCCCTAACCCCACCCCTAATCCTACCTATCTCCGCCCCCTGATCCCTAAACTGCCAGAACTGACACTACGCTTGATCACAATTTAATTAAGTGAGTTGGGAAAAAAAACGTAAGATATCTGATATTTTGTAGATAAAGCAACCACATAAACAAGCAGCTGAATAGCATTACAATAGAAACCACTTAGAACACACTTTAGCATTGTGGTAGTACTCTACATAAATATATATTTTTAAATACGTATTGGTTTGTATCATTTTTAACTTGATTACATATTTCAAGCGTCTTCATCTGTAGGATTAACTTACCAGTTAGACAACACTTCATCATGAGCAATCAGTTAAACAACGCTTTAAATAGTGGATCACAACAAAACTAGAATGTTTTTTAACTTGTAAATGTAATCAGATAATTACATAAAAAGTTGGTGGTTAAAGGTAAAACAGAGAGTGCAGACAAGATACAAGCTGGAGCATGTGGCACTGTAGCCAATGGTGTGAGCTTCTGGATGGAAGCATGTAGTTCAGTAGCCAATCAAAGCAGCCCTTGGCTGGGATGAGAAGGGGAAGTGGCCAATGGGGCACAGGCAGTGTCGGTACATTCCCCAGCTCTTAAGAGGTTAATGAGCAAAGCTGCTCGGCTTCCTGCCAGCACGTCCAGCAGCTCAGAGACGTTCCCACAATGAGTGAAAGCTGTATCACGACAGGACTGAGTCTAATTATACACCCACAGAGAGAGGGAGAAAGAGGAGGGGGTCACAAAGGGCGAGCTGAAGTGTGTGAGTCTGTGCGTGTGTGTGTGTAGAGAGAGAGAGAGAGCGCTCACAGTGGGCGAGACAGAAAAATACAGAAGATACAGCAAAAGAGTGACTAGGTGAGGACAAGATAAGGAAAAAGACAGTTTACAGCATCATGCTGGATATTCCCGTCTGCCGTGCCACTGCTGCGTTCCCATGATCACTCAGTGTATTTCTCACCATAAAAAGACACCCAAAGAGGTAGGACACTTTTGCATGTGTGTGCTCGTGTTGACAAGAGTGATAGAATAAGCGTTATTGAGTGTCTTCGAGACATACGGGAGTGTGTGAGGTGTGTTGTGTGGGTGTTGTGTGGATATTCAAGCAATGACAAGACAATGTGTGACTCAAAGTGTGTTCTTCAAAGTCACCAGCTTTACGTGAAACGTGCAAAGACAGGGTTTGTAACTTACCACATTTAGAGGATAGCGTTGAAACTGTTGGAAAGAGGGAGATAAAGGAAGCTGATAGGGCATCAGCTGCTCTCAAACAAGCATGACTGATCGTCTTTTGTGTTTTACACTTCTGACACGTCAAAGTGAAACACAAAGTTGCCACATTATGAAGCAATATCTACCAATTTCTGAATCTCTGTTATAACTTCATGTAGCTGATATTTTTATCTATTTACTTACATATTTCAAACTGAGACAAAACAGTTTGTTGACATTTTACTCGTAATAATTTTATTGGAAATTGTTTAATTGCGAGGTACAACATGAATAAACATTTTTTTCATAGTGAATTTTGGATAGTGAAAGCCATGTGTATAGTATATATCATCAGATATTTTATAAAGTATTCTATACATTTATTTATTTTTTAAATTTAGCCAAATGAAATGCAAACCCATACTCATAATAATATATTTCTGAACTTCTCTGTCACAGTCAGTGATTCTCAGATGGCTGCTGCCTCTTTAAGATGTCTATTTTTACAGTAGCATTCGCACACTGTGTGTGTGTGACTGTGAGGTGGAGGCAGAGAGCAGGAGTGAGTCTGTGGGTGTGTGAATAGAGTAATTTTGCTGGTTTGTACTTCTCCATGACAGACATAGGCTGAGAAATGTCGGCTGGTTAGTTAACCGCTCATTCTGCTTGTTAGTTCAGTCTCTTGACTCATGTCTCACTCACAAAAGACTGCACAATTTTATTTTAATTAGTGTTTTATCTTGCTTACCTGTAAATATATATAGAAATGTCCTTAAAATTAGACTGTGTAATTCTTTGATGAATTAAATTAAGTTTAATTTAGTTTTTATAAGTCAGGAGACTTTAAGCCCAAATTTTATTTAATTCTTATGCAATTAATCCCATATTTTTGTATTATACTGTACGTAACTCATTTTGAGATAATTGTCTTTTTTCATCAGATGTACAAATGCTCTTATACAAACAAGTGTGATTGTTTTAGAATAGTTTCACCCATTTATTAATTCATTACTTACACATGCATTAAAAAATCTACCAAATATTCACATAATATATTGAAAATGTTTTATGTATTAAACAAATAGGGGTGCCACAAGATCTCGCGAGAAAAAATGTGACGAGATATTCTGTCGAGTGAAAAGCTGTCTCGCGATATAACCATGACGAAGGGTGAAAATTAGCATACGTCACTGCTACATTCACATTACATTACGTTGCCCATTGCAGCACCGCCTCCACTGTCTTTTTGCTGTTTAAAAAAGCATTAAAAAGCATTGTAAACTATAGAAAAGGTTTGCTCTGCTCATCCAGCACGAGCTGCAGTCGCACACAGACCGAGTGCAGAAGGAATCACAGTTCACTCATTCGTTGCGCAACAGCATCTGATAAATGTCTTAGGGGCGGTTCACACAGAATACTTTTTTTCCATTCAGTTCGCTACTTTTTCATTGTTTTTCTATGTAAACATGCCCTAGACGGGTGCGCTCACATCTTGCATCTTTTGCAGTGTCTCGTGCATCACACAGCATTCAAAAAAGGTGGCGCTCAAGTTAAAATCAGTTTTCAAAAACACGTCTCGAGACCATACGTTTTCCTCATTCCACTGCCAGCGCCTCATGTTACATTACAAAGAAAAAACCCTTCCTGTGTGAACGGCCCCTCATCTGTAAACGCGCGCCCAGCACCGCCACTACGGAGCTAGGCCTTCACCCAATAGCGAATTTGAAAGTGGAAGTAAAACGCGAGCACCCTGAATTAGGCTGCCTACAATAGTCTGTCTCCCAATATCAAACCTGTCTCTGGACTGTGTAGTTGTGGCTCTGGTCTCTGTGTGCACTTTTTTGGCTTATCAAGACAGGATGTTGTGTGTGTGTGTGTGTGTGTCTTTGTGTGTAAGGCACATGCTGGCCTCAATGATGAAGATCTACAGAGATCAGGATTTCTGTAAGAGCGTCACTGATCTTATACAGCACTGCCCAGTAATCCTGTTTGACCTTAACTTCCAGAGGTTTACATACTAAAACTATATTCTATAATCTCACCTATATTTTATAATTTCATAAAAAAATGGAAAATCCTCCACGTCACAATTATTGTAACAATTATTGAAAATGTATTTTCCAATCAAATGTCAAATTGTTGAAAAAGTACATCCTTCCATTCACCATGAAAGTAATCCATACGGCCCAGCGGGTTCATAAAGGCCTTCTGAAGGAAAGCGAAGAGTTTAAGAAAAAAATCCATTTCTAAAACTTTACAAGCTTCCGGCAGACGGCCTATGCAAGTCGACTTGCGCTCACTCCTTGATGCGATGTAGGAGTAGCATAAACTTTGACGTCTCTCACGGTTCAAGCAAATAGGGCTGTGCAACAAACTCAAGCTCCTCTTCTCTTGCATTGAATTCCTTCGACATTTCTCTTTAAAAACTATTGTTTTAAACTTCTAATTTGTGACGGTTGTTTTCCTCAATACGTCATACGTAAAAATCTCACCCTCCAGTCACTGCCATTATAAAGCTTGGAAGAGCCAGGACAATTTTTTTTATATAACTCTGATTGTATTGTGAACTTTTTTCTTCTAAAGTTTAAGAACTCTGAAGCAAAGACCAGGAGACTTGGTTGTATCTTCAGCAGGATTCTTTATTGAGAAACATGAGCTGTTGGTAGCTGCAGTCCTCATCAAGTCTGCTTCATCCAAAAATCTTAGACAAGTCTAAGGCAGTTGTAGTTGATATATCTTTCAAGGGGGAGGGGTTACATAGAGGTGGAGACACACTGAAACTAAGTATGTAAACAAGGTATAAAGGCTTAGTAACCTGCTCCGCATGAGACACGAGACCAGGACGGGGCAGGACTTCTCGTACTGAGACAGGAACACCAAGACAATCGGTCTCAGTAATGAGGTATACAGGTTTTCAAACCTGCTCAGCAAGGCTTCCCGCACTTTAGAAATTTAATTGAACTTTTTAATAAATTTGTAACACTACAGTATTCTTCTGAAAGAAGAATGTCATATACACCTAGGATGGCTTCAGGGTGTTTTCATTTACATTTTTGGGTGAACTTCCCTTTATGTTTTTCATATGCTCTTTCTCGTCTTTAACCTGTCAGATGCTTGTTACACATCTTTGGACATTCATAGCTGTCTTACTATCATCAGCCAATAGGATCATGTCTTACTGGTGTTCAGCCAATCAGATGCTTGTTGCTTATCTTCAGTTGGGGCACATTTAAGTATAAAATGATGTGCAACGTTTTGCTACGGTTTCCGGGTTGAACGCCATGTTTCCTGGAAACGGCGTGCACCGGTGTGCAATGGGGTTTAAGATACGTTTTCTCTTGTTTGGAGTGTGTGTCAGAATTGCAGTCCAATCATCAGCAACATGTACATAAAGCACACAATATTAAAGTGAACTCACACAATGGGTTCAAGGAAAGTAATTTGCAAATGTTTTTGATTTGCAACAATTGAGGATCTTAGATGACATGTTTGTCGTAAGTTTTATTGTAAAAATATAGGATATCAACATAATGATGTTGTTGTTTAGATTTTTTTTGACATTTGGTATAGAAATAAACAACTTTTATCTTCTGTGTCTTCATCTGCCTGCACGCACCCGTAACAGATGAGCAGACGAGCACAACAGCGGCTTTCAGAGAGCAATTTACTGCAGTGGCTCAGGAGAGCCACAATTTTCTATCCTTCACTGCTGGATTTTTCCTCGAGCCGTCACCAGCCCACTTGATGACGAGACCCTGAAGACCTTGTTCTGGATCGGGGTCGAACTTTCACCACCGCATAGACCTCCCAGGGAGCATCCAGCCCTGATTCAGGGCAGAGCCAGACCCAGAGCTGGATTTATCACCTCAGACCGCGAAGAATTCCTTAGAGCCCCTCACAGACGTTGAGGGATCACTCGCCGCGATGAGTGAGCCAGAGCCCGAGGACAGCACTCACCAATGCCCCGGAAATGAATCTCTCGAGCGAGTCTGACCAGGGGTGTGAGCACGTGAAAACAGCGGCCGAGGGATAACCTTCAGTGGGGTCAACTTCCACCCTAGACCACCCAGAATCTAATTCTTCATCGCTGTGTAAAGACAGCACTAACAACTACCTGAATGATAGTTATTCTGTTCTGTACCTTCTTTGCTGCTTACAGACAGCATTATTAATATGGACTGCTATGTGCTAATTTATTGGATTTGTGTGGACTGTGTCCTACTCACCATCATCCTGTCAAGTCTCCTGTCACCTCTATCAACACACAGCTCCGCCAGTCCCTCAGACCCAGAAGCATGCAGTCCTGCACTGCCTGGGGAGATGCCCTGTCATCAGCAGCGCCTGTGCTAGAGGATCCCTTCGCTCCATCTCGGCCCGTCGCCTTACCAGCTTCGTCCTGCTGGTTCCTCCCAACTTCGGCTCCACCAGGGACCCTCGGCCTAGTGACTCCACCGGCTTCCCTCTGTCCTTCCAGCTCCCCCTTGGTCAATCGTCGCTCTACTTACCTCTTTGAGTAATTGTCTTGTTTGAGTTTGCAGAAAATGACTTTTTAGTGCTTGTGGATTGTAGACAACAATCCCCATAGTGCATTGCAATGCTCAGCTCAGCAGGCCACTCCCACTACTCCGCCCATCACTGTAGTCTGAGAGTTGAGCTCCACTCTTCGCTACCGCCTGGAAATCATTTTGCACAATAAAATCAAATAATAGAGCGTCAAGGCGGCGCCCGCGCCATCAGGCAATGGGTTGATTATGGGCTTCAGAATATCGGCACACTCACTCTTGTTTTGTCTTCGGCATCTTCATTAATCCCCTCGCTATCAGACGTTCCGGGAGTCTCCCGCATATTGATAACGGCTCCCTGATGCCGCAAATTAGTTCAAATCTCCCAACCGAGGCGAGCAAGAGCGCACATGCGAGACAGATCAGACTGTGTCCACACCGTATAGTGCGCGCACGAGGGAGAGGGAGAGAGCGAGAGACACTGTGTGTGTGCACCTCATGACACAGAGACAAAATTTGTGTTCTTATTCGGTCAGGTTATTACCGTTTACGTCGAAACCGGTTACCTATTGGCACCGTGTTTCGGTACCCAACCCTATCCATAATGCATCCGTCTGCGTATTCAGTTCCTTCGTCCATATTTTCAAAAAGTTTCTGCCGATGAAATCAAACGCACTGGCACTGATCTGTGATTGGTCTGTTAGCGCATTAGGCCCAACCCCCTATGGGCGGGTTTGAAAGGGTGGGATCTAGTGCTTGTAGTCTTTACAGAAATCCCCCTCTCTTACACTTCCTCCTACAATGACGTAACGTGACGATTTTTGTTTCATTGTAGGAGGAAGTGAAAAGGTAAATAGCAGATTTCTCTCGTTTCAGGGGAAAATGAGAGAGTGTTAATTGTAATTTTTTGTTCTTATTCGGTCTGGTTATTACCGTTTACGTCGGTAATGGTTCAATAGTATAACTGGATTTCTAACAATGGAAATCTTAATGCAAATGGGTGGAGTGTCTCTTTAATATTCATTACTAAAATAAGGTACATGTAAGATAAATGTACATTTAATGAAGCTGTTTCTGCAACATATACAGATCTCCGATGGAATACGCCAGCATCCAAGTGGATAAATAATAATAATTAAAATAAATCCATAAAGGCTTGTGTCTTAAAACGTCAGTCCTAAACATCAAACCTTAATCAGCAGCAGTCCAGGATGAAATTAGGCATCTCGTGAAAGTGGCTTAGATGCGGCAGCCCTATTTATACCATCAGGACTCACCCAGTGCTTTGAGGAGAGCTTTACACCCAGAACTCAACTAATCCTGCTTTGGCCTCGACCATCAGAGGATTAGCAATGCTATCTCTCTCTATCTCTTTCCTCTCAATGGATCATTGATTGTTTCAGTGCAGTTGGCACTCAAGTCAATTTGTTTAATACCTTACTTATTTAAATATACTAGCAATACATTAAATTGCTCTGCCTTTACAATATTTTTCTTAGTTCTTGTTAAGGCCAGTGGCTCCTTAAAATGATCATGTTCAAAAATTAAGAGCTCCAACCCATGCAAATTGAGAAACTTTTACTTGTAGCTGAACTTTGAAGGGGACTTAAATCTCTTTTTAGTAAGTGAGATCTGTGTCTCAGTCTACATTACAGTCTCACTGGTGTTTTAAGAAGCCAAACAATTAAAATATAAAAATACTAATTATTATTATTATTCCTCCTATGATAGTAATTGCCATATATTGTAAAACAAATGCACTGTAATCTAATATAAGCTTATTATTGAATGCGGGCAGGGCGATAATGTTGTGCCCAATGTTGTCCTACAAACAAGGTTAATATTGAAAGTTGTGAAAACAAATATAGTAAACATCACCATCTAGGCTCTATGGTATTATATTATGTGCAAACTTTGTAACATTGCAATCTAAAAACAAAAATAATGATTTTAAATTCCCTACTCTAAAAATAAATACAATTAAAAGCACAGACTAATTTACTTACAATTGATTACCCCATTACAATAGTCACATTACAGTTACTGCTGTCATAAAAATACACTTACTTGTAGGTTTAAAACAAAAAATCTATCTGTCAGTCAGCACATGCCAGAGCATCTGACAAGTATAAGTGTTAAACTTTAACTATAAGTGTTATATCATACCAGTTGTTTTAAAGCCCTTAATATAATATAATATATAATATGCTATAATATAATTCTCATTATAAATCTAGTGTAATGTTGGAAACTATACAAATGTGAAAATAATGTGCTCCTGTGCTCACTACGTCCCCAATGCAGACTAAACTCTCAGAGTACATGCAGAGATGGATGGATTCACTCTGCGTTCTTTCACTGTGAGCCGAGACATGGAAAACATGGATCAGCTGATCACGTGACCAAAGTGAGCACTTCATTTTGATACACTCAGAGCAAACAGACTACATGTTTAATTAAATCACTGTCTTGTAATTTGATAAGTACTAAAGCCTCTATCGTCCATTCGAATGTTAGTCGTCTGACAGCAATGGCGAAAAACACAACATTAAAGGATGTCATGTTATGATTAGAAGTTTGTGGTGGGTAATGCATGAGAAACACTGTGGTAAATAAAACATATTTTATTTATGAGAGCAGGGAGAGAATGAACAGATTGTTTTCTCTTCTTGACAGATTGGTAGAGAAATAAACTTTTGCTTATGTGAACTCTTCTTCGTTGGTGTTCAGCGGTTTCTTCTTTCGGATCGCGGACTGTGAATCAAAACTAGGAATTGAAATTTAAACTTTTGAACAATTCTGGGAAAACCACAAAGCTAGTCCCGGTTCCAATCAATACTTGATAGTTATAACCAAGCCCCAAGCCTAGTTATAACTCCATCTAAAAATGTTCCCCATGGTCAATTTATTTACATAATAAAGTCTAAAGAGTATGTACACTAAAAAAATGATGTGTTGGCTTTACTTAACTTTTTCATGTAAACAGGTTCCACATAACTGTGTTTCGTTAAACAAACATAATTTGTTCATGTAACTTCAACATCATGGAAGTCATTTTAAGCCATCCAATCAAACTCTGAGCTGAGTGTTAAATGAACACTGAAGCAGTGTTAAAGTTAATGAGATAATTAAGTGAATAATTGAGTGATGATTGAGCATTATTGAAGACACCTAAAGCAGAATCACAAGGAGAAAACCAGAATTTCAGGTCACCTTAATGGAGATGATTGTTTGCTTTAGTTGGGCTCTTGACCTTTGTATTGTAAACTTTATAATTTATTTGGCTGTTGCATCTGAGTTATACCTATCAGATGAACAAAGAAAAAAAAATATCTAATCGTGTTGGTTATATTCTGACATTCATCATTTGAAATTTATGTTTGTGATTTATGCTGTTGGTTACAGCATAACTGAGATTCTGCATAAATGTCCAGATTTTGAGATATAATATAATGGATTTCTTAAAAGTTGTAAAAAAAAATACAACTTTCAAAAAAATCTTTCTTATAGGCACACAAAGATATCAAGATTCAGTCAATTCATCTCAATAATAGTGACGAGCAGAATATTCAATTAGGAAAAGTAAATAACATAGACAATTCAGATCATAATTTATTCATACTGCAATGCATGATGGGAGCCATTAATGAGTTGTGATTGGTGGCAACAAGGATTATAATTGTATCACCATGGTTGAGATGCACAGGCTGATTATTGATCTCTGTGTTTCTAAATAAAGATGAAAGTGATTTGATCAGAATATTTTTTATTAAATATTTTAGCTTATAAGAAAATACAATTACTAGATGCTGTAGAAGCACTAAACTATTGCTAGCAAGTTAAAACCAGGGCTGCGTTTCCTGAAAGCATTGTTAGGCAACTATGGTCGCAAGTTGGTCGCATTTTCCATTAACTCTATTGGTAATGACGGAACTTGCGACCATAGTTGGCTAACAAATGCTTTTGGGAAACAGCACCCCAGATAATTTGAATGAGTTGCATTTTTCAGAACACAGCATGATTATGTCATTAATTAACCAACACTATCAGATCATACTTGTCTATGTTCATTTGACTGTTATAAATCAATAACAGCAGACAAACAAAGCTTAAACTTGAAGTACAAGGATCAAGAGCCCAACTAAAGCAGATACTGATCTCCATAACGGTGGCTTACAATTTTAGATTTTCTCCTTCAGTGATTCTGCTTGTTAACATCAGGTGTTTTCAATAATGCTCAATCATCACTCAATTATTCACTTAATTATCTCATTAACTTTAACACTGCTTCAGTGTTCATTTAACACTCAGCTCAGAGTTTGATTGGATGGCTTAAAATAACTTCCATGATGTTGAAGTTACATGAACAAATTATGTTTGTTTAACGAAACACAGTTATGTGGAACCGGTGGAACCTGTTTACATGAAAAAGTTAAAAAATGCTTGAGTGTACTAGCTATGGTAAATCACATACTGGTAACATATACAGTAGGTAGACAACCAGAATGTGTTTTTTAAACACCACAAAAATTTGAGGTGTATTTGCTGCCTTTGTCCGCTAAGAGGCACTACAATCACAGACTTTGAAAAGTGTCCATTTTTTGTGTTATCTACAGCTGCGCCGCGGCTCTTTCAGAGCGATTGAAAGTCGGTAGCAGATTAATTCAAGTGAAACGTAGTTAAAATAATTAATCACATTACTGAAATTAAATTGACAAAATAATGAAACCTTAAAACATTGCAGTTCGAAAACACATTATGCTACATCAATGAGGCTTTACAATCGTATAAGACAATAATACATTAGCAGTCTAATGATAGCTGTGTGGTTAAGGCATCATCCTCAACCTCATAGACCTCCAAAACGATGCTGAGATCGAACCTCGTTACATGCTGTTATCCGACAACTTTTATGTTTTACCGTTCTTAACTTAAATAGGTAGCTGTTTGTTAGCGAGTTTATTAACTGTTTATTTACTTAAAGTGTCCGAGATAATTTGCCACTTCTCGTTGAGAGCTGAGGTCGCAGATAAATTCAAGGTTAACACTGTAGCCGCTATAGCCTCTGGGGACGGGTGGGACATGTCCCGACCACTTTTTGCCAGGGTCCACTTTTGAAATCTTAGCTAACAGCATTCGTTTCATTTGTTTGTTAAATTAGAGGCGATCTAGCGCTGAAATGTGTTGAGTTCACTCGGACACATGCTGCAATCCATTGTGGAGGTTTCATTCGTTCCGGTGAAATCACAAATCAAAATAGGCTACACAGAACGTGTCCCTACTCCTCTGGGTTCTAATCCACACTCGTACATTTTTTTTAACCCTCATTAGAACCAGAGAATGCTTTTTCAGTGGTAGTATATCAATACACATGTAACGTGAGGGTTCGGTATGTGGTGGTAGATCACTCTTTATAATAATAAACAGCATACATACGGTTTTAATGAGGGGAAAAAACTATACGAGTGCGGATTAGAACCCAGAACCTCCGACACGCTTGGTAAAAATTCTGCCACTGGACCATTACTGCACATACACAATATAGGCGAATCTGTGCATTTATTCACGTTAAAATTCACCACTTTGAAAACATATTAGATCTTATAGGGCCAATTAAACCCAAAGTACCATAACATTTTTGGTCGGACATCACATCTTTGTATACATTTTATTTATTTACATCAGTAAGCTACAGGAAATCGTCTTTGAAGACAAGGTCAAGGTAAAACTTTATTATCCCACAAGGGGAAATTCATGTGGTCATTCATTACGCGCTGTTGTCACAACATATTCTCTAAAAACATTAAAAAACCAAAACAACACATAAACACAAAAAGAAATAACAATACTACAGAATTGACAATCACAATCCAACATTTAACGCTGACTAAAACTATAACAACTTGCGATGTACTTGGTCATTATACAATCTGATAGCTGTAGGTACAAATGATTTATTGTACCTTTCTGTTCTAATTCTCTGTTGTATAATTCTACCAGTTGACCTATTACTTCTCACAAATTTATGATGAAGAGGGTGAGCAGGATCCTTGAGGATCTGATCAGTTTTTTTTAACATAAGCTCATTGTACAGTTGAGCTGCCGACACCTGGTCAATTCCAATGATCCTGCCGGCCATCTTAATCATGCGCTGTAGTTTCCTTTGGTCTTTAACATGCATGTTACCAAACACACAGATAAGGCCAAAGGACAGAACACTCTGGAGGAGGCTTTTATAAAACTATATATAATTAATATATTATAATATATATATAATAATATATAATAATATATATATAATATATAATAATATATTATATAATTTTCTTAGGAAGTACATCCTTTGGTGCATTTTCTTAGTTTTATTCAGTGCACATTCATTAAAAGTTAATTTCAGAGTCAATTTCAACTCCCAAGTATTTATATGTTGCGACCCTTTCCACTAATTCACCATTGATCTCAGAGGGGGGAACTATTATTTTGTTTTTACTAAAATTTATGACCATCTCTTTTGTTTTCTTCACATTGATTTCGAGAAAATTCTCAGAACACCAATGAGTGAAACCCTGCAATTCCCTCTGAAAAAAAATGCCCTTCCGTCTCTATCCCAGCACATTTCAAACCATGACGCCCATGAATGTAGCTAAACGAATTCATAATCACAATGCTGAAAAAAGTAAATTCAAATGAAATAAATGTGAAGTAAAAAGAGGCCTCTATTATTCCATCAAATTTAAGTAGGCACACTTCAGCATTAGGCTGTGTGCCCAGTTTTTCTATAGTTTATGAAGGCTATTTCAATAGGTTATACTTGTCTTTTACTTTGTGTTATTCTAATTTGTTTGTAGATGTATTAAATTAAACCAAATGATCATAAAATTAAAACATTTCTAGGGCTTAGCAGTTTTTATTCTACTAAACCATGTTACTGCATTTGTGTTTAAGCCTATGGTTTAAGCATGCCGAAATGCCTCCGCGGCAAAAATAAACAAGTCGCATTAAAGTCGGGACATTACGGGATATTGTGCAAAACAGCAGCAATTGCTGCATTTTAAAATGCAAGTTTATTAAAAAAATGCTGTCTCTCTGCTGATATGGCCTGGAGGTCTGTTTTCATCCAAACGATTTCTGTCAACAATTGTGGAATGATTAAAACATTGTATAATGTGATAAATAATAATTAAAAGCAGAAAACTGTTTAAATTCATATTGAACAACAATAAAATTAGTAGCCTTATTATTATGTTCGTGTGTTCCTCATCCTGGAACTGTTAAATGAAGAGGTGTTCATGGTCTGACGACAGTTCAATTTGTAAAAGAAGTTCAGATAAAGTTATGTGGCACTAGCCTTTTGTTTTACATGGCTGTGAAATGTGAATGGGGTTGCACACGTGTTAATCAAAGGTGAGAAAAACATTATGAAACGATCAGAGGTGCCTATTCAAACCGCGGGACACGTGCCCTCTCAGATTTATGAGGCACATTTATTTAAAATGTAGCCGACTTATATAGGCTAGGGCTATACCTGTAGGCAACATATTTTTATTTAGCCTATTTATTTAAATACACTGTAGATTACGTAAAAACACGATTCGATACATGTACACATGTGCCATACAAATTTGAAGGATTTTTCCATTTTTCCGTAGGCCAATTAATCTTTGTTTTTTGTCTTAGCTTGCGTTTATTTAAAAAAAAAAATTTTTGAAGTTGGATTTCGGGTTTGTGGATATTCTGACACTAATGCGGTAAAACACGAAAATTATGTTTTTCTAAATGTCAAATAAGCTGTTAACATAAATTTAACGTTAATTAGTTAGCCTACCATCTGGCATGTTAGGCAAATGAATGTCTTGAGTAGGTTAAAAAACGGGCGCTCCCATTGAAAACAATTGAAAACATACGGCAGGCGTGTGGAAAAACGCTTTGGTGGACACGGTCTTTCAAGTGGGGGAGGGCGCATTTGCATTTGAATGTTGTGTTACTTTCTAAAAACATTTAACGTGTGACGCACACACACAACTGAGAAACATTTGTAAATTCGTGTCCAGGGATTAATAAACCGTACCCACGAGTTCCTAATCCGTGCTCTCAGATTTGTAAACCGTGCCCTCAGTTTTTGCAATCTGTACCCACAAATTCATAAACCGTGCTCACGCTTCGCAATCCATAGCCTACTCACGGGTTTGTGACTGATCCAAGTATGCACGGATTTGTGGCTTCTAGATGAGGGATGCATTGTTTTTAAAGGGACTTCACATACCAAAAAAAAAAAAATATAACAAAAAACACAAAGTTATAGGCCTATAAAAATAAAACATTCATAAATTGTTTTATGATCATGCGCTGTAGTTTCCTTTGGTCTTTAACATGCATGTTACCAAACACACAGATAAGGCCAAAGGACAGAACACTCTGGAGGAGGCTTTTATAAAACTATATATAATTAATATATTATAATATATATATAATAATATATAATAATATATATATAATATATAATAATATATTATATAATTTTCTTAGGAAGTACATTCCTTTGGTGCATTTTCTTAGTTTTATTCAGTGCACATTCATTAAAAGTTAATTTAAAGTCAATTTCAACTCCCAAGTATTTATATGTTGCGACCCTTTCCACTAATTCACCATTGATCTCAGAGGGGGAACTATTATTTTGTTTTTACTAAAATTTATGACCATCTCTTTTGTTTTCTTCACATTGATTTAGAAAAAGCGCGGCTGACAATAAAGGTGAAATTTATGAAAAATAAGACTTTTAAAAAAAGAGAAACCACGGATACATGTTATATTGCACCCCATAAACACAATCATGCAAAGAAAAAGAGCAGTGAACCCACCCTTTAAACTCTGTTAGGCTACAACATTTAGTTTATTTTTGCTTATATTTATAAAATAAAATTACCATGCATTTTGTTTGTGTGAAAGCGTGCACTGCATGTCACTGAGCCGACACTGCAAACTTGCATGTTCATATCAACAGTGGAACAATTTAAAATAATCTAGAATTTCTGGTCATAAAACACATTATACATAATAAATTATTTGCAACTACTTTTATTTGTGTAAACTCACAATAACAAGAAAACGTTGTGTATTTGTAAAATAAAATTAAACAATCGCGCTTTCATGATCTCCAGAGCGCGTCTCTAAATGAACTGAAAAAAGAGCCTATCTAAAGCTTTAAATGTCCACTTTTAAACTAACAAATTCGAATTGGAAAGCAAATATCGTCTGATTATACAATCCGAAAGGTGCATTTCTCTAAATGTGCATCAGATTTACAGCGGAGATGGAGATATAGCCCGACACTGAGAAAGCTAGAAATCCATGGTTATTTTTCAGACACATTTATTATGATTAGCCTATAAATCACCTATAAATAATCTCTCTCTTTCTCTCTATAGTTCCCGAGACATGCTCTTCTCATTTAGCACTGCGGGCAAAATATAGTTTTTAGAAAGTAAAATCTATTTTTTTTTCAAATTAATTTGCGAATGTTTTAAATGTTTAATAAAGGCAAAAAGTCAATGTTATTTATTTTTTTGTGCACAAACATTGGATATGCATCAAAATGTTGTTTATTTGTGATAATCTCAGCCCTGTATTATTATTGTCTAACCTGCTTTATGACTGACATTTGACACTTTGCTTTGTTTCTTTTTTTGATAGAAGCGTCTTATATCTAAATATGTAGCCTAAATGTAATAATAATAGCCTAATTATTATTATTAGGCTTATTTGTTTGCGTTTATAACAGGAATATGTTAATCATAAAACATAACATAAAACAATCATAAAACAGACATCCGCCTGTCCCCTGCACGAGCGGATGACTTCCTGAGTCTATGAAAACACTCCCTCAGAATGACGTTGTGAGCTCAGATTGGTTTCGTTTGGGCCGGTGGGTTGTGATTGGCTAAACTGTCGCTCACGTTGTCCGGAATATTAACGCCCATGACCTTTACGGGCGAAACGGGCGGGCATGCCAAAGGTGGCTAACATAGACGGTGGATACACGTAAATAATGATGTGGAGACTGCAGTATCAGTGAGGCAGAATCAGACGGAGAAAGCCGCTATGAATAGAGTCAAGCAGAACCTCACCACACACGGCTCTTAATAAAGGTTTCTGAATGATAATTTGCTTCATTTTTTAACTTAATACACGTTTGATTTACACAATAGCATCTGACTGGCAACGATAGCAACTGACTGGCTAACTAATGTTAAACACAAACAGCGTTTGCAGGTTTACGTTCTTGATCAAATTGAAAATAAAGTCATAAAGCATATATATATGAAAAATACATTTACAACATTAGTACTTATACAAAATTCAGGTCCATAATGTTTGTACGCGTTTGCCGTAGACACAAAATAGCCTAACTAGTAGCAGCTAGCCCATAAAGCCTACAAAGCCAGCGCTGGCATTTGAAAAAAAAAAAAAAAAAAAACCCACAACGCTTCCGATCGGTAATTATACATGCAAATACATTTAAAATGATGAAGTCTTAGTCCACTTACAGTGTGGCCCAACAACTGCTGACTTTTAACTGCTGGTTTTAAAGTTGGATCTGCTTCATGATTTAGAAACAGTTTCTTGTTTACGTTATTCCAGTGTTGAACTCGTAGAGGTACTGGAAGCTGTCTCTCGTAAATACGCAGCACAGAGAGCTAGATACGATCGTCACTTTCAGGAATATAATCAAACACAAATTGTATCCATTGTTGTCGAAGTATAGTGTCCATGGGAAGCCCGAAACACAGAAGACCTGACAGCTGCGTGAACACAACATCACTCGAACGCATGCCCTTTCCTGCATATTCCGGAGGGAGTGGTTGATGCAAATGTGTGGGTTAGTGACGTACCATAACCCAGCTGTAGTCCAAAACGAGTCGTTTTTGTAGGCAATTTTACTTCCTGATTTTTAAAAGATGATATCTCTGCTTACACTAAACTTTCAGTGCTGCAACTTTGCAGATACTCTTCATGCACCAATAGCAACATTACACACTATCTGAAATCAAAAAAGTGAAATTGCAGTAAACCCACCCTTTAAGAACAAATCTTGCTGCATTAATAGCCTCAATAAAATATAACTACAATAGTCCATGTTTGATTGGACTTCTAACCCATGTCTTTGCAATGGTAGATTCGTAGGCCAATGTTCTACCATTCGACCACGTCTTTACTCACGTTCAAGGAGGAGCCCAAAAATGTGTGTTTGCTCAAATGAGTTTTGTCGTTAGCCTATTGTGAATGTAGGCCTGGGCTACTTTACATCACATGAAAAAGGAGACCTTTACAGTTTTAAAAGATGATTTTATTTTAGCGGTTATGAGAAAAATAAATAGATTTAAGTGTTGTCGAACAATGTATTAAGGCCACTGAAACGTGCATGTCTCAATACAGGAGCAGAAGCGCTGGTTCAGATTTTATTAGGCTATTTGTTGTTTAAACGTGCGTGTTGCATATTTAAAAAAAATATATATACACATATTTGATATTGTCTATTGAAGCTAATTATAGCATTGATTAGGCTATACTGTGGAGGGGGGAAATACCCCACCGGCAAATCGCAACTTGCTTAGCTTGGTTATGTTTTTTTTTTTTATGGAATCCCAGTTTTATTTTTTTTTTTTTAACATAACTGCTTTTGAAGATGTAAATTCAGTTAATCTGTTATAAGAGATTTGTTCCTGAAAATGGAAATGTAAGGTAATTTTAGGTTTATGCGGGATTTGAAACTGTGTCATCAAAATGATTGAACCAATGTTCTACCACTCGACCACTACTTTTCTCACTGAGAAAAGCCCAGAAGTTCGGTTGTTCAGCAGTCAGTGTGCGCACGCGAGAGAAGCGCTCTTCAGTCTCTCATTCCTCAATAGCGTCATTAAAGCACCCAATTTATTTTCGCTGAATGCGAGATAGGCCTATTTTAACTTTTGATTAATAAAATGTTCTGCTATAAAAGTTTATATTCTAGTTAAAGCTATTCTATTTAAAATGTAGGCTACTTTTACATAATTATGTTTTGCTTTCGCCAAATGGCCCTTTGCGCCACCTGGTGGTCATTTCGCAACCGATCTTTGTAAATACGGCAGGTTTATTTTTGCCAACGGTAGATTTCACCGCGGCCACTTGCCCGCGGCGGTAAACGACATTCTGGTTGTCCACCAACTGTAAGTCAACATTTGAACATCCCATATCTTTCCTTTTATATCAGATACATTAGGTTACTTGATTAAATTGAAACCCAATACTTTTATTTTTTAATACTTTTAATATTTATATTTAAAAGTGTAATCTGGCACATTCGAGCACAATGAATTACTGGGGAGAGGCACAGCTGTGAAGGATCGATTCTGATGTATCCCCGCATTCATGGGAAAAGAGAGGAAGCAGTTGCAGGCCGCATTTTGAAGGAGCCTACGAATTAGGACGCACCTATAATCTCTACTTTCCTCAAGCTTCTCTGCTCTGATTGGTCAGATGGTTCAGTCTGTTGTGATTGGTCTACCTGCTCTTATTGGTCAGATGACCCAGTCTGTTGTGATTGGTCTACTCTGCTCTTATTGGTTAGATGACCCAGTCTGTTGTGATTGGTCTACTCTGCTCTGATTGGTCGGATGGCTCAGGCTGTTGTGATTGGTCTCACTCTGCTCTGATTGGTCAGATGACCCAGTCTGTTGTGATTGCTCTACTCTGCTCTGATTGGTCAGATGACCCAGTCTGTTGTGATTGCTCTACTCTGCTCTGATTGGTCGGATGACCCAGTCTGTTGTGATTGCTCTACTCTGCTCTGATTGGTCAGATGACTCAGGCTGTTGTGATTGCTCTGATTGGTCAGATGACTCAGGCTGTTGTGATTGGTCTACACCTTACATCGCACATCAGAAACCAAACAGCCATTACCATAAGTGATCTTCAGCTCTGTTCGGAGGCTTCCTAAAGCTCCCTAATTGTATGATTTTACCTTATCAATCCGAACGAGAATCCGATGATGACTTTTATTTTTGACTTCAATGCTTGTATCCTCAGGACATGTCACTGCTTTGGGGGTATACATTAATTGAAAAAAGAAAGCTTGTTTGGCCATGCTTTACAACATTTTTAACACATTTTTAAAACATTTATTCTTTCATAACCTTAAGTATTCTTTGCAAAATTCTCTTGATCAATAAATGCAACGCCTCTTTTATGAATATATTAGACTACTGTAACATATTACATATGCACATTTCTAGGGCCAATGAATTAGCAATACGGACAAAACTTTGCTGAAAATTGTTGTATACGATCTATTTCATGCCTCAGTCCTCTGATTGATAGTTCATACTTATTATTTAAAGAATAAATGTTTTAAAAGTTGGATTAAAATGTAATTTATACTCCCAAAGGGTAAGACGTACCCTGGCGATAAAACATATACAGACAACAAATGTAATAACGTAATACTTAACAGGTTTTTAAACATGTAAGTCCCCTCCAAATATTGTAAATATGTTAAATAAATCTATTACATTTATCTAAATGTAAGTAGATTCCCGACTACAGGTGGTCAAGTTGCTGCCCGTGAGCTAAACAAAGAGTATATGAACAAAGTCACCAAATATGTATTCACAACATTCTTTTAAAATTCACAACCCTTTTAACATGAAACCAATACCTACAATTTCCCTGCATCTGCCCACAGCCTCTCAAATGTATGTATCCTCTACAGTACAAAATCTTTTTTAGGGTTAATTGTCATTCACTGACATTCAGAGCTGTGTCGTGGTCACTTTCTGGTCTGGACACTGAACGGATCCAGCTGACTATGATAACCTTGGGATAAGGATGAGACAGATAAATAAGTATCAGGTTTTGACTTTTTACTCACAGCACTTGTAATCACACATGGAGATATTCATTCAAAATTTCATAAAATCTTATGGCAGCCCCCAATTTTTATGTTTTAAAAGGGTACACATAACCATTAGCCTTTTAATGTGGTGACACTTTACAATAAGGTTTCTTTAGTTAATATTAGTTAACTAATTTAGTTATCATGAGATAAGAATGAACAAAATGTATTAAATATTTATTAATATTTGATAAAGATTATTCTATATAAACATATTACTAATACATTATTAAATCAAAAGTTGTATTTGTTAAAGTGCCCCCAATAGCCTATAATGTTATTTTAAAGTTAGAAAAGTCCTAATGGATTTGGTTTTGGAACAACGTCAGCTCTTCCGTGTCCTGAGTCATTTTTTTTTACAAAAAAAAGAAAGAGCAAATAGTACAGTATTTAAGAAAATACATCAAAAGTAACAGGGTTCCACACAGTGTAAATCTACATGAAGATATTGAAACATTTTATCAAATTTTCTTTTTTTTATTATTGTTATTTATTTATTTTTTATTGCAAATGAACAAAGCAGTAACACATACAAGGTAAGAAATCAGTGACACACATATACAATACAGAAGAAGGGGAGAAAAACACAAAAAAACTAAAAAGACTCTTCTTTATGTGTAAAGATGTGACGTAATGACTCAATATAGTCTACTAGCCGAGACTCTTCTTTATGTGTACAGATGTGGACGTAATGGCTAAATACTAGCCTATAGCCGAGACTCTTCTTTATGTGTACAGATGTTGACGTAATGACTCAATATAGTCTCTAGCCGAGAAACTCTTCTTCTATGTGTGTACAGATGTAGACTGTAATGACTCAATATAGTCTACTAGCGAAGACTCTTTTTCTTTATGTGTACAGATGTGACGTAATGACTCAATATCATCTACTAGCCAGAGACTCTTCTTTATGTGTACAGATGTGACGTAATGGCTCAATATAGTCTACTAGCCGAGACTCTTTCTTTATGTGTACAGATGTGACGTAATGACTCAATATAGTCTACTCAGCCAGAGCTCTTTCTTTATGTGTACAGATGTGACGTAATGACTCAATATAGTCTACTAGCCGAGACTCTTCTTTTATATGTGTACAGATGTGACGTAATGACTCAATATAGTCTACTAGCCGAGACTCGTTCTTTATGTGTACAGATGTGACGTAATGACTCAGATAGTGGTCTACTAGCCGAGACTCTTCTTTATGTGTACAGATGTGACGTAATGACTCAATATAGTCTACTAGCCGAGACTCTTTCTTTATGTGTACAGATGTGACGTAATGGCTCAATATTATAGTCTACTAGCCGAGATCTCTTCTTTATGTGTACAGATGTGACGTAATGGCTCAATATAGTCTACTAGCCGAGACTCTTTCTTTATGTGTACAGATGTGACGTAATGACTCAATATAGTCTACTAGCCGAGACTCTTCTTTATGTGTACAGATGTGACGTAATGACTCAATATAGTCTACTAGCCGAGACTCTTCTTTATGTGTACAGATGTGACGTAATGACTCAATATAGTCTACTAGCCGAGACTCTTCTTTATGTGGACAGATGTGACGTAATGACTCAGATATAGTCTACTAGCCGAGACTCTTTCTTTACGTGTACAGATGTGACGTAATGACTCAGATATAGTCTACTAGCCGAGACTCTTTCTTTATGTGTACAGATGTGACGTATATGACTCAGATATGAGTCTTACTAGCCGAGACTCTTCTTTATGTGTACAGATGTGGCGTAATGACTCAATATAGTCTACTAGCTGAGACTCTTTCTTTACGTGTACAGATGTGACGTAATGACTCAATATAGCCTACTAGCCGAGACTTCTTCTTTATGTGTACAGATGTGACGTAATGACTCAATGTAGTCTACTAGCAGAGACTCTTCTTTATGTGTATCAGATGTGACGTAATGACTCAATATAGCCTACTAGCCGAGACTCTTCTCTTACGTGTACAGATGTGACGTAATGACTCAATATAGTCTACTAGCCGAGACTTCTTTCTTTACCTGTACAGATGTGACGTAATGACTCAATATAGTCTACTAACCGAGACTCTTCTTTATGTGTACAGATGTGACGTAATGACTACAATATAGTCTACTAGCCGAGACTCTTTCTTTATGTGTACAGATGTGACGTAATGACTCAATATAGTCTACTAGCCGAGACTCTTCTTTACGTGTACAGATGTGACGTAATGACTCAATATAGTCTACTAGCCGAGACTCTTCTTTACGTGTACAGATGTGACGTAATGACTCAATATAGTCTACTAGCCGAGACTCTTCTTTATGTGTACAGATGTGACGTAATGACTCAATATAGTCTACTAGCCGAGACTCTTCTTTACGTGTACAGATGTGACGTAATGACTCGATATAGTCTACTAGCCGAGACTCTTTCTTTATGTGTACAGATGTGACGTAATGACTCAATATAGTCTACTAGCACAAGACTCTTTCTTTATGTGTACAGATGTGACGTAATGACTCAATATAGTCTACTAGCCGAGAGAACTCTTTTTTATGTGTGACAGATGTGACGTAATGACTCAATATAGTCTACTAGCCGAGAGCTCTTCTTTATGTGGACAGATGTGACGTAATGACTCAATATAGTCTACTAGCCGAGACTCTTTCTTTATGTGTACAGATGTGACGTAATGACTCAATATAAGTCTACTAGCTCGAGACTCTTCTTTATGGTGTACAGATGTGACGTAATGACTCAATATAGTCTACTAGCCAAGACTCTTTCTTTATGTGTACAGATGTGACGTAATGACTCAATATAGTCTACTAGCCGAGACTCTTCTTTATGTGTACAGATGTGACGTATTGACTCAATATAGTCTACTAGCCGAAAAGACTCTTTCTTTATGTGTACAGATGTGACGTAATGACTCAATATAGCCTACTAGCCGAGACTCTCTTCTTTATGTGTACAGATGTGACGTAATGACTCAATATAGTCTACTAGCCGAGACTTCTTCTTTATGTGTACAGATGTGACGTAATGACTCAATATAGCCTACTAGCCGAGACTCTTCTTTATGTGTACAGATGTGACGTAATGACTCAATATAGCCTACTAGCCGAGACTCTTCTTTATGTGTACAGATGTGACGTAATGACTCAATATAGTCTACTAGCCGAGACTCTTCTTTATGTGTACAGATGTGACGTAATGACTCAATATAGCCTACTAGCCGAGACTCTTCTTTATGTGTACAGATGTGACGTAATGACTCAATATAGCCTACTAGCCGAAGACTCTTCTTTATGTGTACAGATGTGACGTAACTGACTCAATATAGTCTACTAGCCGAGACTCTCTCTTTATGTGTACAGATGTGACGTAATGACTCAATATAGCCTACTAGCCGAGACTCTTCTTTATGTGTACAGATGTGACGTAATGACTCAATATAGCCTACTAGCCGAGACTCTTCTTTATGTGTACAGATGTGACGTAATGACTCAATATAGTCTACTAGCCGAGACTCTTCTTTATGTGTACAGATGTGACGTAATGACTCAATATAGCCTACTAGCCGAGACTCTTCTTTATGTGTACAGATGTGACGTAATGACTCAATATAGTCTACTAGCCAGAGACTCTTCTTTATGTGTACAGATGTGACGTAATGACTCAATATAGTCTACTAGCCGAGACTCTTCTTTATGTGTACAGATGTGACGTAATGACTCAATATAGTCTACTAGCCGAGACTCTTCTTTATGTGTACAGATGTGACGTAATGACTCAATATAGTCTACTAGCCGAGACTCTTCTTTATGTGTACAGATGTGACGTAATTACTCAAATATAGTCTACTAGCCGAGACTCTTCTTTATGTGTACAGATGTGACGTAATGACTCAATATAGCTCTACTAGCCGAAGACTCTTCTTTATGTGTACAGATGTGACGTAATGACTCAATATAGCCTACTAGCCGAGACTGTTGTTTATGTGTACAGATGTGACGTAATGACTCAATATAGTCTACTAGCCGAGACTCTTCTTTATGTGTACAGATGTGACGTAATGACTCAATATAGTCTACTAGCCGAGACTCTTCTTTATGTGTGTACAGATGTGACGTATTGACTCAATATAGTCTCACTAGCCGAGACTCTTCTTTATGTGTACAGATGTGACGTAATGACTCAATATAGTCTACTAGCCGAGACTCTTTCTTTATGTGTACAGATGTGACGTAACGACTCAATACAGTACTTTGCATAGTCCCAATGGTGTTACAGGTAATACTAATGTACCCAAAACTCACAAATGAAAAGATAACCATTTAACTTAAATATCTGATCCACCAATATTATGCCATTATCAAACCAATATTTCAAAAACAATGATTTACATTTATACAATATATCCATATTATTTCATATATAATGCTTATAGGCAAGGCAAGGTTATTTATATAGCACATTTTATACACAATGGTAATTCAAAGAAGAAATTAAAATCAAAAGAAATCAGAATAATTAAAACAGTTTAAAATTAAAAAATAATAAAAATATAATACCGCTTTTAATTAGAACAGTTTAGAATCAAAAATAAAATGAAGTACAGTGCTCATTCAGTAAATGCACAGCTAAACATGTGTTTTGAGTCTGGATTTGAATGTGACTAGTGTAGGAGCACACCTGATCTCTTCTGGAAGCTGGTTCCAGCTGCGGCTGGCATAATAGCTAAAAGCAGACTCTCCATGCTTTGAGTGAATCCTTGGTATTTCTAGCTGATGTGATCCTAATGATCTGAGCGTTCTGTTGGGTTTATATTCAGTGAGCATATCTGCAATATATTGAGGTCCTAACCCATTCAATGATTTATATACCTGTAATAATACTTTAAAATCAATCCTAAATGTAACTGGCAGCCAGTGTAAAGACCCGAGGACTGGTGTGATGTGTTCTATGTTCTGGTCCTGCCCAGATTCCTGACTTGGTTTTCAGTTGTTGGACCCTGAGCGTCAAGGTATCGCATTCACCTTGAGAACTTCATCTTTGTTTCCAAACGCAATGACTTCAGTTTTGTCTTTGTTTAACTGAAGAAAGTTTTGACACATCCAACTGTTTACTTCATCAATGCATTGGCACAGGGAGTCAATGGGGCTGTAGTGTCGTCTTGCATAGCTGTGGTAAGAGCTGCAGTTCTTTCTCATTATTTTGCCCATTGGGGAGCATATACAGGTTGAACAGGAGTGGTGCAAGAATCGAGCCTTGAGGGACTCCGCAAGTCATGGATGTCCACTCAGACTTATGTTCTCCTATACTTACAAAATAACCTCTCCCTTCTAAGTATGACCTGAACCATTTTAGGACTATCCCAGAAAGCCCTCCCAGTTTTCCAGCCTGTCAAGAAGTATGTTGTGATCGACAGTGTCAAATGCAGCACTGAGGTCGAGTCGTACCAGTATGGATAATTTGCCTGTATCAGTATTTAAGCGAATATCGTTTATTATCTTTATGAGCGCTGTGTCTGTGCTGTGATGCGATTTGGAAACCAGATTGAAAATTGTCAAAGTATCCATTTGAGCTTAAGAATTTGTTCAGCTGATTGAAGACAACCTTTTCAATGATCTTGCCTATGAAAGGAAGATTTGAGATCGGTCTATAATTGCTTAAGATGGTCTTATCCAGATTGCTCTTTTTCAGGAGGGGCTTGACAACTGCAGTTTTCAGGGAGTTCGGAAAACTCCCAGAGCGAAGTGAGGCATTTACCACTTCTAGGAGATCTGCTTCTAAACTGTGTAACACACTTTTGAAAAAAGATGTGGAAAGTGTGTCAAGGGCGCAGGTGGATGTTTTAAGGTGATGTACGGTTTCTACCAAAATTGTGCTATCAATTTCTTCGAAATCATATGTGGTGAAAAGTTGTGCTTGAAGATGAAGGATCATGATAAAAAGGCCTGGTGATGAATTGTTGATAATTTAACTGGTATTTTGTCAATGTTATAATTACAATTAAGAAGAACATTTATACTACCAATGTTAGAAAGCATATGGGAAGGGATAAAGTTCCAAATGCAGTAAGGATTTCTAACAACCTGACTTAAGCCAGTTTACTTTAAATTGATTATTTAACGTTTCAAAATCCAAAAATTTAGGCCACCATTTTCATATAAATTCATAATAATGGTTTAATGTAATGTATTTTGTTTTTCCATATAAAATCAAATAGTATTTTATCAATCTCTTTGCAAATTTATTTTTCAAAGCCATTGCTACATTACAACAGAATTACAAATCTTAAGTCTTAGATGGATTGCAATATAAGTAGCCAACATTGCTTGATTTCAACGCCATCAATAAAGCCTTGACCTCCGACAAAGTATGCTGATTTGCCCTCCTCTCTAGCCTTTTTGATCACTGGCCACAGTTTCTAATTGATTCCCTAATCATTTTTATTATTATTTTCTAATAATAAAAATACAAATTTTGGCAACACTTTATTTTACGGTGTCCGTGATACAGAGTAATTACTTACTTACTTAATTAATTAATTAATTAGATAATTAAGTTATGGAACAGCCTGTACTTACAGATTGCAATTACACTCATGTAATAGGCAGCTACTGTTACACATGTGTAACAGGCCGAGTCGGTTACATAAGTGTTACCGAACTTGGTACATTGTAATTATATAAAAAAAGTATGTTATACTACTCAATGTAATAACAACTATTTAAATATGTTACTAAGGTGTGAAAAAGCCTGCAGTTCCACATGGTCATTTTGTAGCTTCTAAAATAGTGCATCAAGATTGTACTTAAGTGTATTTCATGTGTATAAGGTATGTAGATACACATGAAGTACACTTAAAGGAGAACTCCGGCAAACAATGAACCTTTGGTCTAATAAAACATTGGTACCTAGCCAATCTTTCTCTGAGATTTGTTTTCATGATAATCTAATTTAAAGAGTTTTATCTCTAAAAACTGTTTCAGCGTATAATGCTACCACTGGGGGCATTGACTAAGTAAAAAGAAATCGCTAGTTTATACCACTAACAAGGCTCAAAATAGCCCCACACAAACACAGTAACATAATGAGGGTCCATACATGCAAAACGAAGCATTGAGAACTTTGTAAGTGTACAGACCGTTTAATAAGAAGATACGTTATAAAGACAGTTCACTTTGTGTATCCAGACAGGAGCCATCTTAGAATATAGTCTCGATAAGTTGAATCACGACTTATCTAATACCTATTTCTATTACATAGAAACATTATATTAAAGGTACAATATGCTGGATTTTTGCAGTAAAATATCCCAAAATCACTAGGACAATGTTATATATTTTGTTTAGTTGATTACCTACAATATCCCAAATGTTTTCAACTATTTGTAAATCGTGAGAAAATTGTGATTTTAACCAAGGAAACGGGGCGTGTGAGCGGGGTGAGGTGACCAGTGGCAATGACATCATATCCGCATTACCCTGGTTTCCACCAGGTTTAACCTCGGATTGCAAAAGCAACCATCGCGACCATTGCCAACTTTGGACTGACAGAGATGAGAATGTAACATGTTACTTCTAGACTGGTGAGCAAATGTACATTAAACTAATCAATCGTATGTAGTTCAAAATGATGAAATGTTAGAATATGATCTGTATGTTCTTCTCTAATATTATTCTAGCTTAGTCTCATAAAGCCAACACACAACCTACAGTAACTAACAACATTCAACACACTCAAATCCCGTTACGTGTGATAGTGAAACTGTTCAGAGCAAGTGAAGCAGCGCTGTGTTACCTCAAGTTTAATTCCTCTAATAAACTGACCTGTGTGAGTAATTCAGCTCAGATGAACCTTAAGATTGTGCAATGTTTGGGGTCCTCTAGGACTGGGGCTGGGAAAAACTGACAAAATTTGCCAAATAACTATCAGATCTCCCCTTCTTCTCATGTTTCCATTTTCCATCCACGTCGGTGGTCTTCTAGACAACTTGAATGAACGAGAGTTCGCACCAGGATGTATTTGGGGCAGAGGTTGGGGGTCCAGAGCAGGAGATCAGGAGTTTCCTGTTTCAGCAATGCAATTGGTTGTTGGGATCTGGTGTAGAACTTATTTGCATAGTCTAAAGTTCACAGTTTGAACCGTGTTTGTAAAGGTTTACCTATGCAGTATTTAATAATAAGTTCAACTGTATACATAGAGTACAAACATGAGTCTTGGTAGTGAAACAGGTCAATTTAGCCAGAGCTGTCTCTCGCTCGCTTACCTCTCTGACGTCGTGCACGGTTAGGAGCTCAACATCTGTCTCGCACGCACGTCTCGCCCCTGATTACAGGATATTTAAACTCAAATGTCTGCTTGCCATAGCTTGATTCAAAACGGTTAGCTTGTAATAATGATTTTAATTCCATTGGCACTGGTAGTTTTTACCGTGGGAAATTTGAGCATATCTTTGTGTCATTACGTCAACACCCGTACACATGAAGAAGGAGTTTCGGCTAGCAGGCTATACTGCGCATGAGGAGATGTGGAGATGTATAGAGGCTTTCCTCGCAGCACTTTACATAATTAAACTTATAGCATCCAGAAAGATTCAAACAACAATTATCAGTGTCAACTGGAGATTCAGCAGTTATAAAACCCCAGACTTCGTACTTCGGATTTAAGGTGGCTAGAGAAAGAGAAAGAAAACGTCTCATGTGAACACAAGGATTTAAACATCGGTGGGGCTTTTGAAAAGTGTGTGAAGTGTCTGCCAAATGCATAAATTTAAATGTAATGCACAGTAAACCTGCTTCATTAGACCTACTGGATCGTTCTATCGAGTCGCGTGAAAAATATTTACTGTTCTGCTATCTAGAAAGATCCCGCAGAAAGCAATGGTCTTGCTATCAATAAAACATTCAAACATATTCCATGGGGAAAAGAGTTAAAAAGCAGTTCATCCAAAACGAATATTTAACTCATAAATAGTTCTTCAATATTATTAAGATAATATATTAATAATAACTTCTAGATAATGATTCAATTTAATTTAATAAGTGCTTGACTCCATTAATGAGAGTGGCATATAAAGGTGCATATCAAATGGAAAAATCGTTTAAGAATTATTTTGTTTCCTTCTTACTTCGCTCACACCAGTAAAACAAGTGCATATAAATGGTCTAGAGTGTGTGGACAGTATGCACGTGTCTTTATTTATTTATTCATTTATTTTCAGGTTTATTTAACAGGGACATTGCACACTAATAACACATAATTAAATGTACAGTGTGCCAGAATTAGCCAATAGGCTATGTTACATCTGCTGTCCCTGGACAGATCTTGATATGTCACACCTAAAAAAAACAGTATAGCTGGAACAATAACTAACAACAGAGGTTTCACCTATCAAACACAAGAGAACAACAATGAGCCAGCCAACCGCAAACGACAAGGAAGACAGTGCAGCGGCAAGATTTCATGTCAAGTCCTGACTATCTATTAACCAAGTTTATTTTTATTTATAAATCCTAATGTGTGTGTGGTATGTTGCGTTTGCACATTTCAATGCCCATTTTTGTGTGTACATACCGCTGTATACATTAAGCCCCTGACCTGAATAAACCATCCTTCCTTCATTTCACCCTTGCATTGTGTATTGGACGAGGCAGTGAAACCTTCTTAATGCACCAGTTCAGCTATAATCTGCAGGCATTACTTGTGTTGCTCAGTTGGTCTTGAATGGGGATTCCCTTCTGTGGCATTGTTCGGTGAAGGTTTCCCAGGTTTGCTTGAGGTTTGTGGTCTGGTTGCGTCTGCAGCACGGTAGGGCAACTTCAGTCCTGAGTTTAGCTTCAACCCTCATCAAACACACCTGAACGAGCTGATCAAGGCCTTCAGGATCAGTAGAAACTCACAGGTGTGTTTGATCAGGGCTGGAGCTAAGACTGTGCAGGACAGTGGCCCTCCAGGAACCCAGCATTAGATCTCTCTCTCACGATGATCAAGAACACACACACACACATGTAACTATTCCATCCTCACCTTCACCTCCTCTGGTCTTCGGAGAGTTTTGCTGTGTCATAGAAATTTCAGAGACCAGAAACATGATCAGCCCAAAGAAGTGCTGCACACAGGAAAAATGATTCAGCTGCAAAAAAATGGAGCTGGAATCTACTACACATCTGAATTCATAAAACACGTCTTTCCTTTAATGCACTATTTGTTTAATTGTGTATTTTATGTGCACATGTTTACAGTGAAAATTTATTTCATTCATTTGGCTGAGTATATACACGAGAGTTTTTCAAAAACAAAAAATCATATCACACAGAAGTTGAGCTAAATGTAATAAACACAAAGAAAAATAATAAATATCTTAGTCTTTTGGCAAAAAATGAACAAGGTAATCTTGCACTTATGTTTGGCAACTGTGTGTCTAAAAACCTCCTGGAATTCTTGAAATAGCAGATTCAGCACGTCCGACTCGTTGTTTCAGAAAGAAATGCATCAACAGAAGAAAAGAAACACAGTCATCAATACATTTTATGGAATACTTGTAATATACACTAGTAACGGGTTGACCCTTTTGCCTTCAGAACTGCCTCAATTCTTCGTGGCATAGATTCAACAAGGTGCTGGAAGCATTCCTCAGGGAGTTTGGTCCATATTGACATGATGGCATCACACAGTTGCCGCAGATTTGTCGGCTGCACATCCATGATGCGAATCTCCCGTTCCACCACATCCCAAAGATGCTCTATTGGATTGAGATCTGGTGACTGTGGAGGCCATTTGAGTAACAGCGAACTCATTGTCATGTTCAAGAAACCAGTCTGAGATGATTCCAGCTTTATGACATGGCGCATTATCCTGCTGAAAGTAGCCATCAGAAGTTGGGTACATTGTGGTCATAAGGGGATGGACATGGTCAGCAACAATACTTAGGCAGGTGTGGCGGTGCAACGAATGCTCAATTGGTACCAAGGGGCCCAAAGAGTGCCAAGAAAATAAAATCCCCACACCATGACACCACCACCACCAGCCTGAACCGTTGATACAAGGCAGGATGGATCCATGCTTTCATGTTGTCAGACGCCAAATTCTGACCCTACCATCCGAATGTCGCAGCAGAAATCGGACTCATCAGACCAGGCAACGTTTTCCAATCTTCTATTGTCCAATTTCGATGAGCTTGTGCAAATTGTAGCCTCAGTTTCCTGTTCTTAGCTGAAAGGAGTGGCACCCCGGTGTGGTCTTCTGCTGCTGTAGCCCATCTGCCTCGGGAGTTCCGACGTACTGCTGCGTCAGAGATGCTCTTCTGCCCACCTTGGTTGTAACGGGTGGTTATTTGAGTCACTGTTGCCCTTCTATCAGCTCGAACCAGTCTGGCCATTCTCCTCTGACCTCTGGCATCAACAAGGCATTTCCGCCCACAGAACTGCCGCTCACTGGATGTTTTTCTTTTCGGACCATTCTCTGTAAACCCTAGAGATGGTTGTGCGTGAAAATCCCAGTAGATTAGCAGTTTCTGAAATACTCAGACCGGCCCTTCTGGCACCAACAATCATGCCACGTTCAAAGTCACTCAAATCACCTTTCTTCCCCATACTGATGCTCGGTTTGAAACTGCAGGAGATTGTCTTGACCATGTCTACATGCCTAAATGCACTGAGTTGCCGCCATGTGATTGGCTGCTTAGAAATTAAGTGTTAATGAGCAGTTGGACAGGTGTACCTAATAAAGTGGCCAGTGAGTTGGAATATATATATATATATATATATATATATATATATATATATATATATATATATATATATATATATATTGGTACATACACAAGGACTAATGAGCAAATGGGAAACACCTGAACACAACGAAACAATGAACCACTAAGAAAACAGACCCGAGAAACACGTTATTATTTATTATGAATTTATTAAATAACCAAACTTCAACAACATAAGGGCAGATCCTTTTAGCGCTGCTGATGACACTTTGGAGTGACGCTCGAGTATTCATGTGTTCCAATGTATGTAAAAAATGTTTTATTCGATTCCTCTGTCCTCCTTTCCCTCGCTTCCTTCCTTCGCGTCCTACAGGGGGTGGAGCTGAGACGCAAGGAAAGGAAACGAGGGAAGAAAACGGAGGATGCACAAATATAGAAATGAGAGGCACCCGTGATAACTTAAACGTTATCATCATATTTTTATCAGACTTGAACCATTATTTTATAGTTTTCTTTAACTTCAACTCAATAGTTAGGTTGTCAAATATTCAGTGCTTTAATGTGTCTTTCTCTATAGACTTTAAACATTGCTTCTGTCATTCTGAGCCCCGATTGACTTCTCAGGGGGACGGTGAGGGTCTGGAGCTGCACGTTTCTCTGCCAGTGTGTGTGCTAAATAATGACATTAATAAGTGACTGTATTTCAACATCATTTTATTTTATTTAAGGGCTAGGGCAATAGAGAGAGACACTAAAGATAAAATCTGGTTTCTACTACCTTTTTTTACTACTACGTTTTTGTAACATCTAAAATTTAGCAGATTAATATAATACATCTAGTCAGAAGAAACACAGAATCTGTTTCAGTGATTTGCAATTCAATCTTGTCCCATCCAAACAAGTGTCTATTTAAAGAGTGTGGCAGTATTCTCCTTCAGAGACATGTCTTCAAAGAGAGCGCTGACGCTGCATCTGCTGGACAGGAGCTGTGTGTGTGTGTGTGTGTGTGTAGTTTTGGTTTGACTCAGAGGTTTCTGTGACACCATGGACTCTCAGAGATAGAGGTTTTGTGTAGGATGAGTCTTCTATCATATTTTCTCTCATACTGCTGTCTCTTTCTTCTGCCTCTGCCCTTTCGACATGTATCTTCAATACTCTTCTACTGATTCTCTCAACAGATTCATATCTCAGTTCCTCCCACTCATGCCCTAACACTGTAAACACTTTAGTGTGAATTTACAGATGATTTTACTAGTTGTTCTTTACAATTACTCATTAATTCCCACAGATGTAGTTCATTAATTAAATGGTATCTGTATGCTACGATATTACAGTAAAGAAGATGAAATGACAATATTATATTAATGATGGAGAATCACAATTATTAGCTGTGACCACATTACAATACACTACCGTATTCTTTTCTATATTTACAAATCATTTGCAGATCTGTCTGAGACTATTGGATTTAAACTAAAAGTTCATCTTAGTTTATCAAAAAGTATTCCAAAACCCTTTAAAATTCAATTATATATATATAACATATAACCGCCCACAAAGATACTTGCGCTTTGCGCTTGATAATTGCGTTTCAGATCGTTAAAATAGGGCCCCTTAGGGTTAGGTTTGTAACCTGGTTTGTACGAGTAAAAAAACTATTCTTTGCATTACAGATTTACCTTTTATTATATTATTATATTAATATTAAATTATATTTACCTTTTTATTATATTTGTATCGGTAACACTAGTAGTAAAAGTTATTAAGATCAAATCACTTTTTCTGGTGTACAAATATCAAAAGTACTGCTCATTAAGTTTCTTTTATTTGCCTGCATAAAATGATGCTGCTTATAAATGTATTTCTTTTTGATTATTTAATTAATTTAGTCAAATTTCTTCTATAGATTTTCTTCTATTCTAAACAGCTTGGCTGGCCTTTTTTTTCTTTAGTTCAGTGTACTGTAATAAGATGCATGTGATTTTGTTATATCACAAAAAGTGCAATTGAAATCAATATCACAAAGTAACGTTTAAAGCTGCAGTCTGGCGTTTTTCTTTTTGTCGTTTGTAACCCGGTTCCCTGAGAAGGCGCGCCATGGCATTGACACTTCAGCGCATGTGAAATCATTGGCCACGGGAATCATATCACATCACTGGTGCGCTGTCATGACTATAAAAGACTGCAATCATCAACTTTGAATTGTCTGAAAGAAGAAATGTGGGCATGCCTGAAGTATGGCAACATGATGCAAAAGACCTTCTCAGGGAACCAGGTTACATATGTAACCCAAAGGCGTTCCCTTTAGAGGGAACTCGACTCTACGTCATGATGTTGACACTATGAAAACATTCATACGCACTATGTCATACGGAATAAATGCCTGTGTGAGCGAGCGGTACGTTTGATGGACAGAGAAAGAGCGTGAGAAAGACAGGGAGACAAAGTAAGCAAGGAGGAAGAAAGTCACTAAGCCAGGGAAGTACCCTAGTGAGGACACACAGGTTTGATGTTTCGCTTACACAGAGACTCTGAGACGTATAAAAATATTCTATATTGGACAAAGATAAAATGCTCGTGTGCCAGTCAGTTAGGCTCAATCATAACCACAACACAATAAACAACTCATAGGTTTGTAACCCAGTTTGTACGAGTAAAAAAACTATTCTTTGCATTACAGATTTACCTTTTATTATATAATATTTACCTTTTTATTATATTCGTATATACTGGTAACACTAGTAGTAAAAGTTATTAAGATCAAACCACTTTTTTTGGTGTTCAAATATCAACTGTTACTGTACTGTTCTGCCACATTAAGAGTCCCCAGGCCTCGGCAAATTGAAAAGCAATCCCTACAAAGAGCAGCATGTATTTCAGCGCACAGTCTAAAATAACTTTTAGGCTACAATATAGAGTGAGGGCCGCCATTTTTAACGTTTGATCCATCGGCTCTATCACGTTCTAACCCTCAAACCTCCTCAGAGGAGAATAGCAACATTTCTAAGTCTATAAGCTGGAAGGGGAGCAGACAAGAGTGTAGCGATCAAACCCCTCTCATGATCTGACAATCGCCTTTCCCTTGCTGAACACTAGTGAAGCGTGCCAATGTAATTTGTGTACTTTTTACCTCTGAGCTAAAATGCTGGAGTGGGAAAACAGACGAGAAATGTGTATACTACTTTGATTGGGCAGCATTCTCTGTTGCGATGTGACAGTGTTCCCCTCCTCCTTTCCCACTCATATGCAGATAGCATGCTGTATATATGTATTTTACAAAAGTAATCTTAAAATGTTGTTATACATCTAGTTTAATAATTTAAACAGGCCTTTAAAGTTTGGTCAAAAACTCCTGGCAATGCTTTGCCGGTTTTCAGGACTGCCCAAAGACCCACTGTCCTTCAGATGAGATGTTAAAGCAAGGTCCCGACTCTCTGTGGTCATTAAAAATCCCATGGCACTTCTGGTAAAGAGCAGGGTGTGTGGACCACCTTCCACCCATTGGCCCTTGCCAATCATGGCCTCCTAATAATCGGACCAATAGGTCTGATACTTTAAAGGGGTGACCCCAGTGTTGTGCGCATTATTCCCGGTACCACCTCTTGCATTTCACTTTACACAATTCATTATTACCTCCCCCTTGCTCCGTTATTTCCACCTCTTGATTAACCCCCTGGGGACCAAGGTGTATTTGGGGTCCTTGAGATGTTCTGACATGCCCTGACATTTGTACTTTTTTCAGTTGCTTATAAACATATTAATGGCACAGGTGAAATTACACTATATTTAGCACAAACAGGGCTACCATAATATTACCCCTTTTTCCACCAGAAAAGAACTGGTTCGGAACTGGTGCTGGTTCAAAGTTGGTTCGGAGTTGGTTCAACTTGCGAACCCGTTCAGAACCTGTTTGTTTTTCCACTGACTAGAGCGCCCAGGGAACGACATCGTTACGTCACTGTGTACGTCGCCATACGTCTTAGCTAGAAACGCTTGCAAGTACAATTGAAATATGTAAGTCTTTTAATCTTTTCGTTTGATATGTAATCTTTTCTGATAAGTTATGTACCCCGGTCTTGTGTCTTTTTTTCTTTCCATTTATTTGATCTATATTGTGACTGTTTTCTTCTTTGCTTATAATGTTTTCAATAATAATAATTTAAAAAATAGAAACGCTTGCGCCAACTTCAAGTATAACAATTATAAAGGCGGACTCCATCGTGTTTCTGCAAATGTCTCTCCTGGCTTTGTTTAAACACATCTAAACCCGCCCCAGCCCCCGACGTAAGCATGACGAGGTAAAAGAACGGTTCTAGTCCAGCAAAGAGTTGGTGCCGCTTTGGAACCAGTTCTCCCGGCCGAGAACCGGTTCTTTGGCTGTCGAAACACAAATAACTGGTTCGCACGCAGGCACCGGCTCTCAAAATGCTTTGGTGGAAAAGGGGCTTATGTGAGCAACATATATGTACATGTTTGTATTTTTGAGAGAATATTGTTTATGTGTGGTTATTGAAAAACTAAAAATGAAAGTTTCTGAAATAAGGCCACAAATCACATACGAAATTTGTATCCACAAGACTTTTGACTAATGGATGTTGTTGCCTAGGTTTTTTTCTTTGTTGTGTTTAATTGTATGTTTAATACACATATATATGTGTAGAATTGGTTGGAAACAGTTGGAAACATCTTGAAAAAGAAAATTATTTTTCCATATAAAGTATTATTTTTAAAGTAGGCCATTTACATATTAAGTATTACTGTAACACTTTACAATAAGGTTCATTACTTAACATTAGTTAATGTATTTACTAACATGCACTAACCATGAGCAATACATTTTTTACTGCATTTGTTCATCTTTGTTAATGTTAGTTCATGAAAATACAGCTGTTCATTGTTTGTTCATATTAGTTCATGGTGCATTAACTAATGTTAACAAGATTTTTAACAAGATTTTAATCAAGTATTAGTAAATGTTGAAAATAACATTAACAAAGATTAACAAATGCTGTATATGTGCTATTCATTATTAGGTCATATCAACTAATGGAGTTAACTAATGTTAACTAACAAACCTTATTGTAAAGTGTTACCAGTGTTACAATCCAAGTTAAGGATTCATTATTTAGATATGTGCATTGCATTAGCTTGCATTGGATAACAGTTGATTAGTTTATTTTTGACTAAACATACTATATATTTAACATATGAGCAGAAACTGTCTAACTAAAGTTTATTTGACGTCTATTTTATTAAGAATCTATTTCGTCTGTAACAGTAGACTATGCATCTGTGCTGTTCGTTTGTTCACATGCCCGGATTAACAGAGTTTTGTGCCCTAGGGTGACCACAGTTTAAGTGCCCCCCCCCCCCCGTCCTCCTCACACTTGATGTGTGAACAATTGAAATTGAGTATTTCTATGAAGACAATAGATGTAACAACATTACATGAACTTACAGCTAAAGTAAAGGCTCACCACAAATACTGCAGGGTTCCAGACTGCGACCAAAATCGACTGAATTTTTTATCCAGCCGCACATGTGCGACCATAGACTGTAAAAAGTGTGCGACCAGTAAATTTGCCACACGTTAAATGCATGGTAAAGCGTGGAAGGAGTGTCAATGAATCCGTGACAAGAATAGCGTGCGTAGACGTCTGTGGGATGGAGACGGAAACGAATATCACTCGTTAGTCGTTACCTAGCAGCGAATGCAAACAAAATGAAAGTAGAACGAAACGCAATGGGCGGCAGTGTGTCACTGTGGAATGGACCAAGATCGGGGGAGGGTAGGGGGCACTTACCAAAATGCAATTACATTTCTTTATTTTTTAAATGCATAAATAAATATGTATTACATATATATCTATTAACTATATAGTTAATACGTTTATAAAATATGACAAATATTTTAAAGGTCTAGTCATTGTTTTAATGATTTGGTGCCCCCCATTGGCTGGTGCCCCTGGGCACTCGCCCGGTGTCACCTATGGATAATCCGGCCCTGTTTGTTCACACACCCGATTCGATATTAAAACAATCTTTTTGGTTTTACAGATCAGTATAGAACAAAATCTCATGCGCGTCTATGTCTGTGTGTGCGCGCATTTATTATTTAAACAGTCTTTGTGCAGTTTACAGACACTGTTCAATAATGCGATTAGAACAAAGCACTTAAGAATAAATTGCTTACATCAGCTGAATCGGTGTGCTCCTCCTCGAAATGAAACAGGTAACCTAGGTAACTTTTCCAGAAAGTATTCCTCACAGCGCAGCAAGACAAAAAGTTCAGGACGAGGGAAGATTAGTAATAAACTCAGCCCAGCTGATGTGGGCGTTATATGGTTTGCCTCAGCATTAGCGTTTGAATAGCGCGCTCTCACTGGGCGGGGTCATATTACGCTGATAATTTAGGTGAAAGGGAAAATTCTACAGATTATATCAACTGAGAATATTTGTTTTTCATATAAATTACTTCATTTAGAAAGAAGAGAATTTCAGCTTCATAAAGAGAGATCTTTCGTGTCTCTGTGACAAGTATTTACTGAGTTACAGTTCATTTTTCGGACACGCTTCAGAAAGATTTTTTGCGGAGACATAGTGAGCTTTATTTTATTTATTTTACAAAAACACAAGGTTTTGATGTTGATAAGAGTGTACACACAAAAAAGAAGACCCTCTATAGTTTAATAATTATGTATTGATTTTATTTATATGACCATTAATGACGGAGTATTTTAAGTCTATGTTGCAGCTATGTGGAAAAAAATAACGATCAAAACGCGGGGCGTGTTTTTGTCGCGGTTTGTAGAGGAGGGGCAGGCAGAAGAAGACAGAAGAGGCAAATGCTCCAATTCAATTATTTTACTTAATCACTCAAAACAGGTACAGGAAGATGGGCAGGAACGGCCAGGGCGGAGCAGGCTGAGGGCTTGACCAGGGCGGAGCAGATGGAGGGAGGAGACCCATGGTGGAGCCGATGGAGGAAGGAGCCGAGACGGAGGCGGGGCTGGCGACACCAGGGGGGCGACTGAGAGAGGCGTAGCAGATGGGAGAGGAGACCGGGTGAGGCCGTAGGGCAGACGAGATGGGGTGATGATGAGGGACCGAGGGACCATGGCTGATACCGGGAGGCTCAGGTGACAGAAGTGACGACAGGGACACAGAAGGACACGGTGAGGACAGAGGGAGTGAGGACCGACGGGGCACTGAGGGGAGTGAGGAGTCCAACCGAACCAGGGGGTGGAAGGACGAGGCGAAGCCGAAGGGAGTCTGGGGGACGAGGGAGCCTGGCGGAACTGGTGGACTGAGGGGCCATGGTGGAGCTGAGGGAGGTAGGAGCCAAGGGGGAGCAGATGGGACGAGGGGCTGAAGAAGTGTCCAGGAAGAGGAGGTTGGAGGCAAAGACCGGGGATCCACTGACCAGGCTTGAACAGGATGGCTGGAAGGCAGAAGGGCTGACAGGCGACAGATGAGAGGAGGCAGGAGAGGGAGGCTGGGTGGGATCCTGGTCTCCGGGCTCTGGCTGGACGACCCTCGGGATCTGGCTGGGCTCTCGGTGGGACAAGACTCTGGACGGGCTGTTCTCGGCGGGCCAATTCAAGAGGATCCTGGGAAGTGTAGTGAAGAAGATGCAGACAGAAGGTGAGACGGAGGTGTGTGACAGTTTTTGGTCCTCAGAGGGTTAAGCCACTCTCCTATAAACTTTGTTGCCTGAAAAGGGGTCATATAATGGTACATTTTATTGTAAGGTTGATTGTTCTGAATGTGTGTTGGCAGTGCCTCAACACAACCATCATATAATGATAAAAATCCATCCAGTGTTTTTGTTTTCAATCTCCTGATATGTTTTCCCCTGCCTCAAATCGAGCCAGTTGTTTAGACTCATGTGATGTATATTACGACCGCATGATGCCCCTCCATCATTGTCTGATCGATACACGCTTCTAGCAATGATACGTGCCTAGCGAGCGGTCATCAATAGTCTGCCATTGTTGATACACTGGAGCAATAATGGCGTCAAGCAACTGTTGTTCTGCAATAAACAAACACAGAAATCATTCTGATGTTCCTTAATTTGAACCGCTGAAGTATGCAGTGGCTGAGTTTTGTTTATCAATGGACATTTCCCACATTCAACGTTCAATGCTCTCATGTTTGTGTGCATGCTATATATCGCAGACTATCTTTATAAACCGAAGGTCAGTATAAAGCTGGTTTTGCTAAGAAGCTGCCCCTGAGAAAATGTTTGTACCAACTATTTATGTTCCCTTCTTGCACCTCCCATATAGAGAGGGAGTGTAAGTATGTTTATTTCTCTACCCTTTATATTCACTTTTACAAATTGCCTGCAAAACATTTTTCATGACCATTAGCTGTAATGTTAATCTGTCAATGAACGGACGTATACATCAGTAAACACACAACAATCGTATCTCACTACTCTACCCTGCCAGTGCATACAAAGATAGATCAAAGGGACATTACGCTAACCAACCAGGAACAGTTCGAGCAAATGCTTGGTTCAAGCTCTTAACTGCTCGAACTTCTTCGGGCCTGCCATCTTCTTCTGGGTGTGACTGCGGTTCAAACTGATACGGTTGCACAGATATGTCCTCATAGACTCCTGCTGCCATTATCTCTCCAAAATATCCCTCAACTGTTGTAAAGTGCAGAACAGAGGGCGGAGTCAGCGAAGCTCATTATAATTTAAAGTCATATGCACTGAAACGGCATGCTGAAAAAACAGGTGTTTTTGACCAGGTAAAATTAAGTGTTTTCGAAAATACAAAGTAGAATTTTTTATAAAAGCATATTACTTTCTATAAGTATACTTTCTATAAGTATAAGTATACCTTTCTATAAGTTTTCATTTGAGAGCCTAAAGATTCATATTAACTTGTAACAAAAATGTGCATTATATGACCCCTTTTACCACATGCCTCTCGTCATTGAGCTCTTTAGTACTGCATATTTGACTCATTGAAATATTTAAAACATATTCAGCCTATAGACCTTATGCACCAGAGAAACGTGGGCGCCGCCATCTTTAGAATATTGTCTCTGAACTTCCGTTTTTGCGGTCGCTCTGTATATTTCTATGGCATCACTGTCGAGGAATAATTAGCTGGTGAAGTGGATTTTACTTATTGTAGAGTTAACTAAAGTTATCATGAGGATTGTAATGTTTATCATAAGCATTGTAAAGCAGATGTCTTAACAAATGTCGACCAGGAAATTTTTTACGAGCAAGTTCATTCATACCTATGCAAGATCGCTGTCAAAATACAGACCGGAAGGCAAAAGACAGCGAGCGCAGGGCTGAAAGAGGGCAGGGCTACATAAGGTCTATAGCTGGTTGACCTGAACACTGCAATTACATTTTATATTGACTATAATACTATACTTTACTATAATACTTTTTATATTTGTATCTGCCCACTGCACAACACTTTTTTTGTGCAGGTATGACATTAGAAGTGTGTAGTCAGACGAGCTTTTTGCTTTGGTGGATTAAAACAGAGGTTTTGCGGTCTTCAAAAAGAGGATGCCTCATCGGCTAGCCTGGCATTTGGGTTGTCTTCAGTATTTGCTCTTATTTCTACAAGTAATGTGGCTTCTTCATTGGCATTGGGTTAAAGGTGCTTGCTTGGAAGACATTGGGTCTGATTCATGAAAACATTAGCAGAACCAATTTGTGTGTAAATCGTGTGTAAAGTGGTTCTGGCATAAATTTCCGGATTCATTCAAATGTTCGGTATTTTCCAAATGTTAGATGGTACTGCAAGAAATCTACACCTGCTCCCAGCCACGCGTAAATGGTGTGCTTAACATTCGAACGTTTTGCTCATTAATAAGGCTGCATTTTAATTCACCTTAATCGGGTACATATTTATACAGCATTTTGAAAAAAAATATTTTATGTAGTAATTACATACGTTTTTTCTTTTTACTTCTTTTATGAGAGCCAGTAATAGCAGATCTGGTGATCGATGGTGGTCCTTCTCCAGTTTGAATACAATTTTTCCGAAGTGAACTAATTAGTTTTTTGCTGTCAAGCTTAATGTTGAGCCATTTTCTTCTCACTTCTAGGACTGTTAGATTAACAGATGAAACTCCATTAACTGCATCTGTAATATGCTGCCAAGCTTCCTTTATTTAGGACCTGATAGGCCACTATGTAGGCTTGAGAATAAAATGTGGCGTTTTGAATGAACTTCTGATAATAAAACTTCAATTTCTGCATCAGAGAAATATTTCTTTGTCATTCACATTCATGTACTATTATATGCCTATAGATGTTGTAGCTTTTATATAATGGCGGGATTAATTTTATTCTATTTATTTTTATTCTACAGGGACCATGCACAGCTCAGGTATGCACCACAAGTTAGCTGTAAGCTAATCTGCATCTGTGGTCCCTGGGCAAGGACAGTGGAAAAAGACAACAAGCACGTATACACACAAAAAAATAAAAATAAATATACATATATACATATATATATAAAAAGAATCAATGATTACATATTTATTTTACCTTTTAGCTGAAGCTTAATTCTTACATTTTAAAACTGCTAGGCCTTGCACAATCCTTAATATAATGTGGATTAGGTTCCACTTTTCAACGCGGCAAATGAAACGCTGATTGTCCAAAATTAAGTTTTCCTAATCCAGTGTAACAGTTACTCTTAGATAAGCCCTACTGACCTTACATTACTCCCTGCAAAAGACACACATTGCTTGAAGTGGGTGGTGCAAGATCATGTATCAATTTATACATTATACATGTCAGCAAGGTTAAAACCTGTCAAAGGTTAAATATGTTGTATTTCTTTATAATGATATGTGAGTTTCTTTGTTTTTTATTGATAACTTTCACCGTCTGTTTGTAAGGCTATGAAGGGCTTTATCGCAGTCCCCTCGCCCTGTGACGCTTGCCTAGCAATAAAGATAAATGTGAGAAGATCATTGTATGTAATAACAATTTAGCTGCAGCTATTGGTAACTGGTGTTATATGTGTTGTAAGTAGTGAAATTAGTTCTGTACACAATTAGATACCTTTTTTATGCTTTTTTAAAACTTAAATTAGAGTCAATGACTGTCCTGCTATATACTTAAATGATCAACAATTTGTATTGTCTCTCCCATGATACAGATATCAGGCTTATAATGTACAGCATTCTTCTCTATCGAAAAAATACATACCTACTGTTTTGCTGTACATTAGAGTCAGACAGTTAAAGTTAACCATCCTATACTTTTGGTTAAGCTGCAGTAAAGTTCACTGGGCTTGCTTTAACAATTTGCATGGGCAGAGACTATGCAATTCATCTGCGCACATTTGGATGTTACTTCGGGAAAGACACCAATTAATTAACACATAAACTAAATAAATTGGTCCTAAAATAGATCCCTGAGGTTTAATAGTGCAATGAACAAAGGATGAACATCTATCATTTAAGTCCAGTGCACTGCTGTCTTTAATCTACAAGATCCATCATGTTAAAGCTGTAAGTGTGAATGTACGTGTACGCGCATCCCATTTACTGACTGGTTGGAATTCATAAACACACACACACACACACATTTCACTATCACATCTGACATTTACAAAGTATTTGTGAATCAGGAGAAGAGTCTCACAGTGTTGGGTTGTGTTCCCCAGGTGTCCACTAGATTTCCTCCTTCCCCACGGTGTCATTCACTTCATGAACTACATTTCCCACGATCCTTGTCTTATCATTGCACTCAGCTGTTCCTCATCACTGATCATTGCACTCTGTTAATTCCCAATTATCATTGACATTTCCCTGTGTATATAACCACAGAATGTCTAATTGAAGAGAATTGGCACTGGCTGGTTACTTCCGGTTTCTGGACTGGCTGCAGTCCCACGTCTCTGTCCATGCGGGGCGCTCGCGGTCGAGTGCAGAATGAATGGGAGTCTATGGGGTTTCACCCCCAGAAATCCACTTTTCTCAGGATGTAATTTTTTGTCAAGTAATTTGAAAGTTGCATTCAAAATGGAGGGCTAAGATAATACTCTCAGCTGAAAATTGCATTTTTAAGTTCACTTATCTGTTCTAACAATCCGTTCAAAAATATAGTGTGTTCCGGCCAACAACGGCCTAACCTGTAAGAAATCAAAAGGACATAAGTACTCGTTCATTCGACTTTTGGCTTATAATCTATATTGAACTTGCGGAATCAACAATAAAATCTTTGTTAATTTAACGACAAGCAGGTGAAAGAGACACATTTAGCCGTTTAGTCCTAGCCTGACTTCGTCATACTCATATTCTAATGAGAATATGAGTCTGAGACCGCTCCATTAAGCTTTGATTATGAGGCGTGTCGTAACTGAACCAGGAAAAAACAACAACTCTGCACTCATTTGGATAATCGGTAGACCTACAACCAATCAGAGCAACGCAGTAAGTCAACTGCTTTGCATAGCGCAGTTTTCAACTACAGAACTTACTTATTTTAGAAGTTAAATAACGAGTGTTGCTTCTTTTACTTACTCCTCCATGAAGTGCGACCAAAGCAGAAACCACAACGACCACAGACTTTTCATTACGTCCCATCTTCTTAGTGACCATCGGAGCCAGCTGATAAGTTACACTTTTCCCGAATCATGTGGGAAGGACGGCAAAATATCTTTCCGATCGACAAATGCCTTGATTGCAGTTCTCTGTTTGTCTATTAAAATTATTGCGCTGTTGATTTATTTTACAACAGACGCGACAGCGGAACGTTGATAACGTGATGATTACTTGCAGATCAATCTGTCCATCATCGTATAAAGCCCGCCCTGGCAATTTGATTGGCGCGAACATTGTTTGCCTGATCATAATTACTCCTCAATGGATCGAGGCCAGACCAAACTTCCCGTCCAAAAAATGTTGTGGGCAGAGTTCAGGCTGGCATCCAGGCTAGTTTAGCCCCATAGACTCCCATTCATTCTGCTCTCGCCGCGATCACCTCCAGTGGAATTATAGTGGAACTGCAACCAAGATGATACACAATGGGGCTAATAGGAAGTGCCAAGGCTCTCCGTTAGACGGGCTCTGATATAACCCTGTCTGTTTCAGTGTGTGCCATGGAGTCCTTGCATTTATCACGCCACTTCTGATGTTCTGTTTTCTTTGCTTCTTGGTTTGTTTCCTGTATATGTTGGATTGCCTTTGGATTTTGACCCTTGCTTGGACTGGTTTACGATTTTGGATTTCCCTTTAAATAAATTGCACGTTTTCTTTACGTGCAAATCACTCTCATATTTACTTGTATATTTACGAATGTTTCATGAATGAGACCCAATGGCTTTAGGCTGGTCCTCTCCAAATACTTTTGTCCGATTTGTATGAGGCTTTGATTCTGGCATCATGGGTTCTTTCATATGCATATATAGTTTTTGCTTGTTTGGCGCGTCAATGTTTGCTTGCCACACAGATTTAGTAACAGTTCATACGCCTTACTGTTGAATTGTTCACACAGCATTGAATTGCAACTAAAGGGAATGTTCTCTGAATGAGAATGAGCAAATCTGGCCTTACTCCTCGTGCCTGTTCTGAGGAAAATCTGAGGTGATGATGAAATGTATAAGTATCACCTCGGTGGCACTGCTTTAGCACCATCAGCCAATGAATTGGTGTAATTCTATAGGGCTTCAGTCCATGTGAACACTGATGTGTTTCCATCATGCAAATCTTTCATTAACACTAAGGGAACTAGGGTTACATAGACCTTTCTCAGCTTCCACAATACAATTCAATCCAGGACTTTAATTCAGTAGGTTTTCAGTGTGTGAGGCTACCCAGTTTAATACCACACAATCAGAAAACCAAGCAACTAACACAACCAAATGTCTCTCACTGTTTGACAGATATTCATGTTAACATGCAGAAATAGTATGTTTGTGTGGCACACCTGCTTAGAAAACTTCAGTTACCTGGTGATGTTTCACTCTTGGTTATTAAACTTCAGTTATGTAGTATGGAGGCAATGATGTGTTCTGTGGTCAGAACATTAACAGTAAATATATCCAAATTCTCACCCAAAAGGAACTAATCAGCACAATGGTGACTTTATGAAACAGCTAGTGTTTGCACAGTATAATGTCATTTATTTATGGTCAGAACTTCTTCTAAAACCCTGCTAATTGTTTACAGAGCATATATCACTATCTATCTACATTCTTATCACGTATGTAAATGCATATGCTCAGAGCTGAGAGTGTGTGTTTGAGAGCGATAGGATGAGTAGGAGTGTGTGTAATTACCCGTCTGTTACTGCATGTGTGTGTGTGTTTATCCCTTTCACAGTGAGTAAGGCGAGTGGGCGACAGCAGCAACTGGTCTGCCTGTGTGTTGTTGCACAGCAGACATGCCTCACACTGCACGATATTACTCATTTCCTTAGCCTTGTGTACATGCACACACACACACACATACACACGCACAAACTCTCACACTTTTTCACAGTCAGCCTTGCAGCCCTTTCGACATGGTGTGACACCACAATTTGCCTGTAGATTTGTACACAGCGTTGCCTCGGTGGCGTGTGTGTGTGTGTGTGTGGAAGAGATGCAGGTGTGATGGACTGCAGGAGTAAGTGGCGTCACACGGATATCTGCTCCGCACACCCCATCAAGGTCAGTCGCATCAGGTCAGCAGTGCTTTTCATCTCCATCTAAGTCATTTACACTATTGATGTGTGCTTGTGACACGTTTAGAAGTTGTTTTTCTGTAATCTGTGGTTTTCATTATTTAACTTTTTTTTGTTTTTTTTTTTGTTTTTTACTTAAAGGTCATAGTTTACTTTGTAATTATTTAGTATTTATTGTTTTTTTAGGTTCCTCTGGAGAAGGTTGTTTTTAGTAAGTCATTGATGATGACTGGTTCTCAGTTTTCCACTAGTTTGTCCTGCACAAATTGCACTAGAACAGTGGAACATGAGTTAACATAAAAATTTGTGAGACTTAAACTAGTGAAAATGAATATACTGTGACAAAATAAACACCGTGTTCTTTGTGACAGTGAAGTGTAATAAATGTCAGTCGCCATGAAATCCAGTCTTATAAATGACAAAAAATGGTCTGTAAGGATAGTGTGTTAGTGTGGCAGGTAATTAGTTAAATGCTACTAGAAAGCTCCTCTTAAAGAATATTTATGTTTGTCATTTTGATTCCGTCAGTGCTTGTCCTGTTTTCTACTCTGTGATTTTTTTAAAAAGCTTTCTAAATGTATTCATTTGCAGAGCATTGTTCATGATCCAAAAACATCATGTTAGAGAGAGTTAATCTAACACAGCATGCAGGAGCGTAAAACGATTTGAAGGGATACAAGGTGTAAAATGGATTTGTACCCGACTTTCAAAAACTGAATGTTTAGGGTAATAATCGTGGCATGTTACAGCTGTGTTCTGTAATATTTTTATTTTACTCCACCTAGAGATAATAAAGTACAAGCTCGCAGAAATATCAGTTCACAGAATTGATGTTGTGTTCTATGTCTAGCTCTTCTATTTTCCAAGCTTTCCAATTCTGTTTTGAATAACAAAATTACCACAAAAAAATGCTTCTCAACTTATTATATTATTATTATTATTATATTTAAATGTCTGCTGGAGTAACATGATTATGTCTAATCCAGGACTTCTATACTTCATCTTGAAAATGTGTTCATATGTGCAGCAAACATGATGTGTGATTTCATTACTTTACAAACTACAGTATATGACCGTTGATGCATAAACAATGTGTAAACACTATAAAAACAAACCATTTGTAAGCACAGCTCAAAAAATTTTTTCCTATGAAAAACATACTAACACTCAGCTCACTATTTATTATTCAAGTAATTTTTTCTCGACAAATTGCACTATAACTTGAGAGTTACTTGTGAAAATAATTAGAATTGGTCTCTATCCAATGTGAAAGCTCAGACTGCACAAACAAACTTCTCTAAAAGGGGTCATGAACTGGCTTTTTAAATTGTATTATATTGTTGTCTGAGGTCAACTTGTGCGATGACGTTCGCTTGTTTTTTGCTGTGAGCGGATAACAGTTTTGCATATTATAATGAGTTTCGACTCACCCGTCGATGCACTTGGAGGAAATTGTTTTAAAAACGTGCAATGTTGTAAAATGGCGACCGGAATGATTCGCCCATACATGTTCGAACCCAGAGTCCGTGTGTTGCACCATTCCTGTCAGATCCAATATAGACGGCACAGCACCGTTCTTTACTCTTAATCGCTCTGCAAATCCAGTCTTGTTTACAAAATAATCCTCAGTGAAATGAAGTGAACAGACGATGATGTTTTACCTCATCAGCTGGAACGTCCTTAACAATAAAGTTTATCCATGCAGTCCTATTGGAATCCAGAGGAAGCTTATGCAGCGACTGTCTTCTTCCACAACCAGCACTGCACAATATTCTGTATTGCTCGGTAGATCGGTACGGTTTGTCATCACGAGGTAGGCATCTATGTTATTTAGCTATGCGTGTAATGCGTGAATCGGTGGGCGGGGCTAAACCAGCCGTGTTGAAGTAGGCGTTGATCTTCTTCTGCGGGGGTGGTGTTTAATCCTCTTTGACGTCATAGTCGCCACTTTAAAAAACGAGTCGTTTGCTGAGGCTGGTGTCAATAAAAGCTTTTATTGGACTAACAAGGACGTTTTCAGTTCTGAAACTTACAGGATATTCTTATAATATGATGACCTCTTAGATGTCAAAAGCTCAAGGAAAATTGATTTCTCAGTTCATCACCCCTTTGAACTTGTTTCAGCAGCTCGATCTTGTGTGATGAGTTCTGAACAGTTTGACGGCCTACATTTCCGAGAGAATCCCTATATAGTCCTCTTAGCCTTCTTTGGTCACTGTAGATGTATGGACTCAGTTTCCATGGAAACAACAGCAGGGTATCGGGTTCAGTACAGTGTGGTAGACAGGCGCTGAGAAAGAGACCAGATGTGCTGGCAGCGCACCGCAGTATAATAGAAGTGTCTAAGTAGACTGACATTAGAGACACTGCCCCACAGGAAGGTGTGAGTGAAACAAGCATATTTTACAGCTTTAAGGAGCCTCGGTTTTTTTTATGTGTGTGTTCTTGTTGTTTTGTTCAAATGCTGCACATCCCAAAGTGAACTTCAATCATGAGGTAGCTTTTCCTATCACTACAGTAGCAGTTCTTGAACAATTCTGGGAAAAGTCTGGATCAGTATATGTTTAGTTTGTTTGTTGGTACCACAAAAGCAATATAGTGATAATCATATGGATGTTTTATTTAGGTTTCAGTCGTCCAATTTATTGCTCCCACTAAAAAGCCCACAAAACCAAAGTTCTACAGAATAGAAGATAATCATATATACTGTAAATGCCACAGCAAGGGAATGAACAAACGTACTTAATCTTGTACTAAAACTAAATCTGTGGTCAATATGCTAGGATATAGATTTTAAACTATATATTTATACAAAATACTGTATTACAGGCCTGCACTGATGTTTTTGTTGAGTGCCAAGCAAGAGGTCAGTAACATATTTTTTCTTGCACTTTCTCCTCTCAGGTGAGTGGGAGTTCTGGCCGTGGCCGTGAGTGACACGTTGTGTGCGTGATGCTGATCAGCAGGAGAAAACTGATCTCTCCTAGCCCCTTGTTTTCCCCAGCCCATGTAACCTAGTGTGGCCCAGAAGGCCCGGGGGATTGTCACATGAATCCAAGCCCAGACCGCAGCAAGGAGTGTCTCCCCCAAAAAGCGGGAGTCCCGACAGGGCTCATCAGATCAACCAGCTCCGGAGGATGACTTCAAACCCCCTGCCCCTTTCCGAAGCCGACGGCAGCATCACTCCACCGAGGGTCACAGAGAGAGTGGGGATCTTCTACCGCCCGCTCCCCCCATGCTGCCCCCTTATTCTCTGTCGTTGCCTTGGCAGGTGTCCTACACCCCTGGCATGCATCACTCGTACTCTGCCGGTCCAGGTGGGAGAGCGGCGAGGGTCATCTTCGGCACCCTGGAGAGAAACGTTGTGTGGACGGGGTATGGATGGGGGACTGGAGCATACCATTCCCCACCACTCTCGCTGGCTGAGCAGTGACAACACCCCCATTAGTGTGCAACCACTCATCTCTATGCCCACGTTCAAAAGCGTCTACACAGCCGAGTCCAGGGAAATGTGGTCCTACGGCCTCGGTCGGCGAGAGCTACAGCTCGTCTCTCTCTCCCCAACCTCTTTCCACAACCTACGGCGTATCCCCACGACACCCTCCCTGACAGCAGACTCAGGTACCAAGGCAGACGGCCCAATGGTGTTGATAGCCCAGACAGCAGGCCTAGCAGAAGAGTGCCCTCTTGCGACGACTGTGGGAACGACAATGCGAGCAGGTTGGATAGTCCACATGCCAATGGCAGGAGAAGACAGGAGAATACAACGAGACAGACCCTCGGGAGAGGCCTTCTGCCACGAGAGAACACAACTGCACATTCCTCATGGGACAGGGACAGCCGGGGAACACCCAAAGCTCCAATGCCCCCCTTGTCAGACGCAAAGACAGGAAAGACCGTCACTTCTCAGGACCATTTTGGTGTTAGTGCCTCTCAGGCTGGAGCTCAGATTTACTATGCTCTGGGGTCCCTTTGCCCTTCTGCTCACCAGAACCCTCAAGCATATCCACAACTTTGTCCTCCTGTGTCCTGTTCCCCAAGGAATTCCCAGTACTCCCTGCAAAGCCAACAGAACAGCCATGGGTTTGAGACAGAATGGGACCCCTCTGCAAGGTCCTACCGCCCTCCCGTCGCTGTGCTCACTGGCCCTGACCCGCCTCCTTCTGCAGTCCTACCTCATTTTGCCAAAGGTTCACTGATCGAGCTGGCTGGTGGCCATCTGAAGAGGGTGGAGGAGCTGAAGACGGAGGACTTCTTACGCAGTGCTGACACCTTGCCTGAGTTTCACCTGAGCACCTGCACTATTCTGTTAATCTCGCCAGGACCCACGGACGGCTTCAACCACTTGCAGGTCTTACTCACAGACCGCAACACTCAGGTGAGCCCTGCACAAACATGTCTACAGAAATCAAACCATGGGTGCAAAATGATAATTACGAAGGGAATTTTGAAAACTAAAACTAAATGAAAACTGAAAACAAAAGCACAAGTAAAACATGACAACTGTCTTGGAAGCTCTTTGCATAGCTGATAAAGTATCACTATATTGCACAAGCTAAATTAAAGCATGGGCCACTTTTTTCAGATCCTTTATGACTAAATTTGTTTGCTTTGTTGAAATTTGTTGATGGATGAAAAACAACACCAAGATCTTTTACATTTTTTGTCCATGTTGAAGTAGCAACATGCCTTCCAAAACTTGATGTCTTCCAGGTAACGGAAAAGGTTACTTAGAATCCTAATGTCTGAAGCCCCTTGAAAGGCACACAGTTACGAGTTATTGAATGTGTTGATGTCATTTCCATTGAAATACGAGTTTCAGAACAGGACATATCTGACCTTCTTCATCTTTAATAATGTAAGGAGCGGGATACATCCGATTCTAGAGAGCATTTGATTGGGCAGAAAATATGATGAGAATCTGGGAGGTATTCCAGAAAAAAAGTTACCTACCTTCACATATACCCTGAACCTTCAGGCGATTAACCCAAACCTTGCTTACTCATGGTATGCAGTTTCCAAAACTGTGCTCGGTCAGCCCGGAGTATAAGACTCGAGTAACCAGACAAACAGATGCCATACCTCTTATTTCTTCTTCATTTGTTTAATGCTGATTTACATTCCAAGTGCATACCGCCACCTACTGTGCAATCATTATTTAATTTATTTAACAATCTATAAGCAGTCTTTTTATTCCTGTGAACAATAATTATACTGTTTGTTTGATGCTAATTAAATTAAAGAAAGATTGATTGAAAAAAAGAAGAAAAAAAACAGTATGTGCTGTAATAATAATATGGCTGTACACATTTATTTATTTATTTTTTGTTTAGCCATTGTGTGTCCACAATTCTTGCAAGGTGAAATGTATCACATTTGTATTTTTCTTAGAAAAACATTATATATAAAAAAACGTCCCATTGCAAAATAAAAGCCTATGATGTGCGAGATGTGAATAACGGATCAGAGTAAAATAAATATTGCTTTGTTATTTTTGTGCTTTATAGAAATATATTAAATATAATGATTTGTCTGTTTTGGAGCCCACTATCTTATAGATAACCTTAAGGCAAACAAATTCATACCAAGAGACAAAGAAACTGTATGAAACTCTTTATTAGGACTTCAAACGTTGTTCACAGGTGGCAAGACGAGTAAACTCTAGCAACAGGATTGCTGAAGAGAATATTTTCAGATTTTTGTTCCTTAATGATAATCCCTTACACATAATGTTGATAACACCAAATAACTGCATAAGAAGCCTTGCGTTTGTCTTCTTCCAGCTTGCTCTACTCTTTGCTAAGCGATTGCTCATTGGACACATTTAGCCAAGGCTCAGGATCAGAAAAAAGGATTGCAAGAGAGAATCAGAAGGACAGCAAATATAGATGTTAAAATATCCCTAGAAGAAGCCAAATGTACAAGAATAAACAAAAACAAAAAACGGCAGCATTAACGTTGCAAAGTTTGGATACAATTCCAGCTCTTACAGAAGACAACATTGTCATTTTTGAGATTCGAGTCAGTTCAGTGGTGAAATTAATTTGATTCATCTATAAAGCAGTGATATCAACATCGATTTTCCTCATCCAGTAGTGTCAGTGCTGTCGAATCGATAACATTACTGAATATTAGGTGTCTTTTAAACCCCAGCCAAGACAGTGAAGACAGTTCACTAAACTCAAACCAGTAACAATTCTGGTTACTTAAAATGTGTCAGTTTATCAGCTAAAAAAAATGAAGTTAGAAATACTCATCAAGGTTAAATAGGTACAACTAATTTGAATACTTAAATTTCCCCCTGCTCAATACAATTGAATAGTTTGAGCATTAGAGTTTACAGTTAAGCTGGCATATAAATTTCAGATCATGATAATCATTATCATTATCAGCCACCTTTGGGGTGAGAACAGTTTGGCCTTTTATAATGGATATCAACTGAAGAAAATAAAGTTAGCTCACTTTATGAACTGACAGCCTGTCTGCTAATATTAAACATTCATTTTGGAGTGAGCTATATTTGCGTTTATAACTAAATATATGTTGTTTAACAGATGTTGTTTCTGGCATCTGCAAAACGATGATTGATGTAAAAAAGTGATTCAGTCTTTGAGAATGATATTTTACAATAAGCATATTTCAGTGTAAACTTTGATTTAGATAACCTGGCTTATTTCATGTGTTTTTCGTTTTGACTTGTAGAAGTTCTTTAGCAAAGTTTTCTGTTTATTTTGATAAATTGATTCATTTTTTTGTACAATACATTTACTGTCATTAAAATATGTTCATATTAAAAATACAGAAATAAGAATAGTTCTGAAAGCACTGAATGAGATCCCATAATAATTTAATGTAGCTGTACAGTTAACAATAAATATGACATTTTATTATTGTCTGTCCCTCCTTGTAAAACAGTCTGATGGTTTCCGGGTTCTATGGAGCCAGTCCCTCAAAATACGCAATGGGCTCAGAGTGTTGTGACTCAGATCTCTCTATATGGCTCTGGATTCGCTGAACCGCCGTGGTGCATGCCCCTTACCTTTACTGGTAGTGTGTGTATTATAAACAATGGCATTAATAAAACCATACCAATTTGAGCCTGAATCAAACCCAGAGAAATGTTCTTGAAGATGATCGAGCAGAACCTGTTCAAGAACGGCTGTTAAAGCAGCTCTATGCAGTTTTTTTTTTACCTTAAAGGGTTAGTTCACCAAAAAATGAAAATTATGTCATTAATGAGCTCACCCTCATGTCGTTCCAAGACCTCCGTTCATCTTCGGAACACAGTTTAAGATATTTTAGATTTAGTCGCCAAGCTTTCTGTTCCTCCATTGAAAATATATGTACCTTATACTGTCCTTGTCCATAAAGGCAATACAGACATCATCAAAGTAATCCATGTGACATGAGTGGGTTAGTTCAGAATTTATTTTCATTTTATTTCAGACTCGAACAACAAGGTCCATAGGAACATACAAAGAAGACAGACAGACAAATAAAAACAAAGGATTACTATAATCCATATAAACAATTTCTCCAGTGCCTCCAAAGCAGCGAACTGTACCTAGTACTGCTCTGGTCAGGCCATATAAAAAAACAATTATAATTTCATTTTGCGAATCCATATGTCTCATCATAAATTTATAAACAGCATTTCTTATTACAGCATTTAGTGTGGTCGCATCATTTTGCACACACAACTGGCTTGCACTGGTCCAGCGAGGTACTTTCAAAAGAATCCTTAGAGCATCATTAAATGCTACTTGTAACTTGTGAAAAACAGCTTTTGTATAGCAACAGCACAGGTGAGGAGTATAGAGTGGTGTGCAGTAGGCTTTAAACAATGCTATTTTTACCATTTCTCTACACATTCCAAATTTCCGTGTCAGCATATTTGCCTGTGCATACAATTTACAGTACTGCCTCTGGATGTCATCATTATCAGAGAGGTCACTCCGTACAATGTGACCAAGGTACTTCACTTATTCCACAACTGCCAGATCCCTTCCTGACAAGTGGAACATGAGAAATACAGCATTACTGCTCTCCAGTCCTCACAATCATCACAACAGACTTTTTCGGATTAAACTTGATGTTTCGGATTTGTCTCACCATATTCATTACACACATCAAGCAATTGCTGGAGGCCTGCAGAACATGGTGACATAATGACCAGGTCATCATCATAAAGTAAATGGTTTAATAGTCTTTTCCTCTATCATGCAGCCAGTCTTACAGTTCGGGAAAGATCATCCATGTAAAGATTAAAAAGCATGGGTGACAGGATCCCACCCTGCCTCACCCCATTACTCACAGGTCTTGATATCACACTACCCCATCTAACCTGCATTGTTTGATGTGTGTACCAAAAACCTAATATCCGGATTAGGTAGGGAGGAACCTCTCGCTGTTGCAATTTTTCAAACAGTTTGCCATGGCTGATGCGGTCGAAACGCTTTGGAGGCATCCAAGAAGCACAGAAACACAGTGGAGTTCTGCCCTCTGTACTTCCTCACAGCCGCTTTCATGGCATAGATGCACATATCAGTTCCACTTTTTTACATTTTTTGAAAACATCGAAAATACTTTTTGGTCCTAACATAACAAAAACCACAACTTAATTCAGCATTGTATTCTCTTCCGGTTCTGTTGTCATTGCTTGTTCATCGATTCCAATGGCGCTGCTGACGTGTCATCTTGTGCGGACAGTATAAGGTACATACATTTTCAATGGAGGAACAGAAAGCTCGCCGACTAAATCTAAAATATCTTAAACTGTGTTCCGAAGATGAACGGAGGTCTGACGGGCTTGGAACGGACATGAGGGTGAGTCATTAAAGACATAATTTTTGGGTGAACCAACCCTTTAACTGAATAGCTTCAGAGTTAATGCAATGGTTATATGTCTATTTTCGGGTTGAATGTTGTGCGTTTCAATTAACAATACAAACTATTACAGGAAAACACATTGACGAAAAATAAATCATACTTACAGGTTCGTGGCCGTAAACAACAGCTTCTGTCCTTAATGTTGGAACTTCTCCATCTTTCAGGACAAGCCAGTGTGCGAATCCTGCATTGAACTTGCAAAGATTGTGGAAGATTTCCTCTGTAAAATGAAGAGCGCGCGCAAGATTTTGGGTAAATAATTATGCGAGACTGAGTTAAAAATAAAATGTAACCATTGATCCCTAACTCCCCCGTCCCCAGCAAGGCTGAACAAAGCAGACCTGCAATCCGGATGAAAAAAAAACAGCGTTTCCCACGGCATTGCGGCAACAACACTCCAGCCTACTATACCACAACAACTCTTCTCCAATGGACTTGGCCACTTTTCACCCACTTTTTTTATTTAGTATTCTCGGAGGAGGGGTTTATGTAAATATTTGGTTCAGTGACGTCAGCAACCCTGGAGGAATGTTGGTGTAGTCCTTATCGGCCATTTGCTGTACTTACATAATTTAAAAAAAAAGCAAATATCTCTTTTTGCTTTAAACTTTAAGCATTTTAACTTTGCAGATGTTGTTTATGTTTAATCAGCAACATTACACACTAACTAAAGTTAGAAAACTGAAATCGTGTTTTACTACTCCTTTAAGTAAAGTGCTGAGCTGAATTTGTGTGCCATCTAGTGCTTTAAAGGAGAATCAAATCAAATGTACCTTTAGCCCCTATGGGTACAAACAACAGTTCTTTCTCAGAGAGCATTTGAGCACTTGAGTTCCTGCAAGAGGTTTCGGTGCCACACCAAATTCTGTTGTCTTTGGTTGCCAAGTGACCAAAAGCGCTAATTTAGTTGAGGCACCACCTTCACTCTTCGACCAGTTAACCAATTCTTAGGCCGTGTGTCCACCAAAGCGCGTTAGCCTGCTGTAAACACTATACGCTCTGCTGTTCTGGCAGCGCAGTGGTTTTGCAGATCATTTGTTTCAAACTAAAGATTTATTTTTCATCCATTTTGTTGGGTTAGCTCTGCTGGTTGATGTCGTTGTACAGAGAGATTGTTGTGACCGTTGGTTGGTGTGGTTTAGCCCCGCCCCTCCTCCACTGTGAATGTTTTGTAAACATTTTTCAACTCTCGGTGACCAGTAAAAAACGCTCAGGGCGCTCCCATTGAAAACATACGCCAGGGCGTGTAGGAGAATGCTTAGGTGGACACATGGCCTTAGGCTTTTTGTGAGGAAAATCATTTCACTGTGTGCAGTCAACTTCAGTTGGCAAAGCAGAAGTTTACTCATTCCCACTAGTGTTGGTCCAACATTATTTTCATTTCATTCGTTTCGTTTCGTTTCAACTTGAAACTTGATAGAAAGAGGAAAGGCTGATTAGGAAAGGATTTTTATGTGCTGACGTATGCTGCCTTGTCCTAACCAGATGCGATGCGATAAGAGATAAGAATCCAGCGACAAATAATGTGTCTGTCCACATCATGAGATCAATCAAACCTACAGCCAATCAGAACAGCCTGTGGGCGGAGTCTTGCGGCTAGTAATCTTGACGGCCTGAGCAAGAAAATATAGGCTACATAATCAAATTCACAAATATTACACAATGTACATATTTTTAAAAATACAAAGGCTACTGAGTTACTACAGCAATCTTTCTCAAAGAATGACTTCGTTTGTTCACAGTTTGAACGTTCTTGTTTCCATTTGTTAAATTTCAAGATCTGCGGTGAATTATCCATTGTTGCGTTTCAAACGCTTTTAGCATTAAATAAAGCACTCGAAGAGTTTGTGAGATTATCAGTGCCACACTTTGTGTTAGCAGAAAAATAGAAACCGTTTCTAAAATAGATTTGTTGCTTGCCGCCGTTGCGTCTGCCTAGGACAAACACGCTGATTAACATGGAAAAGACGTCTTTTATGACGCGTCAGCGTGTAGTTAGGACATGGTGTTACTTAATTACAACAAATGATGTTTTTCTAACAAAGAGTTGTGATTTGTATTTCTCTCTGTGTGAAATGGTGGCTCGTTTTCTTGCAGGACTTCTCTCAAGTGTCTTTGTCTGTGAAGTGTTGTCCTCTCACCGAAGTGTGCCCTCTTGTTCCGGCAGGAGCTTCTCACAGTGTTAGCGGAGTATCCGTTCTCGTGCGCGGGAGCGCGGCTGGTCTTCCTGCAGTCCCCAGCGGAGCGCGCAGCTGTACGGTCTGCAGTGCCGCCAGCTCAGCGCCGGGGACGTGTGTCTGGCTCTGACTCCCACACCTGCTCCGGCCGGGCCGGTGGAGATGCCCCCGCCCCCGCGCGCCGTCCCCAGCGCCGCTGCCGCAGCCTTCAAGCCGCCGCGCACACGCAAGAGACGCTGGTCCGCCTCCGATCTGCCGCCGCGGAAGCAAGACTCAGCACCCATTTACCTCAAGGCTCGAAGCTCGAGAGACGGCAGTGATGTTTCCAGGTGAAGGTTTAGCAAATGATCATTGGTAACCTCATAGATACAGCGGAACAGCTAGTAAAACGGTCCTCTCCTATTAAACGTGATTTCAGAATGTAGAACAACATATGCTAGCGAATCCCAAAATGCACAATGAGACAATCAAAAAATCACTTACTTGTGATGCCACGCACCTTTTAGTTTGCTAATCTCAAGCCTCTTTCTGCAGGGTATGTTGTTTCAATCAGTATTATAACAAACCAATGCTACGGGATGGAGAAAAGTCAAAGTACACAATTATACGAGAATATATCATTACAAGTGTTCTGTGAATATGCTAAACGAAATAGTCTATTGTTATTTTGGTAATGCAGTCTTGTTTCATGCTTATGACCTGCTTCGTACCTTCAGTCCAGCAGGCAAGCTGAATGTAAAGCAGCCTTCAGCCAAGCTTTCAGTGTGGGGTCAATATGCTAGTTCACTTTAGCATGTACACAGTCCAGCCTGTTCTTACCCAGGGAAGAGACACTAATGATGGACTGCAACCAAACTCACACACGACCCTGGGCCGATGGTGCTAACAACAGCAGAAAAGTCCTGTGGGGATTTGTGGGGGAAATGACAGAAATCTAGTGTTTTGAGATACGGGTATATCTACTCCTCTGATTAAGCACACTCTATCACTTTATTTTTCTCTGATTTATTGTTGTTGTTGTTTCTCAAATAATATTTGCTGTTACAATTTTTTCTTTATAAAATGTTCTAAATGCTCTAAAATTGTATATTTTTAAAGTTGTGAGACTGTAATACAATGTTGGCTAGAAATAAAAGAACAGCTTTCTAGATTTATATCGAAAGGATCTAATTCCATTTTTAGCATCGCAATGAAACGAGGAAATGAAAACAATCCTATCGACTGAATATTCGAATTCATGAGGTCAGAGAGTCAAACCCCTCAGGAGCATCATACATGCGTATGAAACGTCTAGCAACATGTCAAGCTAATGGAAAAGTTAAAATGTTAAACACAAAACCCAGTATGGAAAGCAAATGATGATGGATTTGTTTCTAAAGAATAAACCTCTGTAATCCATTTATTCCCACACCTTCAAGGGAAATCTGCTCCAAGCAAGCACCTCCTCAGAGAGTGTGGGATTATGGACGCATGCTTTGTGCTAGAAATCTCTCCAGCAACTCACTGCACAGATGAATTCTGGTACTGCTGTCGGAATGTATAAGTGATGATTATTATACCCTGATATAGTCCACTCAATGTATCCCAGAATGCATTTTGAAGAGTCACTGTGCAACCGATGGTCACTAACCCAAGCCATACTACATAGGGAGTAGGGAGACGGAGATGCTAGAAGTAGACGTTGCTCGCTGGGCAGGCAATGAAGATCATTTGTTATACTGTAAATGTTCAATCAGGAAGTGAAACTGGATTTGCTGACGATTGGTTTTGGCAGTTCAGAGGCGATCCTTTCTTTTAGGAGACAAAACATCATTTGTTGTGCACTTTGACCCTTAAAACTTTTCAGACATTTTACATTAACATACAGTTTCATTCCACACTGAATGAAAGGGAATATCTGAAAAAGCATAATGGGGCACTTTTTCTCATTAAAAGGGTAAAATAAAGATTCTTAACTTTGATGTTTTTCTGTCCCTTCCTCTGACCTCTTCTCTGAAGAGTTTCAGGGTCAGACTGCCAAACATCGCCCATATGTGCCATACATTCTCTTTACAAGCTGTCATATTTTCCTTCTGAAAGAACCACATGATACAGAAGATTGACCAAACTCTTTATTTTCATTACATTTTCCACACATCATTTTTTACAAAAAAGATAAATCATAGTCTATTTGCATCAGTAAGTATCATGATTATTAGTAAAAATAAGGATTAGAATAAAAATATAAAGCATGAAAAGATGTCATTCTACTGCAGTAAGAAATATAAATGTTATTGTTATTTGCAGAAATCCAACAGAGGGATGTTAAAGTGTTGTGCTGTGTCTAATCATTGGTTTTCGTGTGTGGGGTGATTGCTTCATCTCCACATTATTATACGCATTATGCCTGCGGAGACACTCTACAGCAAACAGAGGAATCACCTACAGAGAGAGAGAGAGAGAGAGAGAGAGAGAGAGACATGATTACTCCACAACACCCTCTAATGGCAGTCACAGAGAAAAGTTGCAGAAAAGTGCTTTACATTGGGACAACAACAATCTAGATTTTAGAGGATTGTCAGGACATTTTATATTATGTTTATATGTTATATTACATAAGTCTATAAAATAGATTATACAATAATGAATAGGTAAATGTGTATGTGTGAATAAGTTAAATTGCTTAAAATTATGTTTTGGTCCTGACCACAGCTCTGCCCCTTGGAGAAAAATGTTTTCAGAATAATGAGAACATATGATGACAGGAGATGACTCGGTCATGTTTAAATGTAAATTATGTGAGCTTATTATGTCCATTAGATCTTAAAAAGGCTATTCATTTACCTACCCATAGACCCTCCCCTCGGAGAAATTAGGATCGAAGTGGTTGAAAGTGGACAAAAGAAATGGATTAAAACGTCTCGGTTATGGATTTAACTCTCGTACCCTGAGTACGGGAACGGAGGCGTTACATTGAATGTTGACGAAAAAGGGTACACTAAGAAGCCTCTCATCTTCAAAAGAAATAAAACAAGCCAATGGCAAGGAAATGCATTGAGTCTGCTGAATTTGCATGGTGTAACTCTGCCCCACCGCGTGGGTATAAAAGGAAGGATGCCGCAATATGCAGAAATGTTTCTTCGCTGAGGAGCCAAGAGTGCACTCCGGCTGTTCCAGCGGTACAGCGGAAGTGGTAGGGAGACATAACATCTCTGTTCCCAACTCAATTCCCCACAGCTGCGCACACCGAGTTCGATTTCATACCGAAAATACGATCCTCTAAACGGGGCAAAGTTTGCTCTTTCCAGTTGACTCGAGGGCCCAGACGAGCTAGGTGCCGGGGGGATCAGCCAGTTGTCAAGATAGTTCAGGATGCGAACCCTGTGTTTCCGAGCGGCACGAAAGGCTGCCTTGACGACCTTTGTGAAGGCCCAAGGAGCACAGGGCTCAGCCTCGAATGGGAGAAGCATCGACCTAGATGTCCGCCTCTCGAAAACAAACCAAGGGAACGGTCTGTGTCGAGGAAGAAGGAGACATGGAAGTAGGCGTCCTTCAGATCGACTTGCTGCAAACCAATCCTGTAGCCGCACACATTTGAAAATGCGTGGCGCGAGCATCTTGAAAAGAAGCCTTTTAAAAGGGAATGTTTCAAGATGCGCAGGTCCAGGATCTGGTTGAACCCACCAGTTTTCTCGGGTACAATGAGGTAAGGGCTGAAGAAGCCGGACTTCATTTCAGTTGGAGGGGTGGTCTCGATCGTCACCTTCGCCAGTAGGGGATGGGGCATTGCCACCCACCACAGTTTAGCGGATTCCCCGATCGTGGAAGAGACAGTGTGAATTGAATTCGCAAAACAAAGCTGATGTTTCTTCGTGAGTCAGTGGGACAGATTGGAAGCTCCAAAATTCCACCCACGCCTCAGTTCTTTGGAGAAGAGGTTCTCCCCGAGCCCTCCACCAGGGGAAGGAGTAGCCTTGCGATCACTTCCTGAAAGAACTGCAACCCATGTCTGAGCTGCCTGTAACGTCTGCATCGCCTGGTTCTCAGAACTTTGGTTACATTCTGCTAGAGGTTTGGTTAATGTTTTAAAAGAAACATTGAATGTAATGTTTAAATAATGTTTTAAGGATGTTTTCTCATTTCAAATAATGTTCCTATAAGGTTAAATGTAAACTAAGATATAACGTTTTAACTGTAACATTTTGAGGATGTTTTAGGAATGTTGTTGAGATAAAAGATTATACAATGTTCCATAATAACTAAGGGAGGAACATTATCAAATCAATGTCCGCAAAATGCTGAAGCAAAAGCATTATTGAAGACACCTGATGATAACAAGCAGAATCACTGAAGGACAAAATCACAAATTGTAAGCCACCGTTATGGAGATCAGTGTCTGCTTTAGTTGGGCTCTTGACACTTATAGTTTCACTTTATATTTTGTTTGTCTGCTGTTATTGATTTATAACAGTCAAATGAACAAAAACAACTGTGATCTGATAGTGTTGGTTATGTTTTGACATAATCATGCTGTGATCTGAAAAAGGAAACTTATTCAGATGATTTGGTTTAACTTGTTAACAACAGCTAAGGGGTTCTACAGCATATCTGTGTTTTTCTTATAATCCAAAATATTTCATAAAAATAATTCTGATCAAATCACTTTCATGTTTATTAAGAAACACAGACATCAATAATCAGCCTATGCATCTTAACCGCGGTGACATTAATAATCCTTTTTGCCACCAATCACAACTCAATAATGTCTCCCATCATGCATTGCGGTATGAATAAATTAAGATCTGAATTGTCTATGTAATTTACTTTTCCTAATTGAACATTCTGCTCATCACCATAGCTGAGAAGCATTGACTGAATCTTGACGTCTGTGTGTGCCTAAAAGAACAATTTTTTTAAAATAACTTTTAAGAAATCCATTATATTATATCTCAAATTCTGGATATTTATGCAGAATCTCAGTTATGCTGTAACCAACTGAATAAACCATAAACATAAATTTCAAATGATGAATGTCATTATATGACCAACACCTTTAGATGACTTTTTTCTTTGTTCATCTGGCAGGTATAACTCAGATAGAACAGTAAATCAAAATCTAAAGTTAATAATATAAGTGTCAAGAGCCCAACTAAAGCACACACTGATCTCCATAACGGTGGCTTACAATTTGTGATTTTGTCCCTCAGTGATTCTGCTTGTGATCATCAGGTGTCTTCAATAATGCTCAATCATCACTCAATTAATCACTTAATTATCACATTAACTTTTATCTCTGGAGTTTTTGCTGTGTTTCTTTACTAGGAGAACATTCTGGGAACCAAAATAAAACTACCCGCTGAAAACATTCTTAGAACTTTGTGATATGTTCCCAGAACGTTTTTAGAACAAAATATTTCTAGCTGGGATACAGCGAGCTGTTGGTGAGCCATTAATATTATTTGGTTACTTCTTTCCCTCAAGGAAAAGCGTTGTTTTGAACAGTCTGATGGGATATTTTCAGCTGTTCGCTGAACTGAACCCTTGTGACAGAGTGGAGAAGAGAGGAAGGCGACAGGACGAGTTCTCTTACACTGAATCTGGTAAATGCAGTCAGGTTGATGTTAGCGACACTGTATTTTGAAACAGATTGACTTGAAATAAATTAAAGTTTTAAAAACAGTATGGATGTAACAATTTTATCCAATGACCTTTTATATGATAAATTAACTTGTTTTATCGAGTTGTAGGTCATGGAATGAGATGCTGTGAAAGTATGAGCACAGATGAAACGAGAGCACAGGTATATAGCTCAAACATGGACGGTATGCAAGAAAGCAAACATTTCCTTCTTTACATCCAGACATGGATGCGAAGAATTCTTCTGTTTGAAGACTGAAGACTGATTTCACCTACCAATCATATAAGAGGATCGCAGCTCTAACACGTTACAAGCCTATCAGAAGCAGAGCAGAGCGGTCCTGGCGACACAGTGTGATAGATTGAGATCCATACGTCACGTTAGCGTCGTCGCTGAAAGCATGGAGCGCGAGTTCACAAAGCCTGGGGATGATGTCCTACCCACGGGCATAATTTCCTGTGCGGACATGTCCCTCACTGCAGCATGAAACGAAAATTCAAGCTGTTTATTATCATCATCATTTTGTTCATATGAAAGTAAAAGTTTAAGCTGGTAAAATGTATATATTTTCCTTAAATTATTGAAATATACAATATATATTTTGTATTGTAATATTGATGTTGTTTTGGTGTTAGAAAAAGAATATTTAGGTTTCATTAATTTAATTTTTGTGCAGTTGTGAGTAGGGGTGGAACGGTACATGTATTCGTATTCGAACCGAAACGGTACGGGCGTCACGGTTCGGTGCACGAATTTAAACGGAGAATACACGGTATATAAATAAATAAAACTCGCGTGCATATTAATCTATTGTAATGCGGAACTACTGTTAGATACGCGGGTCCTTTAGGGACACATCAAAGCTCTGAACCGTCAAAGCTCTGAACGCGCGTTCACTTCAAACGTGGCTTTATACGCGCATCCTCGCTTAGGACTGAGCGTCGAACCAGACGCGATAGACGCGAATTTGGCGCTCTATTCGCGTTTGGTGTGACCGCATAATGAACAGGCTGCGATGTCAAGATTGCAATGTGTGTGTGTGTGAGAGAGTGTGAGAGTGTGTGAGAGAGAGAGAGAGCGCGATAGAACAGTGGAAACATAAAAACTGTTCTCATATTTGTGTAGGCTACACTCGCAATAAAACACAACATTGTGCTTTTGTCACACTGTAAACTCTTGACAACTGTCACCCAACCAAAATCACACACACGCTGTTTTAAAAGTAAAACATAGGCTATTTATCCAACTCCATTTCAAAACAGTCTGTGGGTCCCATCTTTTGGACATTCGTCATATTCCTCGGAGCACTAATCTTACACATTCTACATTGATTTAAAAAGAAAATCAAATGCGTTTTTAAAGGTAGTATTATGTTATACAGAAATCAATTATTTATTCAGATGAGAATAATGTTACATTGTTAATTAATAATGTTAATTAAAATTAAGGAAAACAAATATATTGATCTGAAATATAGCAAAATAATTTCAAATAAATTCAGGTACAATTACCAAACATATCGCAAGGTCTTTTTGTCTTTTTATTTATTTAATTAATAAACTAATTATATAAAACTATTGTCAGTGCACTACAAATAAACTGGTTCTATGCTTTTATAAAACTTTAAAAAATACAATGCCTTCAGTATTTTTGTTTTGCTTTTCCTTCCATTGTACCGAAATCGTACCGAACCTGTGAGGTCTGAACCGAGGTATGAACCGAACCGTGACTTCTGTGTATCGTTCCACCCTAGTTGTGAGTTATAAGTGTAAATTTGCAACTGAATTAAATCCATTGAAGTCAATGGAGTTCATACTGGTGATCCTCATATACAGTAGTATGTTCATATATATTTAATATACTAATTTAATAAATGTATTCACATGAATATTGATGAAAACTTTTGTGCATTCACTTATTAATGAGAAGTTACTGATTAAATATTATATAGTTGAAAAATATTAAGTTACGACTTTTTCAAAAACAGTTTCTAAATGTTATTTGCATAAAAAAATGCACGTTTTTCATGATTAAGTTGTATCTTATTTAATGGAAACTTAATTTTTACAGTTTGAGGCAAAACAAGTTCGAATCAAGAATAAACTGAAATTCACAGCATTTCAACACAATTTCTGCTCACATTTGGCGGAAGACATGTGATACTTGTGATAATAATCCATAAGCTATTCATTTGCTCAACCTAATGTGAATATTTAGTTGACTAATTTTAATGTATCATAGAGCAGAAGCTCAAACGTGTCACATGATGCAGGAAAAGTAATGGTTTGTTCTAGCTTCCTCGTTTAGTACAGTAAATGTATTGTGCTCATAAGTGAATAAAAGCCTTAATTTAATCAGTGTGATCGTATCACTGTCACAGCTGGAGGCTGCAATGATCTCAAAACGATGGAGAATAAATAGAAGCCGTCATTAATAATTAACTCACAAAGGAAACATGCAGGAGATTACCAGGAATAAAGTACAACACAACCTCATAATACAAAGATGAACACGGATCAATGAACAGAGGAAACTGAGGGTATTTAAGTGTGTTCATGTGCTATGGTAATTATGGTAAATACCAAAAGCTGACGTGGAAGATGCCCATGAACACCACCTCGTGTAATATTTTCCACTGGGCAGCTCGCAGAATATTTCCATGACGAGTTGCCGAGATGAGATAACATTTTCACATAAACACTTTTTTAACAAGCCTTGGATTAAACCGCTTGATTCATTTTACAATACCTTTATGACCTTTTAGATCTTACAAAGTATTGGTTACGTATCATTTCAGTGGAGGGACAAAAACCTTGAAAAAGCACCAACCTTATGGGTATGAAATTATATGATTGTGAGAAAATAATGACACAATTTTTGGCATAAAGTATTTACCCTTAATAGGTCAAGTGTTTCGTTGAGTTCAGTTCTGCGCTGAATATTTCACTCTAAAACAAAACAAAGGGACCAAAACTGGTCCTTTAAGTTGTCTGCAGAACTCAATGATCTCCAGCAGAGGGCACTCTTCCATCCTCTTTACCACTTCAGGAAATACATTCCCATAACCATTTGCCTGGACTCATCATGTTCTGATTACTGCCACATGTTTGTTAGGGGTGTGACGAGACGTGTATAGAAATCCTTAATGACAAAATTCATGTCTGGAAAAATAGCCTGCTGGTGCATTTTGAAATGTTTTAGCTGATCATCTTGTAATGAATGTCATTTCAGTTCTACTTTATGAGAATTATCAAATGCACTGAAAGACAACAATATAGAAGCACTGTAAAAGGTTTTTCCACAAACTCATCTGTCTGGCTTCTCTTCAGACCTGACAGTGCTGTAATTATGAGCTCCAGAACTACTGACTGAGGCTGTGTGTGACCTTCCAATGGAACAATTTTCCACAAATTGAACATAGAAATAAAAACAGTATTAATAACGAAAATAAATAACAGTTTTTTCTTAGTCTTACTCAGTGATAGGAATAACAGATTTTTTTTCAGTAACGAGTAATCAAACTAATAACTTTTCCTGACAATAAAATATGCCGTCACTATAATTGAGCTCACTGAAGCCGTTTTCATTCAAGCTCTCTCCTCTCCACCATAGGACCTGCTAAGTTTTTTCCTCTGGTGTATGTGTGTGTGTGTGTTTATGAGGCGCCGGACTGGAAAAAAGCGAAGCGAACTAATGCGTCTCGATAGTGCGCGAGAGAGACCAAGTGTGTCCGAAAGCACGTCTCAATAGTGTGTGAGAGAACATAATGGTTTATAAATAAAGTACACATTTCAGCATTAGAATAATCTCTGTAGGATATTGGTATCATCTGCAAGATTTTAATTTGTTTGCATGGTAATAAAATAAAACAAGAATAACCTGCAGGGAACGTTTCCAGAAAACATCTTTGCTTACCGATTGTCGAACACCTGCCGCAAACACGACTAAGAATTTGGTTTAAATAACCTCTGATGATGATGTTCTCTGTAAGTTATAAAATTAAAACCCAAAAATATTATATTTTATTATTATTATTTATGTTGGTACATTGTTCAGTATTATATTGACAGCACTTTTTGTTAAACTGTTTACTTTTATGAGGAAGAAAATACTTTTAGTAGGTTATACAGTATGTCTACTAGTTGTAAAGGTGAGTTTTATAATTAATTTTTTATTTCATTTGCACTACAAAGAGTTTATGTGTATGTATTTGTTTTTTTTTACATTTCTTAAGCACATTTTTTCTAGTACTTATTTGTTGGCCATTTGTGGTGTGCAATAAATATTAAAAGTTCTAAACCATCTATTGTGTTTTGTTGTTACACTATAGTAATGATACTATTTTAATATTTAAGTTAACAAGTTTCTCTCACATTGTCCCACAGCAACATTAAACTAGTGTAGATTAGTGTACAATAAGTGTTTATAGTGGGGGTATTCAAGTTATTCAAGTTATTTGAGGTATTCAAGTTATGACATATTTAAACTTTTTTGGTTACACTTTATTTCTATAGTCACGTTCTAGTAACTATAAGTAACTTTTCAACTACATGTCACCTAAGTGTCATTAGAGTATTAGTAGGCTGTAGTAGACTGGTTATGGTTAGGTGTTAGGCTTTGTGTTAGGAGAATACGTTTACTTGTAGTCGCCAAGTCAGGGCTCCAGACTAACTTTTCTACTGGTTGCACTGGTGCTACCAACTTTTTCAGTTGGTCGCACCAGCATATGATTTGGCTCGCACCTTTTTTTTTTGCTGCTACATGCCATGGGATTAATCAATGCATGCTGATGAATAGTGGTTTTAATGGACCAAAGCTAGCAAAGGCTTTCTGGGCTGCAGCAGCATAAACACCTGTAATATATTAATAATCATTGCAAAATTTCAGGATTTTCATGGATTTTGGACAGTAATTTTAATCTGTAATTCTGTTTTACAGTTGAATTCTATACAATTTATTTACATTTGAATCTATCTATCTGATCTATCTATCTATCTATCTATCCATCTATCCATCTATCCATCTATCCATCTATCCATCTATCCATCTATCCATCTATCCATCTATCCATCTATCCATCTATCCATCTATCCATTCTATCCATCTTATCTATCCATCCATCTATCTGTCTGCCTGTCTGCCTGTCTGAATGTCTGTCTGTCTATTATCATCTTTCTATCAGCATCATCTTTCTATCTTTTAAATCATTAAACATTCAAATGAGTCACGCAGGCACTGGGCAACTCCACATCCGAGTTCGATCCGGGATAAAATAGTCTGAATATAAACACTTATTTTAGGCGCGTACCGTAGCTGATTCAGGATAAGTCAAAACACGGTTTGGAAAATGTTTTCATGATGTAGCCGAACTCGAATATCACTTTGAACATAATGTAGCGACTGTCGCATGGCTGTGTGGCTGTCAATCAGCTATGTGGAACCCGGGCGCAGCTGTTGGTTGCGCGGCTTGGGAGAGGGAGCGGGTTGAGGAAGTTTGTCTGTTGTTTTAGTTTGCTCTACTCAGCTGTGTTTCTGAATGCCTGTATGTTGTGCTCTGCCGAATAACAAGTTAACTGAACTCTGGCCTCGTGTGAGATGCTACAATAAGTTACGGACTGCAGCAGCTGATACAGCGGCGTTTTGTTGCGCGAGCGTCCACTCGCACATATGCAACAACATACACGATCAACTCGCACATTCTCAAAATGGGTCGCATATGCGACCAATTTGGTCGCAGTCTGGAACCCTGCAAGTTACTTATAGTCAGTTGAATGTCTGTTGGGGGACCAACAAAATAAAGTGTTAGCAGATATTAAGCTGACAGTCTACTGAATACTCTGAATGAAAGTTAGTTGACACAGAGTTGAAAAGAAAGTTATAATTAAGAGAACCTTAGCGAAGTGGGACTATCCGAAAAAAGTGTTACCCTTCTCCTTTAAAGGAACGCGATAGCTACTTCTTCTCAGGTAAATTAGAGTTACTTGTGTAATAATGTAAAATCTGAGTAAACTTTTTGTGAGAAGTAACATGAGTAACCATAACTAATTACTTTATTAAAGAAAATGAACTATCCAACACTGGTCTAGAGTGCAAACAACAAATGCCAACTCATGATTAGTATTCAAGTGCACACAGAGGCCCAGATGCACAGAGCTAAGCACACAGTCCCAGAGACAGGATCTCGATATTTGGGAGACAGACTATTGTATGCAGCCTGAATTTGTGTGCATCATGGGAACTCGGGTTCTACTTCCACTTTCAAATTGGCGATCGCACAGACTCTAGTGAAGATAGGGAGCGCGGCGTGAACGCGCGCATTCTACAACGATAGCACGAATCCTCCCCATCATCACGTCGAGTAGAAGGTGCCACGTGAAATCTGAGTCATTCCTTCCGCACTCTCGCAGAGCCAGAGAGCGCTGAGTACTGTCCATGAGCAGCACAGGCAACTTCTAGCAAGAGGCAAGCTTCTCCTTCCTGTCTCATTAGGTGGAGCAAGAAAAAATCCGAGACACTTAAGTATTCGCGATATTTTTATTTTGCAATACTGTATCGAATTTCCCAGAAACGCAATATTCATCTTCTTTTTTTTTTTTTTGGTGGCTGTTCATAGACGGACCATGCAGCCTGAACGCTTTGCTAGAAACAACAGAGATATGGCTGAACCCCGTGAGAAAGACTCGGCTCCCGCCCTCATTCCGTTCGGAAAGCGTGGAATCATTCGGGTTTCCAGAGATAAGAAGAGCACTACCGATATCGACAGGAAATCAGGCAGTTTGTGTAACTGTGTCTCGCACCGGCGCCGGGAGCAGAGCGCGTATTTTGTTCTGGCGTACATAATCGATGAGTGCGCCCATTCACACCGCCGAGCAGGAACCGTCGCATGAGCAGCAGTGAAACTGGGGGTTCCGGCGGAGTGTCTAAAGGGCTCGCCGCACACCAGCACGAGAAGCTCAGCGCCACCTTTTCGAAATTCGAACACATTATTCTCGCCATTCAGCGCCTGTCGCGGTCTCCAGCAAACAGCTCAGGACCGTGTTCAAAATCCTGCTGCGCCACAGAGCATAGTTTTATATACAATTTGAAGCTTTGCGAATTTATCCTGACTTTGCCCTATGCTGCAATATACATTTAGTTTTGCATTCATTTACAGAAATCAGCTGTTGGTAGTTTGATTTTATGAGTACTGAATTGTTTACCTAAAGTAAACTTGTTTGACTTTAATTCACATCATGTCTTTTTTTCTATATTACTTTTTCTAAAATTATAGTCCTACTGAAAAAATAATCCCAATATATCGCCTTATGGACAGTATCGAAATATATTGCAATATCTGACGCCTTAGCACCTGATGTATCGCATCGTCATCGCCACATCCTTGCCGATACACAGCCCTACTGTCTATACAGTAATTTCTCCACCGTGTGAGACAGTAGAGTTGCATGGTGATCTACACAATAATTAGCCCATTTTTACAAAAACGGCTTCTGATCGGGGCCAACAATCAGTAACGATACAAGGTATAATAGCCTTCTATACATTGGTGTGTTTCTTTAGTAGATATATAAAGTATGGATACAGTGGAACCCACAAGTACTTCTTGATGTAAAGTTATTCTGCTGTCGAAAGCCAAGCCAAAATTTGAGTGCTAACAGCGGGTGAAGGCTCTGCTAAGCCAATGCCGGCCCCAGCGAGGCTTCAGTTCCCCCTTCGGTCAAACCAGCGGTCAAGACAAACGCAGTAACAGTTCCCCTTATTAACACTGCACACGTCTGTGGGCGTGTTACGGCTGTGACAAGGTTTCGTCCCATCCACCAACTTCCACTCAGGATCGCTTCAGAAGAGACGCCACTAGACTTGCATGTCTGACTTTTTTTTATCTTTGGGGTTCTACCCATGGTTAGGTTCACTAACTGGTTATGTTTTGTCTGGTTTAATTGTGTCTATTTATGTTAATTGCTTTGTCCTACAGACAGAATCTAGTTATTAATGAAAAGGATACAATATTTGATAGTTTTAGTCTCCTATAAATACAACTTTAATTATTTTGTATCTATATTTCACATAAAGTGCCTGTGTGCTGGAGGAGACACTGGCTTTTGAAAACTGTGTCCATCAAAAATCGACTAGGTTCCTATCTTTAGCGAAGCAGCGTGGAGAGCTTCTGAAACGGCTGGTATACTCGGGATAACCAGGATCAGCTCCAGTGGCCGCCCTCGAGACGTGTGCAGTGTGAAACAGTCAATACTTCAGAACAGGAGTTTCTGAAAGACCTGTAACTGCTAAAACACGCCACTTGCCTCTTCAGGACTAATGTCAGTCAACACTCACTTGTGCAGTGATGAGCTCTCGTTCTTTGGTTGGCTGGGGTCAGGGAACTCCTCTCCGAAGCACAGGTCCACTGTGTGTCGAGGCTCGGGACCGGTGCCCTGCTGGTGGTTCTGGAGCTCTGCCAAGAAAACAGGGATCAGTGTGAGGACATGTTGAAGAAAGTCCATAAGAAGGACTGGTTGCCCAGGCTAAGCTCTTCCTCTTCTTCACCTTGTATGAAGATGGTCACGTCTAGGAGTTTACAGGTTCGCTCTCGCTCCAGTTTGTTTGGTTTCTGTCTGTGCTCTGCCAGCGGGCCGTCCCAGTAGACACGGCCCTGGCAGAACCGGTTTGATGAACACGCCATCCTGAGCCACCCACACCAGGACCCCTTTCTCCAGGTGGGGCAGGAGACGGCTCATGGCTTCAGTGATGCCCGGGGGCAGGCAGATGATGTCTGGTGGGGGAAAGAATATCCTTCTCTGCTTCACAAGGCCCGTAGATGCGCTCGTTCCCCACCGGGAGCACAGCCTTGCAGGATAAAGCAGCCTTCTGGAGAATGCAGTCACGAGGTTCTGCACCAGTTTACCATGATAGAACAAACGCACCCCCAGACGACAGTCTAACAAACACACACACACATCAATACATCTGACACGTGTCCCAATACTTTTCACTGTATATCAACAATACAATAAAAGATTTATACCATTTTAGACAGTCTAATTTTTTCTCTCAATGAGTGATTAATAAAACATCTCCAAATGTTGTTCTTTGCTCGGCTTTTAACAAAAAGGAAACGTTGAAATCGCTGTAAAAACAGACGCGCATAGCTGATTTGAGGGAGTGATGTTCTGACGGCGGCGTCCATCTTTGTAATGTAGGCTACAAAATCTGCTTCAAAATCCCAGCGCTGTCGTCATCGTCAAACATTGTGTGATTAATATTGAATCTCCATAATGAAGCCAAGTTTCAAGTTAGTACTTATGCAAGGTTCAGACATCTTTCCAGACGTTGTCTGGTTTGACTTCTAAATTCTCGCACAAGAAACCGAAATTCCTCCTCTGTCAGTTCAAAGCGACACTAGTACAGACATCTCTTGACCTAACATTCACATAATACATTATCGACTTCTGATAATTCGATGTTAGGCTGCATAGATGAGGTCAGTTGGAACTGGTGACACTTCCCGTAAAATTCCCTGACCTAATCCGTCACATCATAAAAGAAGAATGGCATCTACGCTAATTTTTGGTGTTCTTCGTGTCATTCGTAGTTTCCTCGCAGGCTGTTCGCACTCCAGGCCGCATCCAAGAATCCTGATGAAGGTACCTTAGCCTCTGACCCTCGACTGACAGTGCAGTGCCCAAGTGCCATCTGAGCCTCTCCCTGATGGAGGAATCCCTTTCCCCCTCTCTACAGATAAAGCGTTGTGGAAATTATGGTTCATCGCACCAACCCGAAGCGATTAAATAAAATAAAATTCTGTATCACCATTTATAGGCAGGACAAGTAGTTTGTTTAGGCATCGGTTTGTAGGGAATTACAAACTTGCACACATATTCAAACACACAGAACTATAGAATCAGTTCTTAATGAGTATGTGACGCCATCAGCATTTATTACAGGTTCGCATTAAAAGTCTGTTTAGAGAAAATGGTGTCGTCTTAGCGGCCCAAAAATAAATAAATATAAATAAATATAAATAAATAAATATATATATATATAATAAGATGTGACAAACCCTTCGTGGAGGACCGGGAAACATTAAAGCTGCAGTTGGTTGCTTTTTGGGTTAAAAATTATCCAAAATTATATTATGACCTAATTACCAGCCAGTGTTTAAAACTATCTGCTTGCCTGTAATCTCTGATTCAAAGCTTGTAATAATGTTTTTAACTCCAGTGGTACTGGTGGATTTCCGAGGAGATTCAAGCATATCTTTGCGTCATTACGTCACATCTGTACTCTTAAAGAAAGAGTCTCGGCTAGTAGACTATATTGAGTCATTACGTCACATCTGTACACATAAAGAAGAGTCTCGGCTAGTCGGCTATATTGAGTCATTACGTCACATTTGTACACATAAAGAAGAGTCTTGGCTAGTAGGCTATATTGACTCATTACGTCACATCTGGACACATAAAGAAGAGTCTCGGCTAGTAGACTATATTGAGTCATTACGTCACATCTGCGCACATAAAGGAGAGTCTCGGCTAGTAGACTATATTGAGTCATTACGTCACATCTGTACACATAAAGAAAGAGTCTCAGGCTAGTAAGATATATTGAGTCATTATGTCACATCTGTACACATTAAAGAAGAGTCTCGGCTAGTAGGCTATATCTGAGTCATTACGTCACATCTGTACACATAAAGAAAGAGTCTCCGGCTAGTAAGACTATATTGAGTCATTACGTCACATCTGTACACATTAAAGAAGAGTCTCGGCTAGTAGGCTATATTGAGTCATTACGTCACATCTGGACACATAAAGAAGAGTCTCGGCTAGTAGGCTATATTGATGTCATTACGCCACATATGGACACATAAAGAAGAAGTCTCGGCTAGTAGGCTATATTGATGTCATTACGTCACATCTGTACACATAAAGAAGAGTCTCGGCTAGTAGGCTATATCTGAGTCATTACGTCACATCTGTACACATAAAGAAGAGTCTCGGCTAGTAGACTATATATGAGTCATTACGTCACATCTGTACTACTTAAAGAAGAGTCTTCGGCTAGTAGGCTATATTGAGTCATTACGTCACATCTGCACACATAAACAACAGTCTCGGCTAGTAGGCTATATTGAGTCATTACGTCACATCTGTACACATAAAGAAGAGTCTTGGCTAGTAGGCTATATTGAGTCATTATGTCACATCTGCACACATAAACAACAGTCTCGGCTAAGTAGGCTATATTGAGTCATTACGTCACATCTGTACACATAAAAGAAGAGTCTTGGCTAGTAGGCTATATTGAGTCATTACGTCACATCTGTACACATAAAGAAGAGTCTCGGCTAGTAGGCTATATTGAGTCATTACGTCACATCTGCACACATAAACAACAGTCTCGGCTAGTAGGCTATATTCAGTCATTACGTCACATCTGTACACATAAACAACAGTCTCGGCTAGTAGGCTATATTGAGTCATTACGTGCACATCTGTACACATAAAGAAGAGTCTGGCTAGTAGGCTACTATTGAGTCATTACGTCACATCTGTACACATAAAGAAGAGTCTCAGCTAGTGGCTATATTTAGTCATTACGTCACATCTGTACACATAAGAAGAGTCTCGGCTAGTAGGCTATATTGAGTCATTACGTCACATCTGTACACATAAAGAAGAGTCTCGGCTAGTAGGCTATATTGAGTCATTACGTCACATTCTGTACACATAAAGAAGAGTCTTGGCTAGTAGGCTATATTGGTCATTACGTCACATCTGTCACACATAAAGAACAGTCTTGGCTAGTAGGCTATATTGAAGTCATTACGTCACATCTGCACACATAAAGAACAGTCTCGGCTAGTAGGCTATATTGAGTCATTACGCTCACATCTGCACACATAAAGAAGAGTCTTGGCTAGTAGGCTATATTGAGTCATTACGTCACATCTGTACACATAAAGAAGAGTCTTGGCTAGTAGGCTATATTGAGTCATTACGTCACATCTGCACACATAAACGAACAGTCTCTGGCTAGTAGGCTATATTGAGTCAGTTACGTCACATCTGTACACATAAACAACAGTCTCGGCTCAGTAGGCTATATGAGTCATTACGTCACATCTGTACACGTAAAGAAGAGTCTTGGCTAGTAGGCTATATCTGAGTCATTACGTCACATCTGTACACATAAAGAAGAGTCTTGGCTAGTAGGCTATCTTGAGTCATTACGTCACATCTGTACACGTAAAGAAAGAGTCTTGGCTAGTAGACTATATTGAGTCATTACGTCACATCTGTACACATAAAGAACGAGTCTCGGCTAGATAGGCTATATTGAGTCATTACGTCACATCTGTACACATAAAGAAGAGTCTCGGCTAGTAGGCTATATTGAGTCATTACGTCAACATCTGTACACATAAAGACGAGTCTCGGCTAAGTAGACTATATTGAGTCATTACGTCACATCTGTACACATAAAAAAGAGTCTCGGCTAGTAGGCTTATATTTGAGTCATTACGTCACATCTGTACACATAAAGAAGAGTCTCGGCTAGTAGACTATATTGAGTCATTACGTCACATCTGTACACATAAAGAAGAGTCTCGGCTAGTAGACTACTATTGAGTCATTACGTCACATCTGTACACATAAAGAAGAAGTCTCGGCTAGTAGACTATATTGAGTCATTACGTCACATCTGTACACATAAAGAAGAGTCTCGGCTAGTAGGCTATATTGAGTCATTACGTCACATCTGTACACATAAAGAAGAGTCTCGGCTAGTAGGCTATATTGAGTCATTACGTCACATCTGTACACATAAACAACAGTCTCGGCTAGTAGGCTATATTGAGTCATTACGTCACATCTGTACACAAAGAAGAGTCTCGGCTAGTAGGCTATATTGAGTCATTACGTCACATCTGCACACATAAACAACAGTCTCGGCTAGTAGGCTATATTGAGTCATTACGTCACATCTGTACACATAAAGAAGAGTCTCGGCTAGTAGGCTATATTGAGTCATTACGTCACATCTGTACACATAAAGAAGAGTCTCGGCTAGTAGGCTATATTGAGTCATTACGTCACATCTGTACACATAAAGAAGAGTCTTGGCTAGTAGGCTATATTGAGTCATTACGTCACATCTGTACACGTAAAGAAGAGTCTCGGCTAGTAGACTATATTGAGTCATTACGTCACATCTGTACACGTAAAGAAGAGTCTCGGCTAGTAGACTATATTGAGTCATTACGTCACATCTGCACACATAAACAACAGTCTCGGCTAGTAGACTATATTGAGTCATTACGTCACATCTGTACACGATAAAGAAGAGTCTTCGGCTAGAAGACTATATTAAGTCATTACGCCACATCTGTACACATAAAGAAGAGTCTTGGCTAGTAGGCTATATTGAGTCATTACGTCACATCTGTACACATAAAGAAGAGTCTCGGCTAGTAGGCTATATTGAGTCATTACGTCACATCTGTACACATAAAGAAAGAGTCTCGGCTAGTAGGCTATATTGAGTCATTACGTCACATCTGCACACATAAACAACAGTCTCGGCTAGTAGGCTATATTGAGTCATTACGTCACATCTGCACACATAAAGAAGAGTCTCGGCTAGTAGGCTATATTGAGTCATTACGTCACATCTGTACACATAAAGAAGAGTCTCGGCTAGTAGGCTATATTGAGTCATTACGTCACATCTGTACACATAAAGAAGAGTCTCGGCTAGTAGGCTATATTGAGTCATTACGTCACATCTGTACACATAAAGAAGAGTCTCGGCTAGTAGGCTATATTGAGTCATTACGTCACATCTGCACACATAAACAACAGTCTCGGCTAGTAGGCTATATTGAGTCATTACGTCACATCTGTACACATAAAGAAGAGTCTCGGCTAGTAGGCTATATTGAGTCATTACGTCACATCTGCACACATAAACAACAGTCTCGGCTAGTAGGCTATATTGAGTCATTACGTCACATCTGTACACATAAAGAAGAGTCTCGGCTAGTAGGCTATATCTGAGTCATTACGTCCCATCTGCACACATAAACAACAGTCTCGGCTAGTAGGCTATATTGAGTCATTACGTCACATCTGTACACATAAAGAAGAGTCTCCGCTAGTAGGCTATATTGAGTCATTACGTCACATCTGTACACGTAAAGAAGAGTCTCGGCTAGTAGACTATATTGAGTCATTACGTCACATCTGTACACATAAAGAAGAGTCTCGGCTAGTAGACTATATTGAGTCATTACGTCACATCTGCACACATAAAGAAGAGTCTCGGCTAGTAGGCTATATTGAGTCATTACGTCACATCTGTACACATAAAGAAGAGTCTCGGCTAGTAGGCTATATTGAGTCATTACGTCACATCTGTACACATAAAGAAGAGTATCGGCTAGTAGGCTATATTGAGTCATTACGTCACATCTGTACACATAAAGAAGAGTCTCGGCTAGTAGGCTATATTGAGTCATTACGTCACATCTGTACACATAAAGAAGAGTCTCGGCTAGTAGGCTATATTGAGTCATTACGCCACATCTGTACACATAAAGAAGAGTCTCGGCTAGTAGACTATATTGAGTCATTATGTCACATCTGTACACATAAAGAAGAGTCTCGGCTAGTAGGCTATATTGAGTCATTACGTCACATCTGTACACATAAAGAAGAGTCTCGGCTAGTAGACTATATTGAGTCATTACGTCACATCTGTACACATAAAGAAGAGTCTCGGCTAGTAGGCTATATTGAGTCATTACGTCACATCTGTACACATAAAGAAGAGTCTCGGCTAGTAGGCTATATTGAGTCATTACGTCACATCTGTACACATAAAGAAGAGTCTCGGCTAGTAGGCTATATTGAGTCATTACGTCACATCTGTACACATAAAGAAGAGTCTCGGCTAGTAGGCTATATTGAGTCATTACGTCACATCTGTACACATAAAGAAGAGTCTCGGCTAGTAGGCTATATTGAGTCATTACGTCACATCTGTACACATAAAGAAGAGTCTCGGCTAGTAGGCTATATTGAGTCATTACGTCACATCTGTACACATAAAGAAGAGTCTCGGCTAGTAGGCTATATTGAGTCATTACGTCACATCTGTACACATAAACAACGAGTCTCGGCTAGTAGGCTATATTGAGTCATTACGTCACATCTGTACACGTAAAGAAGAGTCTCGGCTAGTAGACTATATTGAGTCATTACGTCACATCTGCACACATAAAGAAGAGTCTCGGCTAGTAGGCTATATTGAGTCATTACGTCACATCTGTACACATAAAGAAGAGTCTCAGCTAGTAGACTATATTGAGTCATTACGTCACATCTGTACACGTAAAGAAGAGTCTCGGCTAGTAGGCTATATTGAGTCATTACGTCACATCTGTACACATAAAGAAGAGTCTCGGCTAGTAGACTATATTGAGTCATTACGTCACATCTGTACACATAAAGAAGAATCTCGGCTAGTAGACTATATTGAGTCATTACGTCACATCTGTACACATAAAGAAGAGTCTCGGCTAGTAGGCTATATTGAGTCATTACGTCACATCTGTACACATAAAGAAGAGTCTCGGCTAGTAGGCTATATTGAGTCATTACGTCACATCTGCACACATAAACAACAGTCTCGGCTAGTAGGCTATATTGAGTCATTACGTCACATCTGTACACATAAAGAAGAGTCTCGGCTAGTAGGCTATATTGAGTCATTACGTCACATCTGTACACGTAAAGAAGAGTCTTGGCTAGTAGACTATATTGAGTCATTACGTCACATCTGTACACGTAAAGAAGAGTCTTGGCTAGTAGACTATATTGAGTCATTACGTCACATCTGTACACACAAAGAAGAGTCTTGGCTAGTAGGCTATATTGAGTCATTACGTCACATCTGTACACGTAAAGAAGAGTCTTGGCTAGTAGACTATATTGAGTCATTACGTCACATCTGTACACGTAAAGAAGAGTCTCGGCTAGTAGACTATATTGAGTCATTACGTCACATCTGTACACGTAAAGAAGAGTCTCGGCTAGTAGACTATATTGAGTCATTACGTCACATCTGCACACATAAACAACAGTCTCGGCTAGTAGACTATATTGAGTCATTACGTCACATCTGTACACGTAAAGAAGAGTCTCGGCTAGTAGACTATATTGAGTCATTACGCCACATCTGTACACATAAAGAAGAGTCTCGGCTAGTAGGCTATATTGAGTCATTACGTCACATCTGTACACATAAAGAAGAGTCTCGGCTAGTAGGCTATATTGAGTCATTACGTCACATCTGTACACATAAAGAAGAGTCTCGGCTAGTAGGCTATATTGAGTCATTACGTCACATCTGCACACATAAACAACAGTCTCGGCTAGTAGGCTATATTGAGTCATTACGTCACATCTGTACACGTAAAGAAGAGTCTCGGCTAGTAGGCTATATTGAGTCATTACGTCACATCTGTACACATAAAGAAGAGTCTCGGCTAGTAGGCTATATTGAGTCATTACGTCACATCTGTACACATAAAGAAGAGTCTCGGCTAGTAGGCTATATTGAGTCATTACGTCACATCTGTACACATAAAGAAGAGTCACGGCTAGTAGACTATATTGAGTCATTACGTCACATCTGTACACATAAAGAAGAGTCTCGGCTAGTAGGCTATATTGAGTCATTACGTCACATCTGTACACATAAAGAAGAGTCTCGGCTAGTAGGCTATATTGAGTCATTACGTCACATCTGCACACATAAACAACAGTCTCGGCTAGTAGGCTATATTGAGTCATTACGTCACATCTGCACACATAAACAACAGTCTCGGCTAGTAGGCTATATTGAGTCATTACGTCACATCTGTACACATAAAGAAGAGTCTTGGCTAGTAGGCTATATTGAGTCATTATGTCACATCTGTACACATAAAGAAGAGTCTCGGCTAGTAGACTATATTGAGTCATTACGTCACATCTGTACACATAAACAACAGTCTCGGCTAGTAGGCTATATTGAGTCATTACGTCACATCTGCACACATAAACAACAGTCTCGGCTAGTAGGCTATATTGAGTCATTACGTCACATCTGTACACATAAAGAAGAGTCTTGGCTAGTAGGCTATATTGAGTCATTACGTCACATCTGTACACATAAAGAAGAGTCTCGGCTAGTAGGCTATATTGAGTCATTACGTCACATCTGCACACATAAACAACAGTCTCGGCTAGTAGGCTATATTGAGTCATTACGTCACATCTGTACACATAAAGAAGAGTCTTGGCTAGTAGGCTATATTGAGTCATTACGTCACATCTGCACACATAAAGAAGAGTCTCGGCTAGTAGGCTATATTGAGTCATTACGTCACATCTGCACACATAAACAACAGTCTCGGCTAGTAGGCTATATTGAGTCATTACGTCACATCTGCACACATAAACAACAGTCTCGGCTAGTAGGCTATATTGAGTCATTACGTCACATCTGTACACATAAAGAAGAGTCTTGGCTAGTAGGCTATATTGAGTCATTACGTCACATCTGTACACATAAAGAAGAGTCTCGGCTAGTAGACTATATTGAGTCATTACGTCACATCTGTACACATAAACAACAGTCTCGGCTAGTAGGCTATATTGAGTCATTACGTCACATCTGCACACATAAACAACAGTCTCGGCTAGTAGGCTATATTGAGTCATTACGTCACATCTGTACACATAAAGAAGAGTCTTGGCTAGTAGGCTATATTGAGTCATTACGTCACATCTGCACACATAAAGAAGAGTCTCGGCTAGTAGGCTATATTGAGTCATTACGTCACATCTGCACACATAAACAACAGTCTCGGCTAGTAGGCTATATTGAGTCATTACGTCACATCTGCACACATAAAGAAGAGTCTCGGCTAGTAGGCTATATTGAGTCATTACGTCACATCTGTACACATAAAGAAGAGTCTTGGCTAGTAGGCTATATTGAGTCATTACGTCACATCTGTACACATAAAGAAGAGTCTCGGCTAGTAGGCTATATTGAGTCATTACGTCACATCTGTACACATAAAGAAGAGTCTCGGCTAGTAGGCTATATTGAGTCATTACGTCACATCTGCACACATAAACAACAGTCTTCGGCTAGTAGGCTATATTGAGTCATTACGTCACATCTGTACACATAAAGAAGAGTCTTGGCTAGTAGGCTATATTGAGTCATTATGTCACATCTGTACACATAAAGAAGAGTCTCGGCTAGTAGACTATATTGAGTCATTACGTCACATCTGCACACATAAAGAAGAGTCTCGGCTAGTAGGCTATATTGAGTCATTACGTCACATCTGTACACATAAAGAAGAGTCTCGGCTAGTAGGCTATATTGAGTCATTACGTCACATCTGCACACATAAAGAACAGTCTCGGCTAGTAGGCTATATTGAGTCATTACGTCACATCTGTACACATAAAGAAGAGTCTCGGCTAGTAGGCTATATTGAGTCATTACGTCACATCTGTACACATAAAGAAGAGTCTCGGCTAGTAGACTATATTGAGTCATTACGTCACATCTGTACACATAAAGAAGAGTCTCGGCTAGTAGGCTATATTGAGTCATTACGTCACATCTGTACACATAAAGAAGAGTCTCGGCTAGTAGGCTATATTGAGTCATTACGTCACATCTGCACACATAAAGAACAGTCTCGGCTAGTAGGCTATATTGAGTCATTACGTCACATCTGTACACATAAAGAAGAGTCTCGGCTAGTAGGCTATATTGAGTCATTACGTCACATCTGTACACATAAAGAAGAGTCTCGGCTAGTAGGCTATATTGAGTCATTACGTCACATCTGTACACATAAAGAAGAGTCTCGGCTAGTAGGCTATATTGAGTCATTACGTCACATCTGTACACATAAAGAAGAGTCTCGGCTAGTAGGCTATATTGAGTCATTACGTCACATCTGTACACATAAAGAAGAGTCTCGGCTAGTAGGCTATATTGAGTCATTACATCACATCTGTACACATAAAGAAGAGAGTCTCGGCTAGTAGGCTATATTGAGTCATTACGTCACATCTGTACACATAAAGAAGAGTCTCAGCTAGTAGACTATATTGAGTCATTACGTCACATCTGTACACATAAAGAAGAGTCTCGGCTAGTAGGCTATATTGAGTCATTACGTCACATCTGTACACATAAAGAAGAGTCTCGGCTAGTAGGCTATATTGAGTCATTACGTCACATCTGTACACATAAAGAAGAGTCTTGGCTAGTAGGCTATATTGAGTCATTACGTCACATCTGTACACATAAAGAAGAGTCTCGGCTAGTAGACTATATTGAGTCATTACGTCACATCTGTACACATAAAGAAGAGTCTCGGCTAGTAGACTATATTGAGTCATTACATCACATCTGTCCACATAAAGAAGAGTCTCGGCTAGTAGGCTATATTGAGTCATTACGTCACATCTGTACACATAAAGAAGAGTCTCGGCTAGTAGGCTATATTGAGTCATTACGTCACATCTGCACACATAAAGAAGAGTCTCGGCTAGTAGGCTATATTGACTCATTACATCACATCTGTCCACATAAAGAAGATCTCGGCTAGTAGGCTATATTGAGTCATTACGTCACATCTGTACACATAAAGAAGAGTCTCGGCTAGTAGACTATATTGAGTCATTACGTCACATCTGCACACATAACCAACAGTCTCGGCTAGTAGGCTATATTGAGTCATTACGTCACATCTGTACACATAAAGAAGAGTCTCGGCTAGTAGACTATATTGAGTCATTACGTCACATCTGCACACATAAACAACAGTCTCGGCTAGTAGGCTATATTGAGTCATTACGTCACATCTGTACACATAAAGAAGAGTTCGGCTAGTAGGCTATATTGAGTGAGTTACGTCACATCTGTACACATAAAGAAGAGTCTCGGCTAGTAGGCTATATTGAGTCATTACGTCACATCTGTACACATAAAGAAGAGTAATAAATCGTGCAAATTATACTTTGGTTTTCAAATTATTAATGTTCAACGTCAGCATTGCGTGACTACATTTAATACCCTTCCGATATGTATCCTTGTTTTTGCATGGGCTGGTTGCAGTCTCTTTTTTTATGTAGCCCCTCCGAAGTCTTTTGCATTTTACACCAGGTGAACCTTCATTTGTCACTGGTGATTGTTGTTTGAACCTTTCTGGATCCGCCATCAAATAAGTTCAATTTGCCTTTGGCTAAGCCATGCCCTAGAATGGGAGACCTAGCCAGCTTTCATGAACAGTGTTGCTCCCTGATATTGTTAGTCCGGTGGTTCATTTTTTGACTGTGACCGGTAACGTTATGCTTTTGCCTCTATTTGGATGCCTTGTTTCTTGCGTTTCACCTGTATGTCTTGAATAAAGCCTTCGAACACATATTGCAGCCCCTTTTGCCTACTTCTATCTGGACACTTTATTTGCTGCTTTATAAAAGTTTGATAACATTACAGCAGGAAGAGCTGTCACAGCATTAGTCATGTTGATACCAAACCAGAGCCCAGATGAAGTTCGATGGACGTAGCAACAGTAACTAAGGGGGCGTGGCTTAGACAAAGGTGAATTATATCAAGTGCTGTGAGAAACGGCTATAAATCTCAACCTCCAACATCCTCACTCGCAATATAGCCTACTAGCCGAGACTCTTCTTTATGTGAACGGTTTATTATGATATGATAAGCGATTGTTAGATTTAATCAATGTGATTTACTGCAGTGCTTTTTTGCTTTAGGAGACCAAATTCTGGCGTCCTGACTCACATTATTGTTTACAAATCACCATGACACCCTGCGTTGAAACTGAACCAACAACGGGCTGATATCGTGTAGTCTGAACCTGGCATTAAAGAAACTAAAGTGAAATATGAGCTTGTTGAAACATTCTCTCACCAGATATGGAGACTAAAGATGGATATACTGGAACAGATGGAAGATTGGAGTTATTGCCTGTACTGGGACACGCATATGACCTGCCATTCACTGCACACAACACACACGTACAATGTAAGTGAAAATGAAACCTTTTGTTAGTTATTTCTACTCTGAAACCAAAACACTGACCACTCCATCCAGCACTTCTGTTCGAGTTACCAAGTGGACTGTTCCTCCTGGATGTGGAAACACACTGTTATTGTCATGTCACACACGTCTGGAAGCTGCCCAGTAGGAGGCAGGAAAAAGTAATCCTAGTTTGCAGTCAGTGCCAGTGAGTGAGGGGATTTCCACAGGAGTTTCATTATACCTGCATGGGCACATGTGTCTCTCGCAAGGCTTTGCTGCAGTCACTGTCATGTGATATCACTGGACTTCCAGCAGGTTCTGGAGGACAGAAGAAAGAGCGCACAGCTAGTTTTGAATATGATTATGCATATATTTATACATTTAAATGAGGAAGTGAGATTTGGGTGTTGGGTGGCTGAGGTTTGAGGATCTCAATGCAGTTATAATACCTATTAGTCTTCCTGTGTCGTTCCAGGATCCGGTAGACCTTGTACGGCTCCGAGAATGTCCAGCTGACTGCGATCGGGAACCTCCTGGAAGTCTGTGCTCTTGTTCAGGCACAGCAAGAGGCGCGTTTTCCACGTAGAGGGGTCTGCTTTGTCCCTTCCTCTTGAAATTTACCCTTGTACATCGCCCACGCCTAAGACATACAGAGTGTTAAATCATGTAAACAGCTGTATTGTGTATTTGTGCAAATTCTGTACTAAACAGGATTTGAATGTGAAAATCTATTTATTTAAAGTTGGATTCAAGTTAAAAGCTATGTGCTGATGTAAATGAAATGACGTTATTCGTTTTGTTGGTTTGGTCAGACATCCGAATTGTATATGTTTAGCGATAATAAATGTGAGTGCGTGTGTGTGTGCGCGCGCGCTCGTGTGTGTGTGTGTGTGTGTGCGCGTTTACCTTGAAGAGCGCCGCGTCCTGGTTCTGTCGGTAGTCCTGTTTGGCGGCGTGTTTCCAGGAATTCTGAACATGGTTTTCTCCTGATTTTCCCAGCTCAGTCCAGGGTACTTCCCGCTGTCTATCTGCGCTATGAGCCATTCTCTCAGTCGCATGTGCCTCGACCTGTCTTCCATCACTCTGAAACACAACACCATTAAATCGTCTCTACAGCTTCAGTCACATCTCCAAACAGCAGCTCGGCAGTAACACACAGAAAACTTCGAACACGCTGTCGAAAGTGTGCTAAGGTAATAAAGAAAATGAAAATTTTGATGAACTCACAGAGGAATAATTTCATCAATTCGAGACATGTGAGTGCGCAATAAAAGTGAAAGTAAAAGTATGAAGTGAACCACTTTCGATTTCTCCAGTAGTGTAATGTTGCCATGTGAACAATGACGTGTTCGTGTCAGCGTTCCTGAAACTGCTCGAAGATTCATAAACTGTGGAAAGCGCACCCACGACTCATGACCCCTGACCCCATGTCGAACTCGCTCTGCTAGCGCGGTAAAGTTAGCTTTAGGTTGGATATTTATTTGAATACAGTCGTGACGTCTGTATTTATATGGAGAACGATAAATAAGTTTAAAAAAATGTATTAATAAATACGTAAATGCAGAATAAAAAATGTAGAAATATATGGATAAATAAATGAATTACATACATACATGAATAAATAAATGCTGAAATAAGTAAATAAATGCAGAAAATAAATATATGAAGAAATAAATATATAAATAATTAAATTAACAAATAATTAAATGCTGAAATAAACAAGAAATAATGAATAAATAAATGCAGATATGCATATTCAATTCATGAATACATAAATCATTTTGTCAAAAGTATCATTTTTAATTGTGCTATTTTTGTACCATTTGTGTTTCTACATTTATTTAAACATGTCTACATTTATTTATTAATGTGTATGTATTTTAATAATGTGGGCAGTCCTGAACCTTTCTCAGTGCAGGATTGATTAAACAGGATGGTTATTGTTACGGCTGTACATCTGTGGATAATAGTTAGTTAATAGTTAAAATATGGCGGGTTTTCGAAGTACCATTGCTAATGATTTGCGTTTTGAAATGATATAGATCATGCAACTAACTTTCTGTTTATTGGGGCCGTGTAGTGATGATTTAGTTCAGCTCAGTGCCGATATGGATTAGACCTTGATCCAGCTTCAGAAACGGAGACACACATGGCACGTCCACCATAGCCTGTTTGACCTAAAGGTATAAAACCAATTGTAAATTACTCTGGATAGTTTGGTACCTTTAGGTCAAAGCCGTGTTTAATGGTTTTAAATGGGTTTAAGTATCGTATATAATAAATGTCAGATCAATAATCTGAAAAACAAACCTTGCGCTTCATATGGAATAATGTACACTTGGATTGAGACCCTCTGCCCAAACGGTTTTGCTGTTTAATGGATTTTCAGTATTGCAAACATTTACTTTTATAAAACATATGAAATGCTAATTCCAAAAACAGAAATGAAAGGGGTATTTTATGAACATTTCACTAGTTTGATATTGTTTTTTTCCCTACATTTTCCTAAATTGAACATTTAAGTCTGTAAACTTTTTAATATATTTTATTCATTACGTACTGTTTAATAAGTTAAACATTAACAAACACATCTCTCAACATATCTCATACTGAATATATACACTGTAAAAAAATCAATCATGGGTCTTGTAATTTTCATTAAAAAGATGAAGGTATAAAAATATTGTGTATATTTTATTAAGAAAATTGTGGATCAGTGTTATAGAAAATATTGAGATCATTTCACAAATAAAACCAAGAGATACATTTTCCTCCTTTTTTTAAGGAAACACACAATTTTGAGTCTAGACTCGTCTTTCCAGATTCTGAGTTCAGTTTCACTATGAGCCTTTAGAAAAGCACACAAGCCTTTGGAATAAAAAGTGAAAGGAAAGAGCGAAACAAACGTGTAGAACAGGTTCGAGCTGCTCTTCTGATTAAAGAGGATGATTAAACTAGACTCAGACATGAAGATGATGAAATAATAACACTTTCTCTCCGGATGGAAAAGCACTGGTGTAAAGCACCTGCACAGTTTCTATTCTCAGCTCTGTTTCCATTTCTGTTCACCACAGTCATTATTTAAACATGCTCTTGTTGTGGCAAACAATTCTTAAACATCATCAGTCTCGTAAAGTAATTTATTCTCTTGCAAGAGAAGGTCAGACCAGGAGGAGGAGCTGTGCGACACCTTTTATATTCGTTAACCAAGTTCTCCCTCAGCTGTTGCTTTTCCTAATAGTTTTCCACTAACTTGGGCACACTTTTGCTGACACTGGGACCAACACATTTAGATGAATCTTCATCACATTCCTTTGTAATATCTACTGAAGATCAATGAAAACCATTTTTTTCCATTACACTTTCTAAATGGCTGGGGGGTGCAGACAGCAAATAACTCAAAACAGGGTTTATTGATGACAAAACAGAAATCAAAACCCACGAGGGGCAGGACTGGAGAGAGCACAATTTGACTAAGACAAGGTGACAAATCAAGATTCTGACAAACAGCAAAACTAACTCACGATTCTCCTTTAACTGGATACAGAAGAAACACTCACAGAGATTTAAGGGGTGATGAACTGAGAAATCAAATTTTCCTTGAGCTTTTGACGCCTAAGAGGTCATCATATTATAAGAATATCCTGTAAGTGTCAGAACTGAAAACGTCCTTGTTAGTCCAATAAAAGCTTTTATTGACACCAGCCTCAGCAAACGACTCGATTTTAAAAGTGGCGACTATGACGTCAAAGAGGATTAAACACCACCCCGCAGAAGAAGATCTACTTCAACACGGCCGAGTTTAGCCCCGCCCACCGATTCACGCATTACACGCATAGCTAAATAACATAGATGCCTACCTCGTGATGACAAACCGGACCGATCTACCGAGCGATACAGAATATTGTGCAGCGGTTGTGGAAGAAGACAGTCTCTGCATAAGCTTCCTCTGGATTCCAATAGGACTGCATGGATAAACTTTATTTTTAATGACGTTCCAGCTGATGAGGGTAAAACATCGTTGTCTGTTCGCTTCATTTCACTGAGGATTGTTTTGTAAACAAGACTGGATTTGCAGACCGATTAAGAGTAAAGAACGGTGCTGTGCCGTCTATATTGGATCTGACAGGAATGGTGCAACACACGGACTCTGGGTCGAACATGTATGGGCGAATCCGGTTGCCATTTGACAACATTGGACGTTTACCCCTCGTGCACCGACGGGCAGTGGTGGTAAGTAACGAAGTAAAAATACTTCGTTACTTTACTTAAGTATTTTTTTCGGGGTATCTGTACTTTACTTGAGTATGTTTTATTTGCACCTACTTTCACTTTTACTCCACTACAATATTAAAGGCAAAATTTACTTTTTACTCCGATACATTTCCCCATGCCCGCTCCGAGTATTTATTACACTTGGCTTTCCAAACCAATGAAAAACGTGGTTTTCTTTAGAAAAAAAATAACGCACGCGCTCACGCTCTTTGTCAGCATACGCTCACATAGCAGTTTGTTCAGTTCGCCAGTTCAGTGGAAGAAACAGAAACAGAAGCAGCTCTCGCTGTCAGCAGAAATGATCCCGAGATTCGCGACAGGGATCACCCATGGCCATATCTCAAGGATATGTTTGAATTCACTGAAGTTAAGTAAGATTCTTATCGGCTGAAATGTCTTCTTTGCCTGCCACGACCGTGTTACAGTGCTTTCTATCAGTTCAGTTCTGGCGCCTCGGTCTCAATTGTAGCCTACAACGCGACGTAGCCTACACATCACACGTTAATGAATAGGTCCGGTCCGGGACACTGCAATTCACCAAAGTTCATTATTTGCATAAGCCTTGCCGGTTAAACATTTAATTCACGTGCTGATGCGCTGTTCTAACGTCCGCTTTCCTGAACGCAAACCCCGACGCTCGCAGACAGAAGCCTGTCAAACAGCGCCTGAATACTGGACTAAGTTCTCTTTCGAGTCTTGTTATGCTAATACTGTAAAATACACACAATGTTTACATAAAAATAATTGGCTATGACTAAAGTGAAAGCAAACATTTGAGAGAAAATCTGTTGTAATATGCGTCTATATTAAACGCGTCGCGTGCTGGTCTTAAGCGACACTAGTAAATAGTGCTGCTGCTTGTAGCCTACTTAAAGGGATAGTTCACAAAAATAAATAAATAAATCTGTCATTATTTACTCACTCTAATGTTGTTCCAAACCTGTATTAATTTCTTTCTTGTGCTGAATACAAAAGAAGATTTTTTTTTTGAATGTGGGTAACCAAACAGTTGCTGATCCCCATTAACTTCCAGGAGAGAAAAAAAACTACACTGGGGACCAGCAACTGTTCGGTTACCCAAATTATTCAAAATAACTTTTATTTTCAACAGAAGAAAGAAACTCGGGTTTAAAACATCTTGAGAGAATAAATTAAGACATTTTTTCATTTTTGAGGGAACTATACCTTTAGTGTTAATAAAAAAAATTAAAAATAAAAAAACACAAGGAGAAAATCACTCACTGACTGAGAACTTTAATAGTAGCTTTAATAAGAATCAATAATAGTGAAGTCTATGTAGTGTTTTAATTTAATATTTGTTCATTTAATTACTTTCTTCAATGCTACTGTTAAATACACCTACTGCATTTGAAAAAAAGCACTGTTTATTTAATTTGAATATTAATTTGTGTAATGTTTATCTTGTCTAATTTTTTTTAATAACAAAGAAATAATGACGAAGATTTTTATCTTCGCCACTGGCCTAAATGTATGCCTTTCTTTTTCTTTTGTTACCTAAGGCTTTGTTTTTAACATAGGGACATTAGTTTGGCTGTAATGAACATCCACTTGCAAAATAGTAAAACTTCAAAAAGAATCGTGATAAAAAAATCGTGATCGTGATTTTCTTAAAAAAAAATCGTGATATGATATTGTTGCCATAACGCCCAACCCCTGAAATGAAGTATAGCATTATTTACAAACCAGTTATTTAAGAGTTGTCAGTCATTCATAAGATCACTTAAGTAAATGTAGTAAATACAGGTAGTTATAAAGCATTTACTAGTGGTCAGTTAACTATGTGTGTGAGCTCATCTAAAGTGAGTATTCATGCCTTGTAAAGCATTTATAAAGGAGATTTAAAGGAGATCAATCTTCTAAAACAGTAAAATGTAACAAACACAACACAGTGCTATAGAACATATTTAACAGCCTTTAAATCTCCTGTAATTGTCTTTTATTATTGCAAATCTAACAAATTCTTAATTGCAGTAATCTGAAAAATGATGTAATCTCATCATTTGTTCAATTAAATAATTGCAAACCCCCTCAAAATAATTGTTCTGCTTAATTATGTATATTTACAGTTCATTGGAATGTTTACTTTTTACTTTCGGTACTTAAGTACTTTTAAATCGGATACTTTTGTACTTTTACTCAAGTGATGTTTGAATGGAGGACTTTCTACTTTTACTGGAGTAATATTTTATTTAAGTATATATACTTTTACTTGAGTATAACTTTTGAGTACTTTTACCACCCCTGCCGACGGGTGAGTTAAACTCATTATAATATGCAAAACTGTTATCCACTCACAGCAGTGGGCGTTTACTTCCAAGTCTTCAGTGCGAGACACCCATAAAAACCGAGCGTTTTTCAGTTAGGCTCACAACTTGGGTACAAAATAGCCTATTACTTATTCATTTTGATGTTTTTGAATGCAAAAACCAAGCGAACGTCATGAATTGACCTCAGAAAACAATATAATACAATTTAAAAAGCCAGTTCATGACCCCTTTAACATGCAATGTTTGACAATGTACCAACACAGGACAGCAAACACAAGGGGATTAAATAGGGAGAAACTAATGAGGGGAACAGGTGACGCCGACTGGGCAATAAAGACACGACGAGGATAACAAGGGGGCGGGGTAACGAGACAACACAAGCACATGGCCCAAACACCAGGGGCCTGTTTCAGAAAGGAGGAGGTTAAGTGAAAACTCTGAGTATGTTAACCCTGAAATGAGGGAAACTCTGGGTTTTCTGTTTCAGAAAGGGGGGTATATCAAACCCGAGAAGCAGAGTAAGTCAAGCCCGTTTCTGAAAGAGAGGTAACTTATACTCAGAGTCAGTTACCATGGTAACTTACTCTGTGAACCTAAGCCTGGTCAGGAGCAGGTTTTCTTCAGTAAACCCAGAGTTTCTTGTGGTCTCCTCCCCTTTTTTAAAGAGGAAGTGCTGTTTAAACACCAACAATAATACTAAAATGTATTTACACATTCTTTAAGGAATATATATTGTTTGTCCATAGTTAATTGACTAAATCTGTTTGGCCAACACATTCTCACCCCAACTCGTCACTTTTGACCAAGCTTCAATATCTGACGCTTTGGGCGCCCTTTGGCGTCAGTTCATGACGCGATCCTACAGCGTCATCTAACTGACGCTTTCCTTCAGCGTCAGTTGGATGACGTGGTTAGGTTTAGGTCTGGGTAGGGTAGGGTTACACGCGATCCTCAGGGCGTCATGGACTGACGCTAGAGGGCGCCCAAAGCGTCAGATATTGAAGCTTGGTCAAATGCTTCCCAAAGCGTCAGTTAGGTGACGCCTTGGGGTGAGAATGCCTTGGTTTGGCAGCACTTTGCCAAAAAATCAAAGGATTAAAACATTTGCTAAACTTTTATTTGATTACCACCGTTTTTGTTAATATATTTCTATTAAATAATTAAAAAATTGGAATAAAAAACATTTAATAGAACCCCAATTAGTTTTCAAACATAATTTAATAAGTTATTAATGATAAAAAATAAGATGTTAATCTTATTCCTAATAAATTATTGAAGTTAGTTGATTACATATGTTTTATTGAACAAATGTTTAATTAATTTAACTGTCATTTGAACTGATGATAATAATAACCGTAATTTAATAATGCAGTTTATATATTTAATAATAGTAGCCTACTTTAGGTTGAATAACATTCTTCCAGTTTCACCTCTGATAAAATAACAGTAAGTTACTCTAAAATAGTTATGAATTATTAACTACAAATGACATTTTCAACGGTGTAGTTAGATTAATGTAATAATTACTATCTCTAGAAAGTATTGGTCTTCATATTACTAAATCCTTTATCAACCTCAACCACTTGATTAATACAAGGAGTAAAGACAAGAAACTGCACTTTTAATGCTTTCAAATTAACAATAGCATCCTAATACTTCTTGACCTCTCTGCAGCCTTCGATACAGTCTCCCATTCCATTCTTCTCACACGTCTCTCTGAACTCATTGGCCTTACTGGTACAGTGTATTCCTGGTTTAAATCCTATCTCACCGACAGGCAACAATACGTCACCTTCAAGGGGATCTGCTCTAAATTGGCCCCGGTCCTGCATGGTGTGCCACAAGGATCGGTACTTGGCCCACTGCTATTTAATATTTACATGCTGCCACTTGGGATGATTGTCCGGAAGCATGGATTACACTTCCACTGCTATGCTGACGACACTCAGCTCTACATCAGTACTAAGCCTTCTACTTCTCTTCCACCAGTGCCACTTATTAACTGCCTGAAGGACATAAAGCACTGGCTGGACAGTAACCTTCTCAAACTGAACAAAGACAAAACTGAACTCATGGTGTTTGCCCCGCTGTCACTTCTTAAAAAAGTTGATGACATCAAACTGGATGTGGATGGCTGTTTAATCTCTGCATCTCCCCAAGTACGCAACCTGGGTGTCATCATGGACTCCACTCTCTCCTTCCAACAACACATCAAAAACGTCACTAAAATTGCTTTCTATCATCTCAAGAACATCTCCAGACTCCGACAGTGCCTCTCCAACTCTGTAGCTGAGGCCCTCATCCACTCATTCATCACCTCCAGACTTGACTATTGTAATGGCATCCTTTTCGGTCTACCCAGCAAAGCCACTGACAGACTTCAGTATGTGCAGAACTCAGCGGCTAGGATGCTCACACACACAAAACTTGGTCTTCACATTACTCCCATCCTGATGAAACTTCACTGGCTGCCAATTAAGTCCCGCATCAAATATAAAATCCTCCTCCTGACATACAAGTCCCTTCATGGACTTGCACCCCAGTACATTACTGATCTTCTCCATCCCTACATTCAGTCACGGTCCCTGCGTTCCTCTGACAAGGACCTGCTTGCTGTTCCTAAGTCCAGACTTAAGACATTTGGGGATAGAGCTTTCTGTGTTGGTGCTCCGTCACTTTGGAACAAGCTCCCCCATGAAATCCGCTCTGCCCCCTCACTTTCAACCTTTAAAAGCCAGCTCAAAACACACCTCTTCACTGAGGCCTTTGGGCTCTAGCTCCCCTGGCCTATTGCCCTTATCTTAATTCCCCCTTCCCTCTCTCATGTTGTTTGTTAAGCGTCCTTGGGTATTTTGAAAGGCGCTATATAAATTAAAGTTATTATTATTATTATTATTATTATTATATACAATTGCATGAATTATTCTTGAATTGATCAGAAGTTTGTAGAGGGTGAAGGTTACATAAAAATTATACCTTTTAAAATGTATGTTAAATCCACTATTATTTTATACTGAATTGGTCTTTAGTTTATGCAGTAGCCTATATAATGTAATTGTGTCGTATTTTATTTTAAATTACAGAAGAATTAAGAGTAATCCCTTTAATTAAATTACAATATTTACATTACTTGGTAATTAATTACACCCAACACCTCTTTTTGTCTGGCGCTGTTGTCATGGTGACTCATAATATCTGCGCCATTGATAATGGCTTTTTATAGTTGTGGTGCACGCGCTTAACTCAGGAGGCTTTTCCACTGGGCTCGTTTGCTGCGGTCCGAGCCCGAGCGCGTTGTTCCCGGCGCCCCCCGCAGCGTTGGTCTAGTTTCACACTCAATTAATTGTATCGAACCCAGGTGCGTTTGCAGTCGTCTTGCGCCTCGCGCAAACGCGCACGGAAAGCGCATGGAGAACACAACGCGACTGTACATAATTTTTGTTTGTTTGTTATTTTGGTGCTATTATGCACAGCATAGTGAACGACAAGTGCGTTTATGTTTATTGCGTGGTGTAATTCAGCACATATCCAGGGGACGCCTTGTTTCTGCTGCTCACAGAAGACTTTTTTGGAGAAGACAGCAGAGCAGGCCCGGTTTTACGGGGTGCTTAGAGGTGCTAAGCACCCTCAAACAAAAGTGAAAGCACCCTCAGATAATTTTTTTTATTAGCACACGAGATTTTGCCGACAAAAGAAACACAGACGGATTTCACACTCATACAAATATTAGGTTACACAAACCACAAGTCCATTAAAGCGATTTTTCACATTCAGAATTTACTTCAGTATTTCATGTTTAATGCATTGGTGTCCTTTCGCGATCGCAATACGCAGGTAAGCTGTCTCTTTAATTGCCCACTTTGTTTGCGTGTTTGCATCCCGCTCAGGAAATTAGTTAGAGACGGGGCTGCCTTCATATTAGATATCCAATAAATAGTAACCTATCTATCTATCGATCGATTGGAATGAATAGAGAGTCTCTGCAACGGCGGAAGATTGAAGTGTGCGCGTCCGAGTGAAGATTGCGCGAGCCACAAGAGAACTGTATTCATGAAATCTGACAGCAGTGGCAAAGCGCTCAGCTTGATTTCAAAAACATCAAATTTAACCGCTAGCTAGATCTCTTAATTAAGAGCGAACTGAAATGAATGCTCTGGTAGTTAACAGGAGATGTTTTATTTGAAGGTAAATCCTTGCCTCAATGTTTCCAAAAGTGGTGGGTACAAATTACTAATACCCATTCAAACACCGGCCAGCAAGTGCCGACGCCGTCGCGTGACCAGCATTTAATCTTTAAATCAGCTGTTTTTAACGGACCGATTCATTGTCGTCAGAAACTAAATGTCTAAAATGTACGTTACTTAAATTAACTTAGTATTTATTCAACTGCAGAATAAAATCAGTTTCAATACTTCACACATTTGCAATACTGCTGTTATTTGGGGGAAAAAGCACTCTGTGTGTAACATTTCTTAACTAGGCTAAATGAAATGATATAGGCTCATGGTTTGAGCACCCTCACTATTTTCAAAAGCACCCTCAGTGATTTGGTTCTAGAACCGGGCCTGCAGCAGAGTGCAAGAAATGCATTTGTATCTTTGTTTGCACTGCATGCTTACTCACGAACGAAGCCAAGGTAAAGTGTCATATATTTATATATATATATATATATATATATATATATATAGAGAGAGAGAGAGAGAGAGAGAGAGAGAGAGAGAGAGAGAGAGAGAGAGAGAGAGAGAGAGAATATTCTTTATGCCATCTGAAAATTTCTTTCAAAAAGAGCATTTTTATTGTAATAGCAGTGGAAAGGACCTATACATTGCCACTGAAGTGAAATAATAGAACCATATTTTTTATATAACAGAATAACATGTGTATATATACAGAGAGAAAGTATTGGCTATTGTACTCTTTTATACCATTTTTAATTGTGACTTTTAGGAGTGTGTGGATTCAACCTCGGCTATCTGTTTGGTGGGAGGAAATAAGTGCCCATTGGACAGACACAGAATGGCTACTAAACTTCAGGATGAAAAAGTCCACATTCCATCATTTATGCAACATACTAAGGCCCTTTCTCACTCGACAGGTCACAAGACTCAGAGCACCAATCACTGTGGAACATCGTGTTGCAATTTGCCTGTGGCGACTTGCTACAAACCTTGAGTACCGTTCCATATCACATTTGTTTAGAATTGGTTTCTACTTCTACTTTTGTAAAATCACACATGAAGTCACAGGTATTATTTCCACCCATATGCTACCAACGTGGATTAAAACACCTAATGAGAAGGAGTTTCGGGACATTGTAAAAGGCTTCAGGGAACGCTGGGGATTTCCACAATGTGAGGGTGCCATAGATGGAACACACATAGACATTATTGCCCCGCCTGAAAACCCTGCTGAATACTACAACCGAAAGGGGTCATACTCCATCATCGTCCAGGCTGTAGTTGATGACAAGTTGAAATTCTGGGACATAAATGTAGGCTGGCCAGGGAGAGTACATGATGCCCGTGTTTTTGCTAATTCTTCCCATTACCAGAGAGGTCAGGGTGGCAAGCTCTTTCCCAGCTTTACAGAGACAACGGAGGGGGTAGATGTTCCACTGGTGCTCCTGGGAGATTCGGCATATCCTTTGCTGTCATGGCTAATGAAGCCCTACCCAGAAAGAGCTGGATTATCTGATATTTAGCAAAATTTCAATTACAGAAGACTAAGCAGGGCACGAATGGTTGTAGAGCGAGCTTTTGGGCGCTTTAAGGGAAGGTGGCAGTGTCTTCTTAAGAGGTGCGATAACAACATTTTGTTTCTAAGCACAATTGTATCAGCATGTTGTGTGCTTCAGTTTTTGTGAGGTACATGGGGAAGATTACCAGGAGATGGAAGAACAAGATGAGGAGCATGGAATGCACCATCCAATCCAAATGGACCACAGTAGCAATGGCATTCGAGATGCACTGGCATCTTTTTTGTCAAGGCATTAGTCAAATACACGTTTAACAGCAGTACACTGAAGAGCTCCAGTAGTGATTTAATTTTGTTTCTTCATGCATTTTATGTTCACACACAGCTGTGCTAGGTGTATTTCAGTAATTGTATTTTTGTTGTACTTGCCACTGTTTAATTTTACTGAATGTAAATATGTGATAATGTGATAACATGCAATATTGTTTTCAGCTGTATTTTCTGTTTTGTCAATTAGAGGTCTCAACGGGTCGGGTCGAGTTCGGCCCGACAAACCAGACGGGACCCGTGGGTTCGGGTCGAAAATATAAGCAAATGACTCGGGTCGGGTCAAACCTCGGGCTTGATCTTTTCCACCCAGTAAAAAAAAAAAAAAATATATATATATATATATTAACCATCGCTGCTGTTCACCGTAACGAAAATCTGGCTGCTGGTCGAGAGGAGAACGCGCCTCAGTCCATCCACTGTGGACGCACTGATCTTCCTCCACGATGCCTATTATAAACATATGATTGTGTTTGTAGGCTAGGCCCATTTTGTTTCAAAACTCGTAGCCCGCCCGCTGGTTGGCAAACGCGGTTTGAAGACTAGGAAAAGGAAAAGAGAATCTGACCGCGTGAGAAACCTAACAGGAGTACCACTCGGTCGGGCTTTTCACTTGTGGGCGCGAGCTAAAAAGCAGCACTGGATACAACGGTGATGCTGACCTGGTGATCTTGTTGATGGACTAGTAAGTCAATCTTTCTAAGTTTGTGTGCATTTTATTTTTGTGATTTCACCGGAATGAATGAGACGCCACAACGGCAATAGATTGTAGAGCGCGTGTCCGAGTCGGGCCGCGGGCCGAGGTTCGGGCAGATGATTCATGTTGATGTGTCGGGTTACATCGGGATCCGGGCTTTAAAAGCCACGGGCCGGGTGGAGTCGGGTAATAATTTTCAGGCCCGTTGAGAACTCTAATGTCAATACTGTAATATAAATTACTATGTAAAAACAACAGAAGTCAGAGACATGTAACAATGTTTACTGTTTGTTTCAGTGTTCATTTTGAGGCAGCAAACATACACTTACCGAACAACAAACAAAATGTGGTACACTGCTGCTCAAAAAGAGACAGATTTTTTTTGGAATTAATATTATTTAAAGGTCCTGAAAAGTTTTTTCTTCAGCTAGATTTTTATCCTTCAATGGCGTATTCCCCTTCTTCACAACACACTCCACTGCTGGTGTAGCAGAAAGAAGCTCATTCATGTAGAGGCCTCTTGGTGTTGTCATTAGAGGACGGTGTAGCTCACTCATATAGTGGCCTGGTGCTGGTGGAGGGGGCCGTACATCACACATGTAGGGGCCCATGGGTGATGTAGATGGAGGGCGGTGCTGGTTTCTCATGTAGGAGCCCACTCCTGATGTGGATGAAGGAGATTGTAGCTGACTCATGTGAGGACCGATGGCAGATGTACGTGGAAGGTATAGTTGGTTACTCACAAAAGAGCCCATTGCTGATGGATGACACATGCTGAGACCTATGGCTGATGGCAGCTCGACGCTCCGTAAAGATGTTGTTCATGAGCGTCACAAACATCTGAGTGGCAGCTGCCTGTTGTTCCTGCAGTGCTTTGTACCGTTGCTCATCTGCCTCCTGTTGTGCTTGCATATATTGTGCTAATGTTGCAGATTCTGCTGGGCATGTGCCTGCTCTGCTCGACTAAACTCCTCATGCTGGACTTTTTGAAGATCCGCAAAGGCATTTAGAGCATCAACCATGTTCTCTCCTTTCCTCTTTCTTTTATCTCCTCTGGGAATCAGGGTGTCCAGGTGTGGGCCCTCTTCTGTGTCATGCTGGCTGGTGATCCCACTGGTGCTGTGGCCTCTAACCTCATCTGCAAAACAAAAGTAACAAACTCAGCTGGTGCAACTGCATTTATTAGGATTCACCGAATTAAGGCTCACCAAGGCTGCCTTTATTTCATTAAAAATAAAAATAAGAGTAATATTGTGAAATATTAGTTAAAGGTGCATTGCGCAACATTTTATGTTAAAAATAGCCGTTTTCTAACCCATACATGCTGAAACAATCGTCTGATGGGCTGAATGAGCCCTTCTCTGATCACTGCGATCGCCTCTATAATCCTGTACAGTGAAATAAATAAGAGGGATTCGGGCTCGAATCTGAGACTGGGCGTGACGTCATGCGCGTTCACGCTCGCCTGGCTATGTGCCTGCAGGATAGTGTATTCGCCGCCGTTCTCCGTATCAGAGAAGACAACTCGAGCGACGCAACTTTAGTCAACTTTCCCAAAAGTAGAAGATGGATTCAAAGGGGCTGTTTAGCCTACATCTGGTCACTTCATGTGTTTTCTGTGATCGGATAACTTATTCGATCGTGAAAAGACCAGGTTGAATCCAGACGGATTTGAATCCGACAGCTCAAACCATTGAGGACGTGGTCTGGGCTGTATTCCAGACGAAACTGGACAAGTGTAAATGCATCTGGTTGTTGAAAACAGGCTATGTCATGTTGTTTTAGTCATATATGACGACGTGCATCACCTGAGCAGGCGAGTGTATTCATCAAACCAGCGCGCCGCAATCTATCGCAAATGAAAGTGAAAGTAAGACGCATACGATTATCACTAAGTTACCTTCTACCTCCACTATCTTCATTAAAAGTAGCCTTAAGAAATGAAATGATCTCATACCAGAGCTTTTGCCGCTCTCTCTTATTGCTGTCTTTGCTGATTTTGAAATAGCCGAAGCCGATGATCAATAAATGCAGCTCATCTGTTGCTTTCGGTGACGTGCACTTCATGAAATCTGTATATAACGCGGGAATTGAATATCAGATTAATATCCGTTTTGCAAAAACACATTTATGTGACCAGGTGTAATGGAATCGTTTTGATAAATCAGATAGATCTGAGAAAACGCATTGTGGCCAGGTGTAAAAACAGCCCCAAAGAGACCGGCTTGTAGTTCATTCCAAACCCCAACGCAAACTCCACGTAAGACAAAGAAAATAAAACTTCTGTCTGTCCAGTGCCAGTCGTCGGAATAAGACGAGAGTCAACATCGGGAAGGCTTTCAACAAACGGAGAGATCTCGGGCGGTCTGCTCTAGGGCTCAAACGTGTTCATGAACGTGTTTCCATAATAACACAATCATAAGTGGATACAGTAAGCACATAAAACAGTTCAACATGGAGATCGATGGAAACAAAAGCCTAAGTTTTCTACTAACGTTACCCCTGTTTTCCCCTCACACACACGTAGGCCTACATAAGTGTGTAATTTACTCAAATGCCTTTCCTTTCATATATTTTAAATGGCTTGCAGATTTATAACTGTATTACCTCATTATGACTGTAACAAAAGATGTGTGCCGCACAGTGTGCGGCTGATGCTCCAGTCCTTTGGTTATGAACAGCTCGTGCAAACGTGCGTGTATGCGTGTATTCCATGAGCGCGCACGCAGTTTCGTTTATCGCCAGAGGGGCGTAGTTCTGCAAAAACTCTGAGACTTGCGTTATGCTCCTTTAAATAATAAATGTTTTGTAATTTTGTTTTGACACAAAGGTGTTTGTTCAGCACCATTACTCCAGTCTTCAGTGTCACATAATTCTTTAGAAATCATTGTAAATGAGTGTGATTTGCTACTTAACAAACATTTATCAATGTTGCAAAGAGTTGTGTAAAGCATTGTTTTTCTCAGAATTGCTTCATGAATAAAAAGTTAAAAAGAACAGCATTTATCTGAAATAGAAAGCTTTAGGAACATTGTAGAAGAAAGTTTGGGCCGAGTAACATTTTTGTGTGTGGTTGTGTGTGGGGGGTATATACATTTATTCAGAAAGGATGCATTAATTGATCCAAAGTAAATACAAAACTTTAACAGTAATGTAATGCTATGTGATAGCATCAATAGGACATTATCTAGACATCCCTATAGATAGAGAGAGAGACTACATAATGTCATCTTAATAATATCAAATACACACACACACACTCGTGAATTTATTATTGACGTTAAGGAATACAATACTACTGTAAAGAAAAGGCCCTACCTGTATCTGGTCGCTCCAATTCACACAGAGATGTACAGGACATGTAGTTGTCATGGGTGACAAAATTCGCTCGGCAAGCGGAACCCTCTTGAGAGTCCCAAGTTTCCCAGGGAAACGTATTGTGTGCAACACGCCCCACTCTGGTTCCAGTGCTGCGTTCCAGTCCAAAATTGCCATGCCCTTCACTCGCTAACTTCCCTCAGTCTCGTTCACTCGGATGTACGTCACTGCTTACGTTGCACGAGTGCCCACTACTGGCGGAAACCGCAATGAGCTGAACTGGAACGTCCTAAGCCCTTGATCACTTTGAATCAGCTATGAGTTGATTTATTATTAACTTTTTTTCCCTTTACGAATTTGTTTAATGCAGCATCCACATGTATATATGTGTGTTTGGGTTATTTTAAAATAAATGAATAAATTATAATTAATATGTCATAGAGTGTTTGTTGTGGTGGTGATTAGACGATCTGTGGTTACGTCACAATCGTACTGCATTGTGGGATATATAGATGCCTGAAGTGCACATATGAAGTAGACTCGCTCCCTCGGTCTAAATCGAGGGAACGAGTGTCTGTCCATATAAACTTCCCTCGTTCACTTCACGAAGTGGAACGCACTTCAAAATGGCAGCAGGGATTCCCCGAGGGGAAGTGCTTAGGGAAGTTCGCAAGTGCGTGTCTAAAAGTGGACTGGAACGCAGCCCGGGTGTGATGTAAACATGCCCGCACTGATTAGCACTAATGCATTGCAGGTGTGAGAGAGAGAGAGCGGCGCTCACACAGGCTTCCTGCTTATACAAGCCAGGATAAAAAGGGGCCATTCAGAGAGTGTTGGGTTGTGATCGGTGGGTTTGAAGTGCTCGGTGAGTGGAAGTGTTTGAAGAGTCTAAAGGGTTGACTTGGAGCAGTGTCAGATACAAGCTTCCTCAGGAAAACCGTTGGGGTGTGGAAATTGCCCATTTGAGTTTGCTCGATCATAGGCTACGTTCACACTGCAGGGCTTAATGCTCAATTCCGATTTTTTGAAAAAAATCAGATTTTTTGCAAGGCTGTCCATATTTTCAATTAAATGCAACCTTTTGTGATCTCCTGTGTGAACGTGAAATGACCCAGAAGTGACCCTCATGCGCAGAAGAGTACTCAACGGTCAACGACGTCACTTGTTGTTTGTGGAAGTAGCTAAATGGATGTCTTACAGTGGAGCTCGTTTAGCAATATTAAAGTTATTTTCACAACAGAGCAAGCACACTTACAATCTTCTTGTTTTAAGAAGAAAATTAAACAGAGAAGCGTGTGGGTGCGGAGTCGCAGCTAGGAGTGGTGGGATACTGATTTGAGTGGCTTAACTGATACAGAATTCATCAGTAACTTCCGAATGACCAGATCCACCTTCGATTATGTTTGTGAGCGCCTTCGATCAACTCGGGAAGAGACACGTCTGCGGCGGCCCATAACAGTGCAGAAACGCGTTGGAGTTGCGTGTATTCGGCGAGCTACAGGTGCGTGCAATGACGTGCATGTCGGATATATGTGACCTGGTCGTTCAGATTGCAGTCGCATTTCAAAAGATTGGATACATATCGGATTTGGACCACATACCCAAGTGGCCTGGGTCGCATTTGAAAAGATCGGATCTGTGTCGTTCAGACTGTCATGAAAAAATCTGATACAGGTCGCATATGGGCAAAAAAATCGGGATTAGGTCGTTTCAGCCTGCAGTGTGAACGTAGCCTTAGTGATCGTTTGTGGGAAGACTGCTGGATTGAGCTATCGACTGGATCTGTGCTGAGGAAGGAGAGAGCAAAGATAAGTGAACTGTTTTCATCTCATGAGCATTTAAACTGCTTGAAGAGGATGCAGTAAATGTGGATCTGACTGTTGGAGGAGCGATGGGTTTCAGAGTGTGTTGAGGAGGAATTGAAAGTGAAATCCCTTGTGGAGCGAGCGCAACAAACGGAGTGAGGCCTCTGATCAGCACTATCGTGTGAGTGAATTGCAGTGATTTTGCCTGATTGATACACATTGAATTATGGCTGTGGAATTGAAGTGAACACAAGTGTGATGTGCCCTTGCTGAGAAGTAGCCCTAACCCACGTTTGCATGTTGGAAGCCCGTCACTCTAGGCTTCTCTCCATTAGAAGCCTAGAGTGAAGTAACCTTTTAACTCACTGTCTGTTTACTGTGAACTGAAGAGAGTTTTTTACACTGTGAAGATCTTTACCTGTTCTACCTACTGTTTGAGTCTAGAAGCGTGCAGCAACGCTGGTGAAGTAATCCTCTAATCCACTGCCTCCCCACTGTAAACTGAAGAGTGTACTTTGTACAGTGAAGATCCTTACCTGTTCTACTAACTGTTAGAGTCCAGAAACCTGCAAAACCAGAAATCGCCGTCCGGGAGAGAAGTTGAATATCAGATTAATATCCGTTTTGCAAAAACACATTTATGTGACCAGGTGTAATGGAATCGTTTTGATAATTCAGATAGATCTCGAGAAAACGCATTGTGGCCAGGTGTAAAAACAGCCCCAAAGAGACCGGCTTGTAGTTCATTACAAACCCCAACGCAAACTCCACGTGAGGCAAAGACAATACAACTTCTGTCTGTCCAGTGCCAGGCGTCGGAATAAGACGAGAGTCAACATCGGGAAGGCTTTCAACAAACGGAGAGATCTCGGGCGGTCTGCTCTAGGGCTCAGAACGTGTTCATGAACGTGTTTCCATAATAACACAATCATAAGTGGATACAGTAAGCACATAAAACAGTTCAACATGGAGATTCGATGGAAACAAAAGCCTAAGTTTTCTACTACCCCTGTTTTCCCCTCACACACACATAGGCCTACATAAGTGTGTAATTTACTCAAATGCCTTTCCTTTCATATATTTTAAATGACTTGCATATTTATAACTGTATTACCTCATTATGACTAACAAAAGATGTGTGCCTGATGCTCCTTTGGTTATGAACAGCTTGTGCAAACGTGCGTGTATTCCGTGTATATGTCTACTCTATAAAGTCTATGGTATTCCATGAGCGCGCACGCAGTTTCATTTGTCACCAGAGGGGCGTAGTTCTGCAAAAACTCAGAGACTTGCGTTATGCTCCTTTAAGAATAATAGGCTAATAAACTCACCATTCAAGCGATCCACCCCCGAATTGGTCCTAATTTGAAATCGAAACTAAAAGCGCACAGCCGCACTTGTTCACGGGCAGAACAGTGCGAGCGTTCTCAGTTCATTCCTATGGAAAAACCAAACACTGGCTTCATCATTATGAATGCCTGTGTGGACATGCACATTTTACTTTCGACTCCAAATTAGCAATTTAAAAGCAGTATTACTGGTGTTGTCTAGCGGTATTACTGGCGGTATTACTTAGCGGTATTACTGGCGTTGATTTACTAGTAGGAAAATACAGTCACACCCACACAAATAAAAATGTGTTTGATTTCAATCTCTTTTTTTTTTTTACTTTTAGGTGTGCTATTTTCTGCAATGTTCACCGACAGTACAATTGCGAAGACTTTTGCCTGTGGAGCAACAAAGTCCATGTACATTTGCAAGCATGGTTTGGCTCCGCATTTCAGAACACTTGTTGTGCAAAAAACTCTCTTCTGGTAGGGAGGACTATGTACTTCTCTTTGATGAGAGCCTTAATAGAAAAACACAATCAAAACAATGTGACTTTCATGTCCGTTTATGGGATGGGGACAAAGTTGAGACAAGATTTTATGGCTCAAAATTCATGGGACACGCAACTGCAGTAGACCTTAAATCAGTCTATGAGAGGAGTACTGAAAATCTGCCAAAAGGAAACATGATTCAGATGTCTATGGATGGACCAAATGTGAATTGGTCTTTTTATTCAGAAGGTTGAAAAATCCCTCCAAGATACTCATAATGTACACCTTATCAATATTGGCAGCTGCGGCCTCCATATTGCTCACAGAGCCTTTCTGAGAGGAGTGGAAGGGACAGACTGGAAAGTTGGCAGCATATTGCAATCCATGCACCAGCTTCTGAGGGATTCTCCAGCTCGTAGAGAAGATTATTTCAACGTAACAGGATCAGGTTCCCCAACACCACTAAAGTTTTGCAGGACAAGATGGCTGGAAAATGTGCCTGTACTGAGAAAGGTCGTTGGAAGTTTTACCACACATGGCTGCATATGTCAATGCTGTTAAGGAAAAAAGTGTCCAAATCCAGGGACAAAGTCCTTTGAGGTGATTCAGGAGGCTGTTGAAGATCCACTCACGGCTGCTAAACTTAATTTCATCTTGTCAGTGAGCAAAGAAGTGACTCCATTTCTTCCACTACCAGACAGATAAGCCCATGGTGCCATTTGTTTCAACAGACCTGTTCAAGCTGCTAAAGAGCCTGATGTGCAGATACATCAAAAAAGACATCATAAAGAAAGCAACAACACCTCATAAACTTCTGGACATTGAGGTGGGAGATCAAGACTGTCATGTTGACTCCTCACAGGTGGACTTGGGTTTTGTTACAGGGAGAATTTTGAGGGACGTGTCCACATTGAAGACAATAGGACAGAAAACACTCCTGCTCTTCAAACTCAGTTGTAAGAAGTGCTTGATGTTAACTGTACAGAAGTTAATCGAGAAGTCCCCCTCAAATACCCTCTTGTCTCTCACCTTTCCTTCCTTGATCCAAGGGAAATGGCCTGCAAAGATGCAAGTGTCAAAATAACTAAGTTCAGGAAGGCTTTGACATACCTTGTGCATGTCCACCGTGTAAATGAAGAAGATTGTGACGAGTTAATTCGACTCTACAGTCAATTCATTGAGGAGATTGTGCTGCCTCAGAGTTCACAATTTTCCCACTTTGATCCGTACACAGACAGGGTTGCGCATTTTTGCATGACAAGATGTCCACACAGAAACCATAAGAAAAGCTATGGAGACTCTGCCGCCAACTCCTCCTCCTCTCACATGGGCAAGCCTCTGTAGATCGTGGATTTTCAATCAACCGTCAAATTGAGGATGATAACCTGTCAGAAGATTCGTACGTGGCACAGAGGTGCATTTCGGACCACCTCAGGGCTGTGGGTGGCACCAAGAATGTCACAATTGACAGACTGCTATTGATGTCAGTTGGAGGTGCTCTATATAGAGATACTTCACACATCTTGAGGATATGAGAAGAAAGAGGGATGATGCTGAAAAAAACAATACGAGAAAGCATGTGCTGGATGAAATTGAGGAACTTAAAATGAAGAAAAAAAAGACTGGAAGATGACATGGATGCACTTGAGACCTCTGCTGACAAATTGGCTCTTGAGGCAGAGAAAACGGGCAAACTAACTCTAATTGCCAAGTCTAACAGCTTAAGGAAGGGAGCAAAGGGAAAGAGAGCAGAAATGGTGGAAGTGGACAAATCGCTTGACAAGAAATTGAATGAATTGAAAAGCAAATGATGACAAAATCAAAGCGACAATCAGCTTTAAAAGGAAAACCACCACAAAATACCTCAGTGAACGTTTTTGCTTTGTTACATATTTTAAGCTGACCTTGAGTTTTTTATTTGTTTAATGTTGTTTATCCATTCATGGCCTTATGTTAATGTCCCATATTGGAATGTTTTAAAATCTATTTGATCTGCACTATGTTGTGATATGTTTTCAGTGCTACACCAAAGCCAAATGTACAGTCAATGACTGTATATTGTTTTCAATAAAAATAAAATATTTGGGCAACAGATTATCACAAACGTTTTATTTAATGTAATGTTGAATAAAATGTAAACCCATGAGGCAAGAAAAACGTGGAAGTATTTTAATCTTACCTCTGGTTACATAGGCCTAAGCTCTTTTCAATGAAGTTTAAAACGTTTACAGAGATCATTTTTGACTACAGTATAGGATGTACTGAATATTCTTCAGTTTTGTGCAAAACAGAAATACGACAACTAGAATATCAGATCTTTGTCAAATAGATCAAAATAATGCAAAACAAAAATGGGAAAATAATTACGTAAGTAGTTATGTAGTCATAATTTAAGTAGTAAATAAATACTTAAGGCACGCCAACATATACTGAAGAGTTATGTAGAAATAAATACAATTATAGGATGTACAAAATATTCTTCGGTTTTATGCAAAACATAAATACGACAAATGGAATATCAGATCTGTCATATGGCAAAAATAAATGCAAGAAAAAAGCTTTTTGCCTAGTTGTTTGACGGATGAAATCTGTAACAATGTATCTAATTTGTCCCCACATTAAGTCCTTGAATTTGAGGGTCTTGGACCTGGAAAGTCCTTGAAAGGTCCTTGAATTTGATGTTAACCAAGGTGTGGGAACCCTGTTTTTTGTCATTGGACAATAGCAAACTACAAATTAGTTTTACTTTAATAATATTTAAATATTATTAATATTTAATAATATTAAAACATTTTATTTATCCTTGTTAGTAGGGAAGTTGTGAACAGAGTAATTCATTTTAATTTATAGGTTGTTTCTGTTGTTTTCATAAAAAAGAGATTTATTATAAATGTTGGTATTTAATATTTTCAATATTTAGATGTATATATTAAACATATCCATTATTCATCATAAGCAAGTGAGCAGAATCATTCAACCTGAATTCAAATTCTATACTTTTTAAATTTATTTAATTATATAGTATAATTCAGTTGTATCTGTTTTGACTGGGACTCCAATAATTTTCAATTTTGTGCAAACTAAATTAACTAGCAAATTATTTCCCATCAAAATATATGCATCACAATCATGCAGATGTTAAAATCGTCTGTAAATATGTCGTAATCATGCACGGGACCTTGGACGTACTGAACTAATGTTTAAATAAGATGACCCAGCAGATGGAGACATTTACTAGATATACACAATCAAGCCACGTGATAGTCATCATTTGGTTCTTACTATCAAACTATACATAGCCTATCTAGACAAATGGTTTTATATTTTACATTGTCCATTTTTGCACATTTTTAATGAATTAATATTTTTGGTAACACTTTATTTCGATAGTCCACTTTAGACATTCTACTAACTATAAGTAACTTTTCAACTACATGTCAACTAACTGTCATTAGAGTATTAGTAGACTGTCAGCTAAATATCTGCTAACACTTTATTTTGTTGGTCCCCCAACAGACATTTAACTGACTATAAGTAACTTGGCGACTACAAGTCAACTTATTCTCCTAACCCAAAGCCTAACACCTAACCACAACCTACCAGTCTACTATAATATACTAATACTCTAATGAGAGTCAGTTGACATGTAGTTGAAAAGTTACTTATAATTAGTAGAACGTCTAAAGTGACTATCGAAATAAAGTGTAACCATATTTTTTTTTATTTATGAGCATAAATATAGACTGGATGAGCACTATAGTTTATATGTTAATTTGATGTTAACTCTTAACAATAAGGACTCATTTGTTAACATTAATGTATTAACTAACATGAACTAACCATAATAAATGTATTAATGTTAGTTAATACAATTCCAGCTGTTCATTGTGTGTTTGTTAGTTCACAGTGCATTAACTAATGTTAACAAATACAACTTTTGATTTAAATAATGTATTAATAAATGTTTAAATTACCATTAACAAAGAGTAATAAATGCTGTTCAAGTGTTGTTCATCTTTAGGCCCTGTCCACACGGACACAGGTATTTTAATAACCGTGACTTTTTTACGCGGTTCGGCCGTTCGTCCACACGGAAACGCAGTATCCGGACACCGAAACCGAACATTTTTGAAAACCCCTGCCAGGGTGAGTATTTTCTGAAACGCCGGTTGCAGTGTTGTCGTGTAGACAGCGAAACCGGAGTTTTTGCACCGCTGACGGCTTCTGATTGGCTAACGTGGCTTTACGGTTAGGTTTATATCGCCGCCTCCTGGTGTTGCATGCTCTTGACAGCGCCTGATGGCTTGTTTTTGCGTTTTCATGTGGACGGAGGGTTTTTTTCAAAACGCAAGAGGGAAAACTCTGGTTATAAAAATACCCATGTCCGTGTGGATATGGCCTTAGTTTACTAATGTTAACTAATAAACCTTATTATAAAGTGATACCTTCAATTTTTATTATCGAGGCAGGTTTTAAAGGAAAAAAAATTAAAACATTAAAACGTATGGACATTATCAAGGTGTGTCACCACAAATGGAGAAACTTGAAATTCATCTGTAATATGTGATTATTTAGGCTACAGACAATTTTTGAAGCGTTAAAAGGAGGAATATAATTACATGGGACAGTTCTATAATCTTAAATCGACTTGTTAGGGCCTGGACCTTCCTGCAGAGAGCACTTCGTGACATGCAATAAAATGCGACAATCAAGTGATGTTACCAAAACACATCGCAATCATCTCCTTTGACGTTAGTCATTTGAACAACCAGATAATTCAATAAGAATCAAGACAGTTTGTGTAATCATATTGGTTTTCAGCCTGTCATCATATGGTGGATGAAACATTATTCTTGCATGCATATGCTGAGTCATTCTCACTGAAAACAGTAGCAGAACTGAGAGGCTGTACATAGGCTGGCAGAGCAAGACAGAAAGAGTGTGTGACTCTAAGATGGCACTGAAGGAGCATCAGTGAATCCTGTGATTGAAGCAGTGGAAGTCGTCCATCTAAATCCATCAGAAGGAATTACTATACAGACTGCAACAAACTCAAAAGCTTACATTGAGTCTGAAAAATCCAACAAGTTCAGCTAACTCAAAACATTTGCTAAAGCCCCCAGCGGCCAATGCGCAGCCTGTTATTATAACCGGAAATTATTCCTTTTAGTGCAGCTCCAGGCTGTGTGTGACCACAGAGGAAAGACCACAAGAGGCATCTGTGTCGGCTTTCCTGGATCTGTCCATGATGCAAGGACCCTCAAGAACAGTGCCATTTACAGCAGGCAGTTAGGGAGGGTACCCCTGCCTGACATCACCATCACCACCATGACCCCCTACCGTGAGCCTGTTGCCTCTCCAGTTGAGGCCCGCTACAACAGGCATCATTGCAGGGCCAGGTGCGTGATCGAGACTTTCTTAAACGAAATCAATTGTTAGCAACTGAATACAATGGCAAATAATTTTTATATATTAAAGGATTAGTTCACTAGTTAACAAAAAACTTTTGCAGTTAATTTACTCTCCCCATGTTACAAGAACAGCCTTTTTCCACCTTAGAAACACTGCTAAGCTACGTAACATGCTATCTGTTTCTGATGCAGAGTTAGTTCATGCATTCATGACCTCGAGACTAGATTACTGTAATGCTTTATTAGCCGGTTGTCCTGCATCCTCAATAAACAAGCTACAGTTAGTCCAAAATGCAGCCGCTAGAGTTCTTACTCAGGTCAAGAAAATATGATCATATAACACCGATTTTATCATCCCTACACTGGTTCGTATCAATTACAAAGTACTACTACTAACCTATAAAGCCCTAAATGGTTTAGCTCCTGTGTATTTAATGGACCTTCTATCGCCCTACAATCCATCGCGTTCTTTAAGATCACTAAATTCAAGGTTTCTGGTCATTCCTAGGATATCTTAGTCCACTAAAGGAGGGAGGGAGTTCTCGCATCTAGCTCCTAAAACCTGGAATAGACTTCCCGATATGGTTGTCTATTGCCGTAAAAAAAACCGAACATTTTGGAGTTTGAGATATTGAACATTATTTTTTTGGTTGTTACACGTCACTCTCCACCCCATGTCGTTCAAATCGTACCAAACCGGTGTCGTTAGTGTGTGCTCGATTTGTGCCAGATTGTGCCGTTGAAAGAAACATTGCAACTACGATCCCCTCTTTAAACATTAAAAAAAAAAACTTTTTAAGCAGTTATATAACTCTCTACCCCATTTGGTCTAAATCATTGCAAAACTGTGACGTTTGTTTGTGCTCAATTTGTGCCGGAGATATGGAATTATGACAAGCAATTTAAAATTGGGCAAATGGTGATGTGATATGAAACAAATATCAACATCTAAACCTCATCCAAACAATGTAAATAAACATGGGTTTTAATTTAATGCATCATGAGAGTGTTTATTTGGTCTAGAAACAGTATAATTTATAATTTATGTTGAAAACATGTCCACAATGGCCACATTTGAACTAGTTTTTAATCTTGTCCGAAGGACTCATTAACGTCTATATTGGACGTGCGAACATGTCACAAAAAGACTTCATAAAAACGTTCATTCTGGCCCCTCAGTGGACATCTTTTCAACGTCCGACATTTGTGACAAAGACGTTAAAAAGACATCTTTTGGACATCATTTTGCTTAGTGGGTGCTATCAGAGAGCCACACCATCAATTCTATTGCCAACTGGCTCATAGAATGGCAACGAGCAGGTGCTGCGGTGACCAAAAAGGCGGTCTCATGAGTTCTCTGTGGCTTTGCGTGGAGCACTGGTTAAGGCCTTCACTCCTTACCCAGACCTGAAAAGATACATCAATCAGTGCTTTGGAGTGCTGGCAAGGAAGCCTGAAAACTCAAAGCTACCACCTTGCATCCTCAGAGTAGATGTTGCACACTGCATCAAGCTCATTAGCCGGTGGGAATGCCTAAGACAAAGAGGAAACAGAGTTAGAGAATTCTATCTATGAGCCATGGCACAACTTTTACAGTCTGATCACACAGCTGCTGACACATATTACTCGACTGGGTCTTTCTGTGAATTTCAGCAATAACTGATTGACTCCAAGTCAGTCTGTGAGGTTTCTAGGTCTCATGCTGGACTCACGGTCAATGAAAGCCACTCCATCAGAACGAGTGGACAATATACTACTCCTCCTTCAACGGTTTCAGAGGCAGGCCAGACTTCCATTCAGGAGCTTCCTCAAGTTTACATGTATGTTGGTGGCAGCAGGGGCAGTCATACCATTGGGCATCCTTTCACTACGCCCCCTTCAAATATGGGTCAACAGTCTCTACTTGAACCCCAGTTGGCACAGGAACAGGTTGATCAAGGTGACACAGCGATGCCTTCTGGCCCTGAAGTCTTGGAGGAGCAGATTGTATCTGCCAGCCAATCCCTTCAAGTATCACAGGAACAGCTGACTTGGACCTCCCCTCGCTTTGCAAGCATCAGAGCAATGCATTTCCCAGGGGTATCAAACGTGGTTCGAGATTTCTTGTCGCGTCGCAGAATTCCATTGACGGAGTGGAGGTTCAACCCGGAAGTGGTGGAGATGATGTGGCAGTGGTTTGGCAGGGCAGAAGTGGACCTATTTGCCTCTGCGACAATGACCCACTGCCGTCTTTGGTTCTCTCTAGCAGAGGAATCCAGTCCGCTGGGGCAAGATGCTCTAGCCCACACCTGGCCAGATCGGTCACTCTATGCCTTTCCCCCTCGAGACCGAATGATCGGGGTGACTGTTCACAGTGTTACGATTCAATGTTTGTTTTGGGTTTGTTCTGTTGTCCTCTCTTTTCTTTTATAAGTTGCCAGATAAGGGTCTACACCTGTCTGGAATTTGGGAATCATTATTTAAGCTGGTCTTCGTGGAAGATAGCTCTGATCCCTATCCTGTAGCTGTTCACATCAGGAGCTGGACCTTCATATTGTTTTTTTTCTTTAGCCTATTGTTTATTTGTTTATTTACTGTTGAAAGTCTGTTTTCTTTATAATTTATCCCTGGACGTAATTAAATATTTTGCTTAAATATATTTTTGGACTCTGTTCCCTTTATTTTGTTACTTCCTGGAGCCGGAACGTAACCATTGGGGCTCGTCCTCAAGTGTTTTGATAGAATTTGGAAGGACCAGCTTCTATTGAAAGTAATAAGGGAAAATATATATACTTGTAAAATGTTTGCTAGCGTCTTTGAGTAATTTATAGGTGGAACATATATGACTGGTATTTGATTCACCTGAGTTGCTTGGCGTGCTGGCGGCGCCAGTAAACAGTGGGTGTTTTGTTTGTTACTGGGAAATGTGCACAAGAATTTTCTGTGTCGTTTAAACAGTGGATTTTCTTCATTGTTGTGCTCAATTGAAGAGAAATTAAATGGAACTGAAGTAGGCCATATTACATATGGTAAGTGTATTGATTTCTCTTAAGATTTCCTTTTGTAAAACCTTTTTTTTTCTCTTTGATAGTAAGCTATGGCTACAGGGAAAAATTAGCTCTGGTAGGATTTTGCCGTGTATGTTTAGGCTACTCTTTTTGGTAAAGCTAATATTACTGAAAGGTAATTTGTCAGCGAACTCTGTGTTTTGTGGCACTTATTTTGATGTTCCCGGTAGGTTTAGCAACGCATTGCGTTGGTCTTTTTTATTTTAGTTTGTTGTTTTTGTGCTGACGCTGAGTTGAGAGCTGCTGCCGCGATTGTATGTCTCACTGGTTTGTCCGTGAGTTTATACATCTGATGGTATTTGAGTGCTTAAAAATACTTCGACTCTTGGTGGAGGCACTAAGACTAGGGTTGAGTTATTTTAGGGGGAGGAGTGTGATTAGGGGGAATAATCACTTGTTGGTGTTTGTAAATTCAGGGTTGCCAACTCTCACGCATCTGGCGTGACACTCACGCATTCAGCCTCAATCTCACGGTCTCACGCTCAACAACAAAATCTCACGCTAAATTAGACATTCTTCTGGGCTGTATTTTTTTAAAGCAAGTTCAGGTTCTTAACTACTGATTGGACGCAGAGAAAAATCACGGAAAAAGATGACACTAACACGGACAGACTAGACAGAAAAGTTTACTCTTGATATGGAACGCTTTGGCGCTTTTAAATGTGACAGATCGCAGTAGCAGCGTCAGTCAAACGGCACGTGATACAGTTGCCTACAACACCCACCCAAGGGCACGAAGCAAAATACTGGATCTGGTAATCTCCTGTCAACACGGGCTTTTGCGATGCACAGAGAGACGCTGCACTGCCTATGACTTTGAACGTGAGTTGAGAGTGTACTTTTGCACTACGTGCCTGTCTTTTAAGCAAAAAAGATACTTTTCACTAAATATCTACAGTGGCGTAGGGCGAGGGCGTGAGGTGCTTGAAAGCAGCGTTTGACCCGAGTTCGAATCCGCCTTTGGCCGAACTCTCTTCTCCCTTTTCCCAACACCGAAACCGTGATATGACATTGTGCCTTTATAAAACAGCACAAGACTGTAATTAAGTAGCCTATATAGCCATTCTGTTTGTGCTGCGTGAACATGGTGATCTGGTGTTTTCTCCAAAATAAAAACTCAAGGGTTTATTTCTTGCAAATGAAGAAATTAGGACAAAACTATTGTAATTCATTTTCCTATACAATAGTGTAAGTAAAATATACTTTTGAAATATACATTTTAATTTATACAGTACATTTATAGGCTAGGCCTATATGGATTTTATGTAGGCTAATAGGAATAATTATATAAATCATTATTACATTATTATAATAATCGTTTGGCATCCTAAAACAGACTGAGACTTTATATCATAACTAAAAAGATGTTTGATCCCTCTTTAATGTCCAGGTTCACGTCGAAGCGTTCTTCGTCACGTTTGTTCAATGTCACAGTTCATGGGTTGAGGCCAGTTAAAGCTCTTAATTTTGAGCTCTCAAAGTGCACCAGATTAATGCATTTACCCTTAAAATGTACAAAATTTTCTTGCGGGGGACCATGCCCCCGAACCCCCCTAGAGGGACAGAGGTCTCAACATAGTTTTACAAATGTGAATAGTGAATGTGAATCATATGTGAAAGAACAATAATCTATGAACTTTACTCCCAAAACAATTTTTTTTAAAAAAATCAGTAAAACTGTTATACTAATGCAAAATTAAAATGGGGAAAACTATACATTTGGCCTACAAGACATTGTGCCCAGGGGACATTGTGACGACCACCTAGTACTACCCCCATCTCACTCCAAGCAAAACTCAAAAGTTGGCAACCCTGTAAATTAGAGCGAATGATTACGAGTTCTACTGAATAGAATAAAAGAATGGCTACTGGTTTAGACTTATTTTTTTGAGTCTACTTGTGAGCAATTGTTTGACCAACTAACAAAAGAACAGTTATTGGAGGTGGCAGCTAAGTATGAGATTTGTTTAACCAGCAAAGAAAGAAAGTTAAAGTAGTCTGTTGCATTAATTGTTAAAGCCGCTCTAGTTAAGTTAGAGGTCTTTGATCCTGATAAGCCTGATGGTTTTGATGAAGATGATGACAGCGTGGCACAATCTTCAGTCATTGCTTCCACATTCTCTTTTAAGCAACAAAAATAACTAATGCTTTAAAGATAGAACAAGTGAAATTGAATCGTGAAATTGAAATTGAGGCTATGCGGTTTCAGTTAAAGGTGCAAAATGCAAGTCTCTGAGTTTTTGCAGAACTACGCCCCTCTGGCGACAAGCGCTACTGCAACCAGGTGTGCGCGCTCATGGAAAACACACACACATGCGCGTTTGCCCAGAGTTGTTCATAACCAAAGGAGCATCAGAAACACACACATCTTTTGTTACAGCCATAATGAGGTAATAAAGTTATAAATCCCGCATATCTTCGTTTTTATGTGCTTACTGTATCCACTTATGATTGGATTATTATGGAAACACGTTCATAAACAATATAAGTTATTAGCCTACTTGTATAGGACCCGTTTGAGCCCTAGAGCAGACCGGAGATCTCTCCATTTGTTGAAAGCCTTCCAGATGTTGACTCTCGTCTTATTCCGACGCCTGGCACTGGACAGGCAGAAGTTTTATTTTCTTTGTCTCACGTGGAGTTTTGGAATGAACTACAAACCGAGTCTCTTGGGGCTAAATACCAGTAATGTACTGCCCGGACCTGACCTGGACCCGTCTATTATTTGAAAACTGGACCCGAACCTGGCAGAAAGACACAAACCCGACTGGACCACGATTCGTCACATATTATTTTACACGAGTTGGAAAAATAAAACTTTTTGTCTTACCCGTCGTCTCGCTTCCTTGAAACGTTACCTAGACTTGACTGTGATGCATTACAATCCACCGACAAGAAAGTTCTATCCATGTTATTTCTCTCGTTATTCCAAGCTTAATCCACTCATTATTTCAGCTTTAATAGTCCACTTGATGTCACGGTGATGGATGACAAATGCAACCTTGTACATGTACATTCTGACTCGAGGTAACTCGCATAATAACTTCAACTGTTTGCCCTTTTGAACTATAATAACGATAGCTTGTTGCTTGTTCAGGTATTACACACAATGTTAAGGTATTACACACATGCAGGTATTACACACAATGTTAAACAGACCCGGGACCCGAAGTAATAGATTCGAACCGACCTGGCTGATCATTTAAAATATAGACCCGAACCCGATACGGGGTCCCGGGTCGACGAGGTCTCAGGTGCACTGTGAAGACCTCTACTGTATAGACCTGCCACTTCATGCGTTTTCTCAGATTGGATAGCTAACGTTATCTGATTTATCGTAAAACGATTCCATTACACCTGGTCACATAAATGTGTTTTTGCAAAACGGATATTAATCCGATCTTCAATTTCCGCGCTATATAGCCTAGCTACAGATTTCATGAAGTGCACGTTACCGAAATCTGCATTTTATTAATCATCGGCTAATTTCAAAATCAGCAAAGACAGCAATAAGAGAGAGCGGCAACAGCCCTGGTAAGATCATTTCCTTTCTTAAATTTTAATGAAGATGGTAGTGTTAAGCGTCTGTGACTTGCTTTCACTTTGATTTGCTATAGATTGCGCTGGCTTGATGGGCTCAGCTGCTGAGGTGATGCGCGTCGTCATATATGACTAAAGTAACATGACATATAGCCTGGTTTCAACAACCAGATGCATTTACACTTTGAATCCATCTTCTACTTTTGTGGAAAGTTGACTAAAGTTGCGTCGCTCGAGTTTTCTTCTCTGATACGGAGAATGGCGGCGAATACTCTATCCTGCAAGACATAGGCACATAGCCAGGAGAGCGTGAAATGCGCATGACGTCACTCACGCCCAGTCTCGCAGATTCGGAGCCCGAATCCCTCTATTTATTTCACTGTACAGGATTATAGAGGCTATCACGGTGATCAAGAAGGGCTCATTCAACCCATCAGGCGATTGTTTAAGCATGTATGGGTTAGAAAACGGCTATTTTTAACATGAAATGTTGCGCAATGCACCTTTAATTGGTGAGGGTAAACTGGAGGACAGCGCTAAGGGTTTAAACAGTTCTGTCAGAAAAGGGTTGGATGTAGCCAATAATATTAAGTTGATACCCAAATTTAGTGATATTGATGTAGACACAACATGCAGGTGTTATGAAATGGCTGGATACTGAACAGACTTTGATGTTGTAGTGCGTGTTAACTGGTAAGGCACAAAAAGCTTATTCTAGTGTTCTTGGTAGTCAAAACTATTTGAAATTGGGAGAATCTGAGAGCTTAACTAACCTGCTTGCTAAGTGTCATTTGCGTGTCTCACGGTGAATTTGTGAGAGTTGGCAGCTCTGAATGGCGCTAGCTTATAAACATCAGCGAATTCTGTTTGTCAAATTAATTCAAACTAACAATAAAAGTGTAATATGAACAAAACGAACACCGTAAACTTAAAATAATAGCCCAGGCTTTTATTTTCCCTTATTGTTGAAATGCACCAGCTTGTTTTCTTCATCATTTAGGTCTCGTTTACACTGCATGGTTCAAGTGACCCAAATCCGATTTTTTCCTCTCATGTGGCACATATCGGATATGACCGGTGAATGTGTTAGCAGGAAAAAAAACGCATGGATTCCGATTTTCTCAAATCAGATTCAGGCCTCATTCATATGTGGTAATAAATCGGATATGAATCGGATTACGTGCATTTGCGTGTGCCATGTAACGTTAAGCAGACAAATCGTAGCCTCAACAAATCGGATATTCCCCAGTAAATGCGAGTCATCCGTCATTAAAAAGTGCACGATTACAGGCGCGATGGAAGAAAGGATACACACAGTGGAGCAATGCGGAGATTTCATGTCTTTTGAGTGTTTGGGGCGAAGAGTGCAGGCAAAAATGCAGGGTTGTTACAGAAATAAATCCGTATTTGAAGACATTTCACGAGATATGAGGCATCGTTTTAAGTGCTCGGGGCTACAGTGCCTCTCCTCTCCTCTTTTTCTCCGCCGTACGAGACCAATGTTTTGATGACTTTTCAAAATATTGTGGAAAGAAAAACACTGGATAATTTTATTCACATCTGTATCCATTGCATTTCATGCTGTTTTACTTAATTTCCCAGGTCAAAACTTCTACATTTGGTAGTTTCAGCAGTGTATAGTGTAAATGCAAAAATCGGATATGGGTCACTTTTAAAGGTGATGTAAGCAGGTCGTCAAAAAAATGAACTCCTCCGAGAACTGGGAGATGAAGATCCAAATGCAGCTTTATTAAGAACAGTCGTACAGGCAGGGTCAAGAATCGGCAGACAGAACAATGGAGAACAGACAGTGGGAATCCAAGAAACAGGCAGAGGTCAGGGCAGGCAGCAATAATCAGAATCCAAGAACAATCCAAAATCAAAAACCAGAAAACAAACACAGAAAACGCTCGGAAATGCAGACACACAGTACAACCAGACTTCGCAAACAGTGAATGTGAACACAATGTATTTATAGACAGACTAACAGGATAGAGACACAGGTGAATGCAATCAATGAATGAGGTACAGGTGAATGTGATCAGTGATTATGAGTCCGGGCAGTGAGTTCTGGGAAATGTAGTTGTGAGTGAAACATAAACATCTGGTGTGGAGTGCCCTCTGGTGACTCTCAAGGGCACTCCACCTGGTGAACCGTTACAGATATAGTCAGAAAATCAGATTTGGGCATTAAGACCTGCAGTGTAAATGCAGCCTTAGTGTTGAGATGTTGTTCATTGAGTCTCTGATCTCCAGTGCTTGAAGTGGGGAAAAAAGGTGCCGGTACTCTCTTGCATTGGCAAATCATGACATTTGAATTTTCACAGGGAAAAACAAAACTTGCCCCACTTCGAGCACTGCGGATCTCTAAAAATCTCCAAATGCTCCACGTGAAACTGCGGTCTTCCAACCTTTTACTATCGTGTCAAATGATTTGAATAATATGCGTTGAAAGAGAGAGCAAAACAGCGCTCGCTTGTGTTGTTTGAAGACGTGAGGGTGCGCGCGGCCGAGGCACAACTCACTTTCTGGAGGTATACTGCCCCAATCTGTTATGGAAAATGGAATATGTTTTGATTTTTAGTTCCAGATGGCACCTTTAAGAGGGGATCGTAGTTGCAATGTTTCTTTCAATGGCACAAATTGAGCACAAACTGACGACACCGGTTTGGTGCGATTTCAGACGAGGTGGGGTGGAGAGTGACGTCACTGCCCCGAATTATATTTGTTATTTCTAATGAAGGGGATATAGATACCAGTAATGCGCGGGTTGATCCGAAATGAGCGGGTGCCTGCGGTCACCCTCGGTTACCCGCAGTTGTGGGTCATCCAAAAATGTTTTTAATGATATTACGGGTCAAGGTCGTTTGGAAAAAAAGATGCCAATTAAACCTTTGTATTTATATAGTACTACTAGAAACAATTTTCTATAAAATATATAGGCCTACACATTATTGACTGAATAACTGGCACGAAGATAACACACAAGCTCAGTCGAAACAGTTCTCAGTTCTGTACTGGTGATTCAAGAAACCGTTGTCCCTGTGCGTTCGATCAGTCGCAGACGCGCAGCTGCTCGTGCTGATCACTTCTCTCAGCAGTGGCACCAACATGACTCGGTTCAGTGAACTGTTGGAGTTACTGGAGTAACATATAATTCAGGATATTGATTTATTTCGATTCGGAGGGACTGTCAGGCATGTCTAAGGCCTCGTTTACACTGCATGGTTCAAGTGACCCAAATCCGATTTTTTCCGGATAAGCAGGAAAAAGACGCATGGATTCCGATTTTCTCAGATCGGATTCAGGCCTCGTTCATATGTGGTAATAAATCGGATATGAATCGGATACGTGCATTTGCGTGTGCCATGTAAGCAGACTAATCGGATATTCCCCAGTAAATGCGAGTCGTCCGTCATTAAAAAGTGCGCAATTACAGGCGCGATGGAAGAAAGGATACACAGAGTGGAGCAATGCAGAGGTTTCATGTCTTTTGAGTGTTTGGGGCGAAGAGTGCAGGCAAAAATGCAGGGTTGTTACAGAAATAAATCCGTATTTGAAGACATTTCACGAGATATGAGGCATCGTTTTAAGTGCTCGTGGCTACAGTGCCTCTCCTCTCCTCTTTTTTTCTCCGCGTACGAGACCAATGTTTTGATGACTTTTCAAAAAATTGTGGAAAGAAAAACACTGGATAATTTTATTCACATCTGTATCCATTGCATTTCGTGCTGTTTTACTTAATTTCCTGGGTCAAAACGTCTACATTTGGTAGTTTCAGCAGTGTATAGTGTAAATGCAAAAATCGGATATGGGTCACTTTTTTAAAAGATGATGTAAGCAGGTCGTCAAAAAAAATCAGCGATAGTCAGAAAATCGGATTTGGGCATCAAGACCTGCAGTGTAAATGCAGCCTATAAGAGAGTAACTTTAGTAACTTGTGGATCAGCACTGACGCAAGACGCAAATTGTTTTGAACGATTCAGTTCGATTTAGTGTACTGGTTCGACTGGTTCACTGAAAAAGAACTGGTTCAAAAGAACGATTCCTTCACGAACCGGTCATGTCTATGATCACTACAGTCTGGAGAGAGATGGAGGCGGCAAGAGAAAAGGTGAACACTGGGGAGTGGAAGCTCCGCAAATACACAAATAGAAAGAGTAAAAGTGCGGAGAGACATTTGCCGAAATAATAAAAGATGATGACCAAAGTGCTGGCTTTGTTATGTGTACGTCTTCTTGCGATGCTGTGTTCTTACACGTCTATGGCCCAATGACGCTACGATGAGCATTTACTACTTTTTAAAAATGCGGTCAGGAAGCGGGTCGGGTAAAATATTTTTTTTTACTTTTTTTGTGGTCTGAGCTGCGGGCGGGTAGTTGAAAACGTTCGGTCGGTTGCGGGTTGTTTATACATTGACCCGCGCATCACTGACAGATACCATGTTAATATTAACGGCACAAATGAAGGACACATTTTGTGTGCGACTCAGAAGAAATGGGGTGGAGAGTGACGTCACAGCTCCCGAATTAAATTAGCTATATCTGTGAAAGGAAAAGGGATACAATGTTTTTTTAACGGCACAAACTGAGCACAAACGAATGACACCAGTTTGGAGTGAATTGAACAACATGGGTTGGAGAGTGACGTGGAACAACCAAAAAAATAATGTTCAATATCTCAAACTCCAAACCAGCACAAATGTTTGTTTTTACGGCACAAAGTCGGCACAAGCGCAGCAAAAACCAATGGCATAGTTTTGGAGATTATTTTGTTTTATGGGGTGCCAACTTCACGAAGGTCTCCAACCGATATCTCAACTCCAGTATGGGCGCCTGCACTGCGACCTCAGATGCCTCTGGTATCACCTCCATGTGGTCCTGTCTTCTACCATAACCCCATTCAACTCAGCCCTGTTCATCCTGAAACCCATGTCCACATGTCTTTTCCTGCTCTGGCTGGCAGCACTCCAGTGCAAACCCTCACCTGGGCACCACAAGTGGATAACATGCAACTTCGTACTTCATCTGATGGTGGAACTCCTTCGTCGATGGCACAACATGACCTGTCCAGCATTTTACCAACTCCTGGAAGGGATATACAACAAGTCACTGCTAGGGTACAAGGGTGACTTGTATGACTTAATGACAAGACAACAAAAAAAGAGTGAATGAACTTACCCAGGAAGTGAAAAATTCTTCTCAACAGAAAAGTCAGATTGTTGATCTCACTGCAAAAATGGAGGATAACAAAAATAAGTTTATACCACTAAGCAACTAGAGGAATCGGAAACAGACAAGCTGACTAAAGCAATGAAGTTGGTCACCGGAGAACTCCAAAAGGTTGAATCTATCTTGGTGTCTGAAGTATGTTTCATGGTTAACTACAGCAGGTAGACAACCAGAATGTGGTTTTTACCACCGCAGTTCTGCCGCGCGGAAAAAGTTGAGGTGTATTTGCTGCCTTTGGCCACGAAGAGGCGCTACAATCACAGACTTTGAAAAGTGTCCGTTTTTTGTGTAATCTACAGCTGCGACGCGGCTCATTCAGAGCGATTGAAAGTTTGTAGCAGATTAATTCAAGTGAAACATAGTTTAAATCATTAATTAATCACAATACTGAAATTAAATTGAAAAAATAATGAAACCTTAAAACATTGCAGTCGAAACACATTAGGCTACATCAATGAGGCTTTACAATCGTATAAGACAGTACTGCATTAGCAGTCTAACGATAGCTGTGTGGTTAACACATCGTATTCAACCTCATAGACCTCCAAACGACGCGAGATCGAACCTCATTACATGCTGTTGTCCGACAGCTTCATGTTTTACCGTTCTTAACTTAAATAGGTAGCTGTTTATTAGCGAGTTTATTAACTGTTTATTTACTTAAAGTGTCCTACATAATTTGCCACTTCTCGTTGAGAGCTGAGGTCGCAGATAAATTCAAGGTTAACACTGTAGCCGGTTAACACTGTAGGTGGTACACGCGGGCATGTGCGTGCGATCTGTATTTGTGTTTGTAGCTCCGGAGAATTTCTTAACTTATCTTTGATTTTCTTCTTTACCATTCATTCATAAACAAGCACTTTCTATTTTTATATCATGTGAACTTATCCTCGATACTATTCCTTATAAAAAAACAAAAAAAAACAATTTGATTACTTTGATATCGCTACTTAGATCCAATTTTCCGAATCTAGGCTACTAGCCTTTAGCCCGCTAGCATTTCACGCGTGGCCCTATCGGCCGTCTCATTTTACATCCGTTTCACTGAAAAGATACGGTTTATTTTCGGCATTTCAGTCCTAAATTAGTGGTGATATTTGTAGTATCACTACTAATTTACTGTTCATCTTTTATAAATGGCGAACACATCAGATGCGTGTCTAACGTTACCTCTGAGTGCAGGTGAGGAGTCCTTCGAGCTCTTCTCGGTGAAGCAGGAGCTGGAACACGTCGAGAAGCAGATCCGTGGACTGCTGGTGAAGCAAGCAGAGCTGTTGGATCGGCGTTCAACGCTTGAAGCATCACGCACCGATGCTCACAAATCAGTGGTTACTAACGTTAACTCTTCGATTCAGACCTCATCCACTCCGCGTGTTTCTCTGCCCAGGAGCACACGATCATCTTGGATCTCTTTTACTCCGACGCCATCACAACACGGAGCATGGGTCACGCAGCGGAAGACACGAGCCAGGACCAGAGCTAGCTGCCTCTCTGCCCCTCCCGGTCTTCGAGATGCCCACTCGGAACCGCTTCTCCCCTCTTCGCGAACCGAACACGACGACGCCGTGATCATCGGCACATCCATGGTCCGTCATGTCCGCGATAACTCGGGGAAAGGTAAGGTGCGAACTCACTGCTTCCCTGGTGCCCGTGTTCTTGATATCGCCGCTCAGGTTCCCGAGATCGTGAGCGGTGACACGCGCATCGGAGCTGTTGTGCTGGAAGCGGGAGCGAACGACATCAGGCTGCGGCAGACGGAGGTTCTGAAGAAGGACTACAGGAGCCTGATCGAGACGGTACGCAGCACAGCGCCTAAAGCAACGATCATCGTGTCCGGACCGCTTCCCACGTACAGACAAGGACAGGAAAGGTTCAGTAGACTTTTTGCGCTCAATGAATGGCTAATGTTAATGTGTAATGAACAGAAACTGCTCTTTGTAAATAATTGGCATCTGTTTTGGGAGCGACCCAGGCTGTATCGGGCAGACGGACTCCACCCAGCAGAATCGGAGCGGGTGTTCTGTCGGACAACATCTCCAAGACGTTACAGCACCAGATGACTAATAAGTCAAAGTCCAAATCACAGCCTCTGTTGTCCAAACTTAACTAATATGCATAGTGTGGAGCGTTATATAGAAACTGTGTCTATTCCTCGTTTAGTGAAGCCAAACAATAAATCTAGTGTAAGATCTAGCAAAAATCTTATTGTAATTAAACCAGAAAATCTAAATATCAGTGAACAAAAACAATTTTTAAAGCTAGGTCTTCTAAACATTAGATCGCTCACACCTAAAGCAGTTATTGTAAATGAAATGGTCACAGATAATAATTTTGATGTTCTATGCCTTACTGAAACCTGGCTTAAACCAAATGAGTATTTTGGTCTAAATGAGTCTAGTCCACCAGGATACTGTTATAAGCATGAGCCTCGTCTGATCGGCGTGCGAGTGTTGCAACAATCTATAAAGATATTTTTAACGTTACTCAGAAAACAGGTCACAGGTTTAATTCATTTGAAGTACTTGTGCTAAATGTTACGCTCTTAGATGTAAGAAAGAAATCCATATTATCTCTAGCCTTGGCTACTGTATATAGACCTCCAGGGCCCTATGCTGAATTCCTAAAAGAGTTTGCAGACTTTCTCTCAGGATCTATTGATGAATGTCGATAAAGCAATAATTGTTGGAGATTTTAACATACACGTAGATAATACAAATGATGCTTTAGGGGCTGCGTTTACAGACTTATTAAACTCCTTTGGGGTCAAACAAAACATCAGTGGCCCCACTCATCGTCTAAATCATACACTAGATTTAATTATATCATATGGAACCAGTCCAACTGATATAGATATTATACCGCAAAGCGATGATGTCACTGATCATTACATGGTGACTTGCATAATACGTACTGCTGAAATATGTCATGTTGCGCCACATTATAGAAAAGGCAGAACAATCCTTCCAACCACTATAGATAGATTCTCAAATAGCTTACCTGATCTATCTAAGCTGCTAAGTGAACCCAAACAAACTGATCAATTAGATGAAATGACTAGCAGTTTGAGCACCATTTTCTCTAGCACTTTAGATATTGTTGCACCAATAAGATTAAAAAAGGTTAGAGAGAAAACTAAAGCACCCTGGTACAACAGTGCTACGCATGCTATCAAGAGAGAAACTCGTATCTTAGAGCGTAAATGGAAACAAACTAATTTAGAGGTCTTTAGACTAGCATGGAAAGACAGTATGTCACGTTATAAAAAGGCTATAAAAACTGCCAGGGCTGAGCATCTCCGCAAACTAATAGAAGATAACCAAAATAATCCAAGGTTTTTATTTAACACCGTGGCTAGACTAACAAATAAACAGACATCACCAGAGCAAAATATACTGTTACAGTTTAGCAGTAATGATTTTATGAATTACTTCAATGAGAAAATAGAAAGCATCCAAAACACAATTATAAATGTACAATCCTCTATGGTGTCTTATGATTCAGCCTCAATTATGGCCCCTCTAGAACAACTACACCGCTTTACAACGATAGGACAGGAAGAGCTAAATAAACTTATCATTGCATCTAAACCAACAACATGTTTATTAGATCCAATACCCACTAAACTACTGAAAGAACTATTACCTGTAGTGGAAGAGCCTCTCCTCAATATTATTAACTCATCTTTATCTTTAGGTCATGTTCCAAAAATATTCAAGCTGGCAGTAATAAAACCTCTCATTAAGAAACCGCAATTAGACTCAAATAACTTAGCAAATTACAGACCTATTTCAAATCTTCCATTTATGTCAAAAATACTAGAAAATGTTGTGTCCGCTCAATTGTGCTCTTTTTTGCTAGAAAATGATATCTATGAAAAATTCCAGTCAGGATTCAGACCGCATCATAGTACAGAAACTGCGCTAGTTAAAATTACAAATGATTTACTTCTAGCTTCTGACCAAGGCTGTATCTCAATACTAGTCCTACTTGATCTTAGTGCTGCGTTCGATACTATAGATCATAAAATACTCTTGGATCGACTACAAAACTACACTGGTGTTCAGGGACAGGCATTGAGCTGGTTTAGATCGTATTTATCGGACCGTTCTCATTTTGTTTGTTTTAATGGGGAAAAATCAAAGATAACGCCAGTAGACTATGGAGTACCGCAAGGATCGGTTTTAGGCCCTCTGCTATTCTCAATATATATGCTGCCACTTGGTAACATTATAAGAAAACATGGAATTAATTTCCACTGCTATGCTGATGACACTCAATTATATATTTCATCACGACCAGACGAAAACACTAACTCATCTAAATTGACCGAGTGTCTCAAAGATATAAAATGCTGGATGACGCGTAATTTCCTGCTATTAAATTCAGATAAAACGGAGGTATTACTTATTGGTCCAAAAAACTACTCACAAAACCTCTTACAATACAACTTTAATATAGATGGATGTCCCATTACTTTATCCACTACAGTAAAAGACCTGGGTGTTATACTAGACCGCAACTTGTCTTTCGAAAATCATATTTCATATGTTACAAGAACAGCCTTTTTCCACCTTAGAAACATTGCTAAGCTACGTAACATGCTATCTGTTTCTGATGCAGAAAAGTTAGTTCATGCATTTATGACCTCGAGACTAGATTACTGTAATGCTTTATTAGCCGGTTGTTCTGCATCCTCAATAAACAAGCTACAGTTAGTCCAAAATGCAGCCGCTAGAGTTCTTACTAGGTCAAGAAAATACGATCATATAACACCGATTTTATCATCTCTACACTGGTTACCTATTAAGTTCCGTATCAACTACAAAATACTACTACTGACCTATTAAGCCCTAAACGATTTAGCTCCAATGTACTTAACGGACCTTCTTTCGCCCTACAATCCACCGCGTTCTTTAAGATCACTAAATTCAAGGCTTCTGGTCATTCCTAGGATATCTAAGTCCACTAAAGGAGGGAGGGCGTTCTCGCATTTAGCTCCAAAACTCTGGAATAGCCTTCCCGATACGGTCCGAGGCTCTGACTCGCTACCACAGTTTAAAACTAGACTAAAGACGCATCTCTTCAGTCAAGCATTCACATAACGCTTACCTTTTAGTCCTCTGTTATGCCATACAGAACCGTTTGCCACTGATCCTGTATTTACCGCGCCAGTGGGGCTCGACAGCCTTAGTCAAACGGTTCGGGACGTATATGGTTGGGTTGCGGAGAGTTTCGAGATAGTGTTTTTCTAACACCGACTCCTGTATAATGGAAATCATTCTGAACATCAGCTATGCTAATTATTTCCCATCTGCCTTTCTGCTGTTATCTCGGGACGTCTGTCCCGAGAAAATGGCGTTTGTCAGGTCCAGTTTGTATCCAGCCTCTCACGGGGATCTCAGATGCCCCAACGCCTGTGAAGAGACGACTCAACACTGGCGATATGTTATGGCTCCGTATTATATATAAACAATATTTATATTTCATATTTATATATAAACAATATGAATGTAAGCCAGAGGAGAACTGGCCCCGACTGAGCCTGGGTTCTCCCAAGGTTTTTTTCTCCATCCAATCTGATGGTGTTTTGGTTCCTTGCCACTGTCGCCTTGCTTTGCCTGCTTTTGGCTTGCTTAGTTGGGGTTATTTATTATTTAATATTTAATAGTTAACAATATTATTGATCTGTGTTGTACTACTTTCATGTTATCACTGTGAAGCTGCTTTGACACAATCTGTATTGTAAAAAGCGCTATATAAATAAATGTGACTTGACTTGACTTATTTTAACCCGATTTGCTTCAAACTTCATCTGTATAATGTAAATACACGGCAGATGAAGACCTGTCAATGGATTCTTGATATCTTTGATACTGTTACCGTGGCAATGCATTAAACTTTGAAATTCTTTTAGGATGCTTTTGAGACTCTTAGAATGCTTGAAATTGCATGAAACTGGACAGACACATCACATTTATTAGCCAGTAGACATGTGCAAAGTTTCAGAAACGGGCGTGGTGAGGGCTCAGTAGCGCCACCTTTTGACAAAAGTGGGGTTGTTAGTTTTATCTACAGTTACAAAAATCGGTATGTATATTGTACTCCTCGAGCCGGACAACTTTCTAATTTATTGTTATTAGCTTGGACCAATAGAAAGTCAGATATTGTCATTTGAATATGGTGAGCGTCTGTATGGCAAGCCCTTTTAACATTTAAAAGCTAAGTTTGATTATCCGGAATTAACATTGTAGATATCAACAACGTCTTTCTGACTAGTCGTAATTACATTTTGGATAGTTTGTATCATCATTTAAGATATCTGTAACATAATTGTGACTAGTCGAAACGACAGATAGAGTATGGCAAGCCGTTTTAACATTTAATCATTTAGTGAAAGGGCCAAAGCCTGTGGCACCGCCACCCTGGTGCCTTTAGGTAACTAAAGGAACCGGGGTTGCGGTGCCACCGGCTTGGGCCTGCCATCGCTGCTCGCAGCTATATTTACCTATTAAGTTCCGTATCAACTACAAAATACTACTAATGACCTATAAAGCCCTAAACGGTTTAGCTCCAATGTACTTAACGGACCTTCTTTCGCCCTACAATCCAACGCGTTCCTTAAGATCACTAAATTCAAGGCTTTTGGTCATTCCTAGGATATCTAAGTCCACTAAAGGAGGGAGGGCGTTCTCGCATTTAGCTCCAAAACTCTGGAATAGCCTTCCCGATACGGCTCTGACTCGCTGACACAGTTTAAAACTAGACTAAAGACGCATCTCTTTAGTCAAGCATTCACATAATGCTTACCTTTTAGTCCTCTGTTATGCCATACAGAACCGTTCGCCGCTGAAACTGCTTAACGCACCAGTGGGGCTCGACAGCCTTTTAGACAAACGGTTCGACACGTTCGGCACGTATGGTTGGGTTGCGGAGAGTTTGTGAGATAGTGATTTTCTAACACTGACTCCCGTATAATGGAAATCATTATGAACATCAGCTATGCTAATTATTTCCCATCTGCCTTTCTGCTGTTATCTCGGGACGTTTGTCCCGAGGAAAATGGCGTTTGTCAGGTCCAGTTTGCATCCAGCCTCTCACGGGGATCTCAGATGCCCCAACGCTTGTGAAGAGAAGACCAACGTCTGTGAAGAGACGACTCAACGCTGGCGATATGTTATGGCTCCGTATTATATATAAACAATATGTAAGGAATAATTGATGACAGGCCGTTGAATTATTAGAAAAATAATGCACACCCGAGGTGGTAATGCGGTCACGACGCGAAGCGGAGTGGCCGTTACACCTCGGGTGTGCATTATTTTTCGGATAATTCAGACGGCCTGAAGTCAATTATTCCGCTTATACTACAGTTACCACACCTCAAAACATTGTTCAGATGATTCATATCAAGACGTTTGTCAAGTTTTTGACATTAAAGCGCTCTTGTATGTAGGACTAATTTCTTACGCATCTAATCCCATGCCTCCGTTGCTAATTCCAAAACGTCCTTTTAGAGGTATAACGTTAGTAATGGAGGTTTGAGTCACTGAAAGCAGACTAATGTAATGATGGGGGACACACTTACAATTCACTGAAATATTCGAAGATCGACTGTTTCCATCGACTGTAGCAGGTCTTACTAATCACCAACTGTGTGAACACAGACTGTGCTGAACGCGCGTTTGGGCATGATCAGTCAGAAGTATTAAATTACTTTCATAACTGGCATTGGCCAAACTAGTCTGTCCCGGCTTTATGCAGTTATTAATGCAGTTTAGAGAGAGAGAGAGAGAGAGAGCGTCAAAATAATGAGACAGAAAAGCATGCGCGTCAATATGATTTATTTATTTATTAACTTCGTTTTAATTAGTTCGTTCATTATTGTTTTCTATAATTGACAGTAGATAACCCAATAAATGAAAAACACAAAGCCCTTTTAACAAGTAAGCCTATCAATAATTATTTATTTGTTATATTACCTGGAATAATTACGTTAATGCTGTTCAAACTTGCCTGAAACTACTTTAGCCGTGCGTTTCACTGAAAATAATTGCACACCTTTAGAACGTTCTCAACCAATCAGAATCAAGCATTCAACAGCCCTGTAGTATAATTATATTTAATATTTATATATAAACAATATGAATGTAAGCCAGAGGAGAACTGGCCCCGACTGAGCCTGGGTTCTCCCAAGGTTTTTTCTCCATCCAATCTGATGGAGTTTTGGTTCCTTGCCACTGTTGCCTTGCTTTGCCTTGCTTTGCCTTGCTTTTGGCTTGCTTAGTTGGGTTTAATGAACTTTTAACAATATTATTCATCTGTGTTGTACTACTGTCATGTTATCACTGTGAAGCTGCTTTGATACAATCTGTATTGTGAAAAGCGCTATATAAATAAATGTGACTTGACTTGACTTGACTTGTAGCCGCTATACTTGGGGACGGGTGGGACATGTCCCGACCACTTTTTGCCAGGGTCCACTTTTGAAATCTTAACTAACAGCATTTGTTTCATTCATTTGTTAAATTAGAGGCGATCTAGCGCTGAAATGTGTTGTGTTCACTCAGATGCGCGCTGCAATCCGTTCGTTCGTTTCATTCGTTCCGTTGAAATCGCAAATCAAAATAGGCTACACACAACACAACGTGTCCCTGCTTCTCTGGGTTCTAATCCACACTCGTACAATTTTTTTACCCTCATCAGAACCGAGAATGTTTTTCAGTGGTAGTATATCAATACACATACGGTTTTGATGAGGGGGAAAAAACTATACGAGTGCGGATTAGAACCCAGAACCTCCGACACGCTTGGTAAAAATTCTGCCACTGGACCATTACTGCACATACACAGAATAGACGAATCTGTGCATTTATTCACGTTAAAATTCACCACTTTGAAAACATATTAGATCTCATACGACCAATGAAACCCAAAGTACCATAACATTTTTGGTCGGACATCACATCTTTGTATACATTTTATTTATTTACATCAGTAAGCTACAAGAAATCGTCTTTGAAGACATGACCTTTGCGAAAGAAAAAAAGAATGAATGCTTCATTGTACCCAGCACTTTTGAAAATGCCCTTCCGTCTCTATCCCCAGCACATTTCAAACCATGACGTTTACCATGAATGGAGCTAAACAAATTCATAATCACAATGCTGAAAAAAGTAAATTCAAATGAAATAAATGTGAAGTAAAAAAAGGCCTCTATTATTCCATCAAATTTAAGTAGGCACACTTCAGCATTAGGCTGTGTGCCCAGTTTTTCTATAATTTAGAAAGGCTATTTCAATAGGTTATAGCCTACTTGTCTTTTACTTTGTGTTATTCTAATTTGTTAGTAGATTTATTAAATTTAACCAAATGATCATGAAATTTAAACATTTGTAGGGCTTGCAGTTAGGCTACTAAACCATGTTACTGCATTTGTGTTTAAGCCTATGGTTTAAGCGTGCCGAAAGGCCTACCGCGGCAAAAATAAACAAGTCGCATTAAAGTCGCAATGCGGGATATTGTGCAAAACAGCAGCAATTGCTGCATTTTAAAATGTAAGTTTTAAAGGAAAAGAAAAGGAATAGTCGAATAAAGTCGTTATTTTTGTTGTTTGTTTTTTCGGACAAAAAGTATTCTCGTCGCTTGATAAACTTATACCTGAGCCACTGTAGTCACATGTAATATATTTAAACATTTTCTTTAATGACTTTCTGGGCTGTCAAGTTTCGTTCCCTTAGGCAGTCTATGGAGGAGTGATCCAGCTCTCAGATTTAATCAAAAATATCTTCATTTGTGTTCCGAAGATGAACGAAGGTCTTACGGAGTTGGTACAGCATGGGGGTGAGTAATTAATGACTTAATTTTCATTTTTGGGTGAACTAACCCTTTAACACAAGCAAAATTATAAATAAAACAACTGAAAAAGACAAACCTGTCCATGGTCGCACAAGGGTTAAGTAAAATATATTAGGTGGATTGAACACAATGTGACAAAATGTTAAATTGTGTTATTTGATTTGATTAATTGAGTGATAATTGACCATTAGTGATGAACACCTGATGTTAATAAGCAGAATGACTGAAGGAAAGAGTCAGGTGCTGCGTCCCAATTCGCATACTATCCGTCCTAAATAGTATTCGAAAATAGAATTAGTACGTCCCAAATCGTAGTATGTAGGAATGAGTGTTTCAAAGAGACCCGGCTGGTCTACTGTATCCGGTCAGAATCCGAAGTGCTGATCGATGCACACTCTAACGGCTGATATTACCCACAACCCATCACGCGGTGGAATGAGAGAAAAGTGTTACAAAAAAAAAAATTATAAAAAAAAAAAAAAAAACCTACAGACATGGAGGACGCGCGAGTCCGACGGTTATGTAGAGAGGTTTAGATAAAGGGGTTTGAGTGATTAATTATCAGTATCTAACCTGACGAAATTGAATTTATTCAATGTTAACTACATTATTATATTACATCTGCAGCAGCATTGTGAACTTTTGTAAAGATACGTTTAGCCATTAACTTTTAAATGCATCATTACATTTAAATTGCAAACACATTCGGAGAGTCTCCGCATGAAAGACCCACGACTGGCAGATGAACGTGCGACGACATTTCTCTCCGAAACGGTAGGAAATCAAATTAGATTGAACGGGAGGATTTTAACTCTGACGAGATGATTTAGTTTAGTTAACGGGGACAGGATGTGTCCGTTAAAGATGATGAAGTAGTATGTCCCAAAGCTTGTCTACTCTTTAGCTGCTACACACTCAAAAGTATGTTTTAATAAAATGTATGAAACAAACTCTAAAGTGATGATGAAAGAAGCAATAAGAAGTACAGCACATATCCATAGTTTTAACTATGCCTGATCTAAGGTAAACTTTTTACAGAGTACTGTGTAATATCTATGTAGTATTTTAAAGTTTATTTTCACATTCTGTTGCACTTCACTGTGTAAATTATGTAAAACATTAATGGCACCTTATATTTTTCTTATTTGAATCATTCCTCTGTGATAGTTCTTGTTTATTTTTGTGCATTATATATTATAAAACCAACCCGATCACACCAAATGCGTCTTTATAGCGCGCATGTGTATTGTCGTGTAATATATACGCTAAAGTGAGTTTTTACGTGAATATGTCAGGGGGGCACGTCAAAGCATGCACAGAGAAGTCAAAATTAAACATGATTTAATGACTCGTAAATGTAAGTACACATTGATGGCCCAAGACACGAAGCGAGCGGTTTGTGTGAGAAAACGAACAGTATTTATATAGTTTTTATCTCGTGTAATCACAGTGATCTGAATCAGTTGTGCAGTGTCCAACTGAACCGAACTGAATCAGTTCAATGTTACGCCGGAAGTGATCGCTTGCGTGTGACGTCACTCAATATTTACACGGAGATTTCGGAAGTTTTACCTTTTACTAAACATATTTAGATATACCGAAATTGTCTTTCCATTGCGGTTTCCCATATATCTAAATATGTTTAGTGAAAGGTAAAACTTCCGAAATCTCTGTATAAACAAAGAGTGACTTAGGCGCGCAAGCGATCACTTCCAGCGCATGCGCAGACCGAAGCGCCAGTGCCGACAGATCATTTTGTCATGGCTATGATTACAAGAGGTAAAAACGATATAAATACTGTTGGTTTTCTCACACAAACCGCCCGCTCGAATTTTGACTTCTCTGTGCATGCTTTGACGTGGACCCCCTTAGCCTCCAGTGTATGACTGACAGACAACAACGGTTTGACTAAAAAATGTCAAAATTGAAAATACTGTGGAAACAAAGACACCTACATCTTGGATGCCCTTGAGGTAAGCTAAAACATATAAAAATATTATTTCAAAGTGAACTATCCCTTTAACGTTACCTTTTATTTATTAAAACAAGGTAATTGGTCAATATCATTAAGCGTATCGTTACAGCCCTATTAATCAACATTGTCTATTTTTTGTTGTTGTTCATATATCAATATTTTAGCATTATTACAGTTGTGTGTATCTGTATGTTCTTTGTAGTCTATAGTTGGTTTAGTCAACATTATTTTTTGTTATTGGCTGCAGTGCAAATTGTGTATTTTCTTTATTGATTACATTGATTTTGCTAAAATGGTTATAACATTTAATATAATAAAAGTTCTTCTAATATATTTTATATTGTTTGTTATTTTATTTATTTATTTTTTGTATTAATACATTTCTTTATTGAGATGCGAGCTCTTTTCTTTTTTGAGGAAAACCTTTTGTCTTTTGGACACCTTTTGCTTAAAGGAAAAGTTGGGTAGTTAGGCTACATGATGTTGAATTAATAAATCAATCCATAACTTTTAATGTAATAAGTTAAATCAGTCCCTAAGAATTAACTGTCTGTAGGCTATTTATTTCCAATGAAGTTTTAATGTTTTTAACGGGTCGACTATGCTTCACAATGGAATCACAAAAGACCGATGTATAACATGCAGTGTGTGAGGAACACTTCAAGGTAATTTACATTCAAAGCAAAACCTGGAATCTTCGTGTTGGTGATTTCGGGTAAATGTGTTATAACCAACTGACGACGACCAGAAAGTAAGACGTGATATTTACGTGTTAAGAACGTTGCATTAACAACGTTAAAAAACGACTCTTTTACGACTTTATGCAACGTTGTAAAAAACGTATTTATAACGTGAAAAAATCCTGACATCTGTCGTATTAAATACGTCGGATAAAAACGTTATCACAACCTTTTCAGGACGTGAAAAAAACGTTTTTGAAACGTTTTTGTGTTTGCTGGGGAATTGGCGGGCTGCTGCGTGGCTGCTTTCTGTCGTGTTTGAGGTAAGTTGTCTTTCTGTTTTACATTTAATAAAACATGGGTCTGTGTGGGTTTTGATTGATGATTCTTGTTTATTTGACTCAATAAACATTAATGCTCATCTTATAACATGACCTCATATTAGTGTAACGCGTGTGGGTTTTCCATAGAACAGTATACTGTAACGTTAACCCTTAAAATTCACTTCCTACATTATTTATATTTAATCGGAAAAGTTTTCAATAGTTTTATAGATTCACAAAGCACTGTTTCGTGTAAAAATGTCAAACTAAGTGGAAATTAGTAGAAAATCTTTACTGTTTTAACTGGCTAGCTAGCTTTGGGCCTTAAAATGAACAATTAATGAACAACCGCTCTCCTGCTGAAGTAACACTAAATCATCGCACTAAATCATGCATAAATGAGGTCTCAAAATAAGCAGGGCTGCGTTTCTAAAAGCATCTTGCGCTAAGTTCAATTCGTAGAGATCGTTTGTGGCAATCATGGGCATTAATATTGTGAAAAAATAAATACATTTGAAATGTAACTTACTTAACTCAAAGTTAAAATTGAAAATGCCAAATTAGTGTTTCTCTTTTGGATTTGCAACGTTACATTACAAAAGAAAGTGCGGTTACATATTATTTTGATAGTCACTTTAGCACGTCTTACTAATTATAAGTAAGTTTTCAACTACGTGTCAACTAATTCTCATTAGAGTATTAGTATATTATAGAAGACTGTCAGTAGACTGGTAGGTTATGGTTAGGTGTTAGGCTACGTTCACACTGCAGGCTGAAACGACCTAATTCTGATTTTTTTGCCCATATGCGACCTGTATCAGTATTTTTTCATGACAGTCTGAACGACACAGATCCGATCTTTTCAAATGCGAACCCAGGCCACTTGGGTATGTGGTTCAAATCCGATATGTATCCGATCTTTTGAAATGCGACTGCAATCTGAACGGCCAGGTCACATATATCCGACACGCACGTCATTACGAGAAGATTGTAAGTGTGCTGGCTCTGTTGTGAAAATAACTTTAATATTGCTAAACGAGTCTCCACTGTAAGACATCCATTTAGCTACTTCCGCAAACAACAAGTGACGTCGTTGACCGCTGAGTACGTTTCTGCGCATGCGGGTCATTTCACGTTCAGATATTTTAGATTTGAATGTCCATTTTTTTATGACCATTTTTAATGACTGAAAATAAACTGTTTAATTGAATTTTAGTTGTGTGATTTGTGAAAAATATTAAGAAAATGATTATTTATTTATGTTCATGATTATTTATTAAAAACAGAAACTAGCAATGTTAAAATAATTATATGTAGAAAATGAAAATCTCAACAAAACAAAACTTAAATAATATCTACTTATTTTACTTCATTAAATGGTAAGATTTACTTAAAAATGTAATAAAAGCAAGCTTCCAAATTATAAAACAATAAATAAACTTTACTTAATTACTTTAAATAAATATAGCTTCTAAATGAAATGTAAAAGGTAATTTTTACTTAATTTCTTCACAAGCGTTTTCGTTCAATACTTAAGTAGATTTTACTTGATAATGGCACACGAGCTGTACTTAATATTATAGCAGTAAAATTTACTTGTGCAAATTGTTACGAGGATTTTATTAAGTAAATCTTACAAGTAGTTTTTTTCATTGTAATTAAAGTGATTTTACAGCGCAACCTTTGGTAATTATAGTGTACCTGTAGCGTACTTATTATACAAGTATAAGGGAACAATATTTTAAGTTTGGGGATTAAAGGGGTAACAACCAGGAGAATTAAAATTAATACTATTAATATTGTAAGTATTATAGAACGAAGGGGTACATGATACAGCAATCTTACATTTGGGAGCAATTTAGCAAGAACACACCTTTTTGATAAAATGGTAAACCAGTACATACTGTATGGGCTTGTAAAAAATGATTTATGCATTTGTAAAGTAATCTTTTTAACAAAAGTGCCCTGAAAATGGAAACTATTGCAAAGTTTGCTTACATATTGGGGAGAGATACTTTTGTTTCATGTATTGGTGCTTGTTGCCCTCTTGTTCCATGTAGTTACTGTCACGATGCTGCGTGAGGCAAGTTCAAAAGAGTTCACGAAGGCAAGCAAATCCAAATAATAGCAGTTTATTCCAGTACGCACACATCAGGGTGACGCAAACAATACCGGAAAACAGACAGAGCACAAGAAGGAACTAAATACACTGAGATAATTAAACAATGACTAACAGCTGTGATGAAAGTGATTGGTGTCCATGGTGACTGATCAGTGGCGGGAAACTCAGACAGGGAAACACATGTGAGGAGTGAAACTGTGACAGTTACAGGGTAAGTACAATAAACATGCATACACAATCTTGAGTTTAGCGTGGCGTGAGACTTCTCCAACGGCGGGTGGGGGGGGGGTTTGTCTCGCTTACTTCTCTGCCGTCGTGCGTGGTTTGGAGATCAACATCTGTCTCGCATACACGCTCGCTCTCAGATAAGACTACAGGATATTTTAACTAATTTGCGGTAAAACTAGTTGATCAGATAGACAGAACAGATAGATCTATAGATTAACTCATCTTTCAGGCCTAACACTTCAGCGTGAGAAATCATGGGTGTGGCGGGAGAGCGTGTGAATTGGCTCAATTTGCTTGATTCTCACACTGAATGCGTGAGAGTTGGCAGCCCTCACTGAATCAGAAACCTTTATTTATCATACAAGCACCACTTACCCTGTAACCACATGAAAGCATATATATATTTCCCAGTATATTTACCAAAATGGTAACACTTTATAATAACTGCACGCTATTAATCATTAGTTAAGCATGAGTAAACAGTTAATTCATCATTTATAAAACATTAATAGACATTAATAAGCAGTTTATAAATAGCTATAAATGCTTTTTCCTTGATTTATAAGCATATCTATAATGCGTTTAATAATTGTATTTTCATACTTTGTTAATGATCAATTAATAATTTCTAAATGAAGTATAGCATTATTTACAAACCAGTCATTTAAGAGTTGTCAGTCATTCATAAGATCACTTAGAAAGTGTAAGTAAATGTAGTAAATACAGGTAGTTATGAAGCATTTAGTAGTGGTTAATTAACTATTTTTGTGAGCTAATCTAAAGTGAGGACTATTCATGCTTTGTAAAGCATTTATAAAGGCGATTTAAAGACTCGTCAATCTTCTAAACAGTAAAATGTAACACACACAACGCAGTGATACAGAACATAGAAATATTAACAGACTTTAAAAATGCTTTACAAGGCATGAATAGTCCTCACTTTAGATGAGCTCACGAACATAGTTAACTGACCACTACTAAATGCTTTATAACTACCCAAATTAACCCTGAATTACAGCATTAATACATGTTAATAAAGCATTTATTGACACACTGAGTAACCATCACTATATGTCTGAATAATAATATGTATGAATGTACAATTAAATAGTTTATTAATCATTTACTTACACGTTCTAAGTAATCTTATGAACCACTGACAACTCTTAAATAACTGGTTTAGAAAAAATGCAATTCTTCATTTATAAAAATGATAAATTGATCATTAATAATGGATGAAAATACAATTATTAAACAAATTATAGATATGCTTTTAAATCAAGAAGAAAGCATTTATAGCTGTATTTATAAACTGCTTATTAATGTCTATTAATACTTTATGAATGATGAATTAACTGTTTACTCATGCTTAACTAAGGATTATTAGCGTGTAGTTATTATAAAGTGTTACCAAAAAATTGCAATAGTTTTAGCTTTTCTTGCCTTGAAACATCTTAGCCCAAACATAAACATCTTCACGTTTGCTATCAAAAAATAAAATTAATAATAATAATATTTTTTATATATATAAATGCATAGATATGTACCCTCTCATTTTTTAAAAGCCTATACAGTACGTATTGGTACACAATTATTACAAAAAGGTACGCAGTGTATGTTCTCGCTAAATTGCTGCCAAATGTAAGATTGTTGTACTATAATAGTAGAATTAGTACCACTTAGTTCTACTTATAAATATATATTTTTTAATTCTTCTCCTGGTTGTTACCCCTTTATTCCCCAAACTTTACACATTGTACCCCCTATTCTTACATGTACAATCATGGTCAAAATTGATGGCACCCCTGGTAAATATGATCAAAACTGTCTGTAAAAAAAATAATCTGCATTGTTTATCCTTCTGATCTTCCATTCAAAAAATTGGCAAAATTCTAACCTTTCATTGAAGCAAAAGAATTGTAAAGTGGGGGTAAATCACATTATGAAATAAATGTTTTTCTCCAAAACACGCTGGCCATAATTGTTGGCACCCCTTATGAAAAAAATATCTCTGAAGTACATTCCCATTAATATTAAAATTTTTAAGCACACCAGGGTGACTAGGAACATGAAATTGTCCAGCTATGACTTCTTGTTTCACAGGAGTTTAAATATGAGGAAACACAAAGGTCAAATTCCCTGAATCATCCATCACAATGAGTAAAACCAAAGAACATGGTTCTGATGTGCATCAAAAGACTGTTGAGCTTCACAAAATACAAAGTGGCTGTAAGAAAATATCTCAAGAATTCAAAATCCCCATTTTAACCATCAGGGCAATAATTAAAAAGTTATAATCAACTAAAGATGTTACGATTCTGCCAGGAAGAGGATGTGTGTCTATATTTTCTTAATGGACGGTGAGGATGAATGTTTGAGTGTCCAAAGACTCTTCAAGGATCACAGATGGAGAATTGCAGAGATTTGTTGAGTCTTGGGGTCAGAAAACCTAAAAAAAAAAATTACCAAACAACCCCTACATCCCCACATGTTGTTTCAGAGGGTTTCAAGAAAAATCCTCCTCGCTCCTCCAAAAACAAACTCCGGCATATTCAGGTGTCAGACACGACTGGATCTTCAAAAGGGACCGGATTCAATGGTCAGATAAAACGAAAAAAAGGGCTTTTGGGCAGCAAACCCATCAGATGTGTTTGGTGCAAACAGGGATGAAGAGTACCCCATGCCTACGGTTAAATATACTGCTGGATCTTGTATGTTGTGGGCCTATTTATTTGCTGGAGGTCCTGGACATCTTGTTCAGATACATGGTATAATGGATTCTATCAAATACAAAGAGATAAAAAATCAAAACCTGACGCCTTCTGCTAGAAATCTTAAAATGGGCCGTGGTTGGATCTTCCATCAGGACAACGGTCCAAAACAAACATCAATATCAACACAAAAATCTGCTTTTTGCCGAACATATGAGATGTAAAAGGTATAACATGAAGGTCTCTAGCATTATATTTTGCCAATGAACTAAAATCGACACCATGATATGGCTTTTTGCCTTTATAAAACAGCACAAGACTTTAAGAATAGGCATTTAGTTTGTGCTGCATGATTACTTTGCTCATGCAATCAGCATGGTCATCTGGTGTTTTCTCCTAAATAAAAGCTCAAGGGTTTATTTCTTGCAGAAATTAGGACAAAAGTATTTTAATTTTCCTATATTATAGTGTAATGTTGATTAAAATATACTTTTGAATTATTCATTTTCATTTATACAGTAGCCTACATTTATAGGCTATATGGATTTTATGTCATAGGAATAATTATATAAATCCTTATTACATTCTTATAATAATTGTTTGACATCCTAAAACACCATTGATAATGTAATGCAGACTTTGACTCTCATAATTAAAAAGATGTTTGAGCCCTCTTTATTGTGCTGGTACATTATGGAAAATAATGAACTTCATCACAATATGCAAATTTTTTGAGAAGGACCTGTATTGTACTGCCCAGAAACTATGGTTGGGCGATGTCTACCAGTTTGGCATCAGACGATGTCTACAGTGAAACATCACGATGGACGATGACATCGGGAGGGGGTGGGGTGTAACGTAACATTCTGATTTTACGCTAGATATTTTCCTCTACGTCTCATCAGCAATTTAGATTTTGGCCCACTCTGCAGTCTGACCACTAAGAAGCGGATTTACAGTGACGTGACTTCACTGCCAGATTCAAACTGTGGTTTCGTGCAATGGCTGGTGCTGAGTGAAAGACGGATGTGCTCAGCGCTTGTCATATATCACAACTACAGTGTTTTTAACCACATGATGTTACAAGATTACATATTAAATACATATAATTTATAGCCAAATAATACATTTATAGTTTGTAAAATACACAATGGTGTCTATGGAAGCAGCAATAACAGTCCATTCAAATATTTTTTCACATAAAATATTCATATCAGATTCACAGTGTAAGTAACTATAGAGTTTACTTTATTTTTCTCCCATTTCACTGGGCACTTACTTTCATATATTTCAGGAGAAACTGAAACGCGCTTGAATAAATTCAACAGACAAGACTCAGAACTGCGATGCCCATCTAACGTTATAGATCAAGATCATTATAAAGGTTTTTTAAACAACATGATTTCCATTACACAAGAGTAGATGTTAAAACTTCATGTTGATTTGTACTCAGCTTTCGCCAAGATAAGCATCAACTAAGACGTAGCTTTACAGTAAACTATGCTTCTCCATCCTTTACACTTCTTTCCATATGGTGGTGTGACTCCTCTTCTGTCCGGCGTTAACGGCTGCAGTGTACTTGCCGCGTCAGCACACACAATGACTGCAACTACAGTATGGTCTCCCTAGTGGACCACCACGACAACCGTCTGGATTGAGTCGAGTAGGGGACATCTCTAGGGTCTTCAAGTGGGCACCTTCTGTCCTCAGTGTTTTGTCGACTAGCCCACGACACCTCAAGAGGGCTCGACAGTGACTTTGGCATCCCAGAGTCACCCTCCTCCTTCCCCACTCAACTCAGCCCAGCTTACTGTAGTGATGGCCGGTTCGTGAACGAATCGTTCTTTTGAACCGGTTCTTTTTAGTGAACCGGTTGAACCAGTACACTAAATCGAACTGAATCGTTCGAAACAGTTCGCGTCTTGCGTCAGCGCTGAAACACAAGTTACTAAAGTTACTCACTTTCAGACATGCCTGACAGTCCCTCCGAATCGAAATAAACCAATATCCAGGAGTACATTTTATTCCAGTAACTCAAAAAGTTCACTGAACGGAGACATGTTGGTGCTGAGAGAAGTGATGACCACGAGCAGCTGATACTGCGCATGCGTGTACTACCGAACGTACAGGTACAGCGGTTCTCGGATAACTAGTACAGAAATGAGAAATAACAGGTAAATAACAGGTAAACAAACCGAACATACAGGTACAGCGGTTCTCGGATAACTAGTACAGAACCGAGAACTGTTTCTTTTCGACACGTTCAACATACTGAGAACTTTCCTAAGTATTTAGTTGAACATCAGTAAGTGCAACAAAATAAAACATTTTGGAAACATGTTTATCATTATAATTACTGTATTATCACTGTATTATTTTAAAGTTTGGAAACAATGATTGGATTGTAAAACTGTCAAACTAAACATTTATTATTATACTAAAATTATATTTTCAGGAACAGCTCATTGAATTTCTAAGTAACAATATAAATATTTGATGTAAACTCTTGCCAAGGTTTTGATGGTGCACTGCTTAGTAAATGTTTATAATGCGTTAACATAACGAATTAAACATATGTTTAATTCGTTATGTTAACACACATTATAAACATGTATACTGTATAGGCTACAGAAGGCTATATTGGAGTCAGACATGCATCGTTTTTCTAGTTTTGTCGACTATTCAGGTTTCAGCTCAGCACACACAGGCCTATGCTATGGTTCTCGAGTTGAGAACTGGTTGTTGCAGTTCTTAAATCACCAGTACAGAACCAAGAACTGTCTCTTTCGGACACGTTCGATGCGGAGAACCGATGAGCTGGAGATACTGCGCATGCGTGATAGCGCCGTCTCTGAACAGAACTTTCTTTCGGCCGACTGATCCTGTGCTGATACATGAGCATGCAGTACGGGTGAACCCAGGACTTAAATGAGAGGGCGAATTGGCGAAATGTAAGTTTATTTAATGACAAATAAAATGATGAAGACCATTTATGCATTTTATATATTTAAAACATGTAAAACATCTGCGTTAGCACATCGCCTAGGCTGCAGCAGGGTTTGTTTGCAAAATGTAAATGTAAGAAACTTATCCAAGATGATTATGACGATGAGTAGGCCTACTATTATTTAACTGAAGTTATGATTACAAATGCCTTTAATTTAAAGCATTTTTATCCGCCGGGATGATAGAATTGACGTCATTACGTGATGACGTAAAAGAACTGGTGAACCGGTTTTTTGAATCGGTTCATTAAAACGAACTGTCCGAAAGAACCGGTTCGCGGAAAAGAACCGGACTTCCCATCTCTAGCTTACTGACCTCTACATTCCTCCTGCTGCTGAGGTTGCTTCTTCCTCGTAGTTCACATGTGACCTAACTACAATCTCTCCGCAACCCAACCATACGCGCCAACCCCTTTGACTAAGGCTGTCGAGCCCCACTGTCGTCGTTAAAGCAGGTTCAGTAGCAACGGTTCCGTATGGCATACTACCTACCGCAAAACACTATATCTGTCGAAACACCAACCCTCATTTACGCAATATACACAGAAATTAAATAACTATACAACTAAACCAACAGACTCTTGGGAGTTTTTCAAGAATTCTACAAAACCGTAGCGTGGCGACCTGTACACAGCCAGCCAGAATCTTTCCTTCTCAACCACAGCCAGTTGCTGCTCGTCTCTGCTGCTTCAGATAAGTTCTTTACTGCGCGACGCAACTCTTGGCCACTGAATGCAATGTCTCTGAGGCAGGGCCGTCGCTAGTGGGGTGAAAGGTGGTGACAATTATAGGGGCCCCCGCTGACCAGGGGGCCCCACAAAATCCAACAGTTATACTATTTAAGTTATACTATTTGTTGTATAAATAATATTTATATTAGTTGTATGCCTGAGAATTAAAAGAAAACCACAAAAACGTTCAATTTGGTTAAATATTTTTCCAAATATCTGCTTCTCTTACCTCCATAAAAATGGTTTAGTCCGACCTAAAGTATTTATTAATTATTCAGTCAGAGTCAGTGACAAACATCAGTTGGACCCAATAAAATTGTAAGTCCCACCCCAGCTCGTGAACAGAACCAATCCGAGTTGATCGAGGCGGCAGCCTGAAGTTAACGATGAACTTGGTGGAATAGCAGGAGACTGACTGACTGAAAACGTCGGGGAAAAGAAAACATAAATCAGGTAGCCTACCAGAAAAGACGAGGCCTGGAGAGTGGTTGTATCCCAGTCGATCAAGACGTTCTTAAAGACTGGTTATGTAATGTTATTGTTATTTCGCTGGGAATTTGAAAACTTCGGTCTACAGCCTGCCGTGTACAGTCATTTATTTATTTATTTTTATCGGTGCGCGCAACGATCCACAATCGACCGAATGATTACGTGGTCTCAAATTCCTGACTTTTTACACTACTGTAAATCAGGGTGGTTCCAGACTGCGACAACTTTTTGAGAATGTGCGAGTTAAAATTTTATGTGGTCGCATATGTGCGAGTGACTCTCGCGCACCAGAATGCCGTTGTATCAGCTGCTGCAGTCCGTAACTTATGTTCAACATGAACCCTTAAGTCTTCCTTGGTGTATTATATGACTACATTATGAATCCATTTTCCAAACCGTGTTTTTGACTTATCCTGAATCACTACGATACGCCTAAAATAAGTGTTTATATTCGCACTATTTTATCCCGGTTCGACTCAGATGCGGAGTTGCCCAGTGCCTGCGTGACTCGCCATAGACATTAATGGAGAGAAGTAGCTCCGGCTACAGTGTTCTTCCGCAAGACACGTGCAGTTTATTTATTGACGAATGTAGACGTCACGAGCATTGCGCACGAATTAAGGCATATAAAAATGAAAATGTCTCACAAAACAGCGTGCTCCTTCCTACGTCTTTTCAGCGGTAAGATGAGAGTAATCACTCGACTGAGGCAAAGGAAATTATTATAAAATGCAGTAGTGTGAGATAACCTTCTAAAATGTAATGCATACATTTGAATGTTTAATGATTTTTAAAAGATAGATGATGCTTATAGAAAGATTACTTTTTTACTTGATTTACTTTTTAATTTATGAATTATAACAGACTAATGGGTGAAATAAATATTACTTTTTTAAATTGTTTTTTATGTAAACAGTTAACTTATAAAATAAAGGTTTTACAACAACATCACCATCTTCTATATGATATATATATATATATATATATATATATATATGATATTGGTGGAGGGGGCCCACATCAATATTTTTTCAGGGGGCCCCGAATCCTCTAGCTACGGCCCTGCTCTGAGGAACCGTGTGTAAGTTATGGCATTTTTATTTTTTTTACGATATGACGTCCGCTTTATCCTATTGGTTGAGCTACAGCACCCACGTCATGCTTGCATTCACTGTGGCCCCCGTCCACTTCCAAGTCCGACGTCTGGCAGCATTTTGGTTTTCCAGTTACTCGACCGGAGGACGGTAAAAAAACAGACAAAACACGAGCTGTGTGTAAACACTGTAAACAAGCACAGTTATACACAACATTGAACATGTGTCATTTAAAATGGCACCACAAAGAGAAAAACGTATTCAATTGAGTGCAGAAAAGAGAGTGAAAGAAGGCCAATCATCTATACAATGTAGTTTTGCTTCATCATGGTCTCAGTCAAGTGCAAAAGCTCAAGAAATAACTCAGTGCATCTGAGTTTTTATCACAAAAGACTCTCTTGTCAACGATGTTGGATTTTGCGAATTGGTGAAGGTACTGGAGCCCAGGTACCCTATTCCGTCACGCCCGCACTTCACTCAGGAGGTAATTCCAGCCCTGTACAACGAAGCTATAGCAAATGTGACAGATGGTTTGAAAAAAGCTGAGAGTGTGGCGATAACAACTGACGGTTGGACGTCGAAGGGCTGTTCAGAGTTGCATTTCAGTCACAGCGCATGTTATTACTACAGTGGGAAATTAAAAGTTTTGTGCTTCAGACTCACTTTTCGAGTCGCACACTGCTACAAACATAGCCAATGTTTTCAAAGCGACCATTCAAGAGTGGGAGCTTGAAAGATCTGCTAATAGCATTGCTGTCGTTACAGACAACGCATGCAACATGATTGTGGTAGTGGTGGGAAGTTCGGATCATTTTACTGACTCGGATCTTTGATTCTCGTTCAGCAAAACGAACGAATCTTTTATCTGAGTCATTTCGGTCATTTTATCATTATATAATTAAAATGTCATTTTAAATATCCCAAAACATCTAGAACTAACGAAAATATTGATTACATTTGTAAAAATAACATAAATAACTATAGGGTAATGCACCCAAAGCCAAATTAAGCAACTGAAATAACTGTATATTAATTAGTTGCTGGGTCTCAAGTTCAAGCTATTGCAGTCTGACCCTGTTATAGTTCACCTCACCTCCTGATTCGAGACGTTCTTTCCTTTGCAACTTCATATTTATAAGGTTTGTTCTCCTCCTCTCATGTCTCGAGACGTTAGCTGTTGACTCGTCAGTGTCTAACTCTGATCTGTGCTGTCTGTGGGCCGTGCCATGTGCGATATAGCAGGACCGGAAAGAGTAAAGATTAGTTCATCTCTCAAGTTCGGCCGGGTCCGAGTCTTTCGTTCTTCCTGTCAGTCCCATAGAGTCTATGCTGTCAGCACCGGAATGAGAAATGATTAGTTCATCTCTCAAGTTCGAGGTTCGGCCGGGTCCAAGTCTTTCGTTCTTCCTGTCAGTCCCATTAAGTCTATGCTATCAGTACCGTAAAGGGGAATGATTAGTTCATTTGAGTCTTCGGGTTTGAGTCTTCGCGTTCTTTTCTCACGTGACCACTCTCGCATCAAATGCAACATTCGTATTGACTGCGTCTGAATGTGTGTTATATAGGCATTAAAATACAAAATATGTTCAATATACATTATAAACAAAAGTTCCATTATTCCTTAATATTGTCCCTGTCCGTCTCTTTTCTATATTATGCATCTGTGGTGTGTTTTATTATATATTATACATTAATTAACTACTATACATCATCTACGTGCTTGTTTGTAAAATGTTTGTGAATTAGGCTATTCAATATGGTGACATTTCACGTGACTAAAGAACGAAGGACTCAAACCCGAAGACTCAAATGAACTAATCATTCCTCTTTCCGGTGGTCTGACAGCATAGGCTCAATGGACTGACAGGAAGAACGAAAGACTCGGACCCGCCGAACCCGAACTCGAGAGATTAACTAATCATTCCTCTTTCCGGTACTGACAGCATAGGCTCTATGGGACTAACAGGAAGAACGAAAGACTCGGACTCGCCCCGAACCCGAACTTTAGACTCGAGAGATGAACTAATCATTTCTGTTTCCAGTACAGATTCAGAATCCATATGGTGCGCAATGCGCATGCGTGGGTAACACAAAATGAACGAATCACTCCCGAGACAACTCGGTAGTCCCGAGTCATATTAAAGATTCGTTCAAAATGAACGAATCGTTCATGAACGACACATCACTAGATTGTGGCAGTGAGAGAAGCAGGATAGTCACCTCATGTTGAATCTTGCTTCACAAGCAGGATTGTTCCCTGTGTCAGTCGCTTGCTTGGTCGTGTGAGGAAAGTCGTGACTTTCATTCACTGCAGTACCACAGCAACAGCTGTGCTCGCGGCAAAGCGAAATATGCTTGAGATCACATCAAACAAGCTTATCATGGATGTTGTGACGCGATGGAACAGCTCAATGGACATGCTGAAGCACTATCTCGAGCAATACGCTGCTATAACGGCAGTCCTCTTGAGCACAGAGGTGCACAAAAATGCGCGTCAACTCGATACTATGGATAGCGCTGACATCAGTGACGCCAAAGTAATTGTAAACCTTCTTAAACCGCTGAAAAAAAGCCACCACTGTCCTGTGTGATGAAAATTGCCCCACTCTGTTACTCGCTTGTGCCCTATGTATGTCTGCATTACAAATGAGAATCTGCGTATTTGCATTTGTGTGTGTTTGTCACTCCAATTGCATGTTTGTGTAACCTACTTTGTGTAACTGAAACTACACTTAGTATACCTTAATTATTTATTGTATAATATTTTAAGGCTGTCACTGTGAAGCAAACGAAGGAGGGAGGTGGCAGTGATGGAGACCCCACTGATGCGGCAGATCAGAGAGATACAGCGCACAGAGTTGAGCCAGAACGGTCACTTAGCAAAAACACAGCACTGGAACACCTCTTCTCTGAACCAGCAGTCCCCCAGTCCAAGAGTAGGATATCAGGAGAGATTGATGTGTACAGAAAGGACACTTCTATTCCCCTAACTAGAAAGGAAATGCTCAAATGTACCCACTTCTTTCACTTCTTGCAAAGGCTTACCTCACAGTTCCTGCAACTTCTGTTCCTAGTGAATGTTTTTCTACAGCAGGGGATATTGTGAATGCACAAAGATCCCAGAAAATGTAGATATGTTGGTTGTCTTGCAAAAAAACAAACAAAAAATGTGATTACAAATCTGTAATTTGATTTTCAGTTTAATTTTTTTTAGGTTTGTTCAAAATATTCGTGATACATATCGTATCTTAAGCTGAGAGTATCGTTTACACCCCTAATATGGAATGAATTTAAATACAGACGATATTTTACCAAGCTGTCACAAACTGGAGGATCCTCGGTATTTGAGGTGTAGGTTTGTCTTCTAATTTGGGATTAGACTCTGGCTCAAACATGGGATCTCTAGTTTTATGGATGTTTACATATGTTTAGTGGACAACAAGACAAAAATACTGATGACATTGTAAAAATCTAACATTTGAGATGTATTTCAGTGGATCCTGATTGCTTGTTGTTGTGACTGTTCCGGTAAAGGCACAGAAGGGACGGAGCCAGACAGATCCTGTCAAACAATAGTTCTGGGCTTACGTTAAGTGCAATACTGAGATTTATTGATGTAGAGAGAGAAGGAAGGACCCTTGGAGAGAGTCGTCTTCTCTTATCAGATTATCAGATTATCAAATACCAAAAGGAGACTCTGAATCAATCCAAACCTCCCAGAAACAAACATACGTGGCCACACAAGCAAACCCTGCTCAGGCGTGTGTTCAGCTAGCACTGGTGTGTGTGTGTGTCAGGGGGCCGACGTTACCCCACACCCGCTCCATCTGCTCCTGATGGCCTGTGTGTGTGTGTGTGTGTGTGTGTGTGTGGGGGGTGCTCTGTGCATATTGTGTTTTCACAAGCATATTCATGTTGCATTAAATCATACTGTATTACAGTATTGGTTTTAAGAAAACAAAATGATATATTCTGCAGACCTCTAAATATAGATGGATGGAATTTCAGCTTAAAGCCAATAATCTTCTTTTTAAATCAAAGGAAAACAAACTCCAAGGGTGAATGTCACATAACCAGGCCACATTCTCACTCAAAACGAAAGAAAAAATAAAATTGGCCCGTTTGTTAAGATTCTTTGCATAATTGCATTATTTTCTATGAATAGATTTTTCCTCATATTGCAAATATAATGCATATTTCTATATTCCTACAATAAAGCACCACTGTTATTGTGTATAAATATTGTACAATGTAGATAATGTTTTAATATTTAGGTATTACAGTAATGCATGTGCGTTAGAAATGGGTAAACATAACAAAGAGCCAAGGTGATGTTGACCAGCCAATGGCAATTAATGCAGTGGAGAAATTCTCTTAAAAACACCTCGGAGAGTTGGGGTGCTCTGAGGGGTACGGACACGAATCAGAGGAAACGCTTAAACCTCTCCATTGTGGCGAGACAGAAAGAGGTAGAGCGGGGAGGGGAGGGATAGACAGAACAGAGAAAAAGATGATGTCACCTCCACTCATCGGCCAATCAGAGGTGTGTGGGCGGAGCTCATGCTGAGGAGGGAGGAGGGTGAAGGGTGTGTTTCTCCCTCACTGCAGCATCCGGCAGGGCTTCACCCATTGGATGGCATGAACAGAGAGAAAGACAGAAGAGAAGCAGAGAACAAGGCGTGTCACCGTGACCGTTACCTCGAGATAGAAACCTGTCTTCTGTCCAAGACCTTCACACTACCTGCAAAGGTAAGACACATGATCGTTTCAGAAACAAAAACTGTTCCTTTGCTGTGTGTGTGTGTGTGATGGTGATACCTCAGTCATTAGGGGCTGAAGGCAGCTCGAACACACCTTGGCCTTGTGTGTGTGTGTGTGTTCACATCAGTGAGGGAGTGTGGCCGATTCAGAACTTGCACTCTTGGAGATTGATGGAACTATTATCTGTTATCAGAAATGGTGATATTTAAAAAAAAACATTATTACAGTCTGTTAATATGTCCAATAGTTGGAGATTATTTTGATGGAATGATTTTCATTACAAACATGGGTGCACAAGTAAGTATATTACAGCAGAAGCAGGGCACTTTCTATTTCCGTCAATTCAAAATCTGGTGAAAAGAAAGCTTGTTTGTTTGATATGTAATGCAACCTGGAGTCAGAAACTGGGATCCTGCTGCTGTATAACACTGTAAAACACTTTATAATACTGTATAATACTGTATAATACCCCTCTTTAGGAACACCGTCTAAAAAACATCAGTTAACTGTGAGGAACAGATCTTTACCAGTTAAAAATGCTGTATTATTTCAGCAATGTGCTCTGATTTTTATTTGCCACCCCGCCTAACAGTGTGTGTGTGTGTGTGTGTGTGTGTGTGTGTGTGTGTGTGTGTGTGTGTGTGTGTGTGTGTGTGTGTGTGTGTGTGTGTCGCTAGCAGGTGAACGGCCTCAGCCATTGTTTCTTTATGTGGATGTTATGATGTAGCCCAAGCTATAAGAACATCTTTAAAATCTTTTAAAGTTTCTAATTGTGATCCTCCAGGATTGTCAATGATTAGTGTGCCCTTGATTTGACTGGCCTCAGTTATAATACGGTAAAATGCTGAATCACAAGCATCCCATCATATAATTAAATCTGGCACAATAAATATGGCACTGCACTGTTGTTTAACTGAGTATTAAATAACATAATAATAATAATTAATAATAATAGGTTGAGGGAGTGAGAGTAGATTTGTCATATTTTTCCTTATTACTCCTTTTTTCCTTTTTGGAAAAGTTGTGAAAATGCTATTGTGATTTTTTTCTTTCTTTTGCTGTTAGAGCAAATGTGAATGCAAATCTATGAACTATTTGCTTTATTCTCCTAGAGAAATTCACGTCTGCTTCTAAGAGCGCATTAATGTTAGGGCTGTAATCTGTGTATAATCTTTAAGTGTAATAACATAATGACCCATATCTATATTTCGATGAACCCTGATGTAGACGATGATTCATCCAGAAGTAAACTAAATGAGAACACTATTACATATACAGTTTCCAAAAATGCCTTGAATAATTCACACATTTATTAATTAATGTAATTACAACTTATATCAGGGCTATTCAACTAGCTTCATTCGAGGGCGGTTTATCCGGTGGAAAAGTTGAGGTGGGCCGGTGGGTTGGTTTGGGGGTTTAGCTTATTTATGGAAATGTTATTTATTGAAACATTACAGTTTCAATAAATAAGCTAAAGTAAACCTAAACAAGTATTGTATTTACTTGTAAATGTGGTGCCCAACAGTTTGCAGATATATAAGACCATTATAAATTTTCAATTTTCCTTGGAAAAAATAAATTAATTACACAAGCTCATAGCTATTGGTAAGAAATAATAATTATTTTGTTATGCTTAAATATAAATATTCTGACAGTGATGACCACAGGCTCACTCCCACTGTTTTACCCATGCCTGAACACAGGTCAACGACAGGCCTACGGAGAAACTGAACAATTATTATATATTCCTCTACCCGTTTAATAAATTGAAAATAAATATAGCACATTTCTGCCCAAACCATGGTAAATGATACAGTACAGTCATGGTAAATGTTGGTAAGGGTGGTGATCGAGATCATGACTCAGTGTTTCTCCTGCTTTCCTCATCAGTCGTGTTGGGAAAGTTGAGGCTGTTTCATCCGATTTAAAACTAGTTAAATCATTGAGTGATTAGTGGTTTGTGACAGAGGTGTCTGTCGAATTGAAACGCTTCCCTCTTGTTGTCTCAATGCTGTTTAATAATAGTGTCTGGGATAACACAACTCCGTGCTGAACGACTGAAAGCAGTGTGTGTTGTTACTGCCTGAGGAACCAGTGACACACAGATGATCCAGTGACACACACAGTGGTCCGAACGAGTGTTGGCGTGTTCAGAATCCAACCAAAAGAATAATTAATTCAGTGCATGTATGAACCGAAAAGTGACTTATTTAAAAGTATTGTTGTTAAATATTGTAGAAATCGATCCAATCAAACTCCATGTGAAAATGTCATATCTAGCAGAAGAACATGTGTGTGTAGGAGGCTGATCTCTGAACTGGACATCTCTGTCATGGCCACACATCACCACATGTTCTTATGTGGGACGTCCTGCAGACTTTACTTTCAGGGAAATACCAGTCAAGTCAAATTCACTTCACAACACCTTCACTATGACTGTCTTTGCACAAACAGCTGAATCATTCTTCAAAATACCTTGAACTTGAGGACGAGTAAATGAAGACATTTCCATTTTCGGGTGAACTATTTCTTTAAGGAGATCGCTTTTAATAATTGTATCATTTTTAAAAATGTTGGTTGTCGACGTGTAGATTCTCAGACGGTTCCTGGCCGCCGTAGTGCTGGACAGACACATGCATTAACGTGGCAGTGGAAATCAAGAATACAGAACTAATTCAGTGCAAACGAACAGACAGATTAGTGTTGGAGAAAAGTGCAAAGCAGGGCACCGATTCACCAAATATCATTGCCTCCATCTTCATCTATGACCGTCTCTGATTCTGACCTTTCTCGTGCACTTCCTGTGACAGAATGGAGTCTTTGTTGAGTTCATTGACTCATTTTCTGTGAAGAACAGTGAGTGTATTAGCTTCCATCACAGTCCTTCATCTTCATCAATGCGTGTCACAAATTCTCAGAATGGCTTATAACTGGAAATCCTGTCAGAGTTACAGGAATCAGCTAATGGAGAAATACAGTGTTTCTTTCCAAGTAAAATATTGCAACATCCTGAAATCAAGATCACTGTAATATGTGAACATGTGCGTTGCTTTAAAGAGTCTACCTATACATTCTAATGTTGTAAGCTACTTTAATTAGATATATGTAACGTAAAGCAAGGGAATGCTGTTTTAATGTAAGTGAGTTCATGCTAGATGCAGTAACTGACAGTTTAGTGAAGGTTAGTGGATATAGCACATATTATTGTTCATGTTATAAAGAATAGCAAAAATAAAACAATAGTAGAATCATATAATTAGTAAAGCCCAAAGAGCAGTATGAAACGCACTCATACTGTACACCATCTTGCTGTGTGTCATTTTTAACTAATTCAGGTTTCCTTAGCTTTAATCTAGAAACATACGTACATTTCATAGGAAACACTTTGCAAGCCCCATTTGTGAACGAGGATGTATTAGCTAGCTTTCATGACTGCATTATGCAATATGTGTTTTTACTGCATGTATTAATATTAGAGCAATACAACTGTACCTTGCTCTCTCATTTTAGCGCATAATACATAAATAAGGTTAAAAGATCAAATTAGTAAAATGTTGAAATGAACAAACTAACAATGAACAATACTACACCAGTTATTAAACTTAGTTAATGCTGAAAATGTATAATCTTACTGTAAATGTTATATTTCATATAATTCCAAAGAGTCTGCAATGCTTAAAGATGGACATGTTGAAATATCTGCAAAGGCCAGAGCATTAGATGTATATTACATGTCGTCTCTCACTTTATTTGCTTCTATATTAGAAGTCTTGATGATTATCTAATCAAAATAACACTATTTATTGCAGTGATAACAAAGAATTGAATCAAATGCGTTTCTGATTTGTTTATGTATCTGTCTCATCATGTAAACAGTCATTATATCTTAAATGGAGACTCTTTTGTCTTGGAGAATGGAGAATCTGGTCGTCACACTCAACATCAGATATAAGATGTTTTATGAACCAAGTTCTGGAGGAACACATGATCTAGATGATCTCTCGGGGTCAGCAGGAGAGGACGTGTGTATACACACAGTCGAATCTCCTGTTCCTGCGCAGGTTCAGCGTCGTCTCCTCAGTCTCGGGTTCAGTCTCCTCGGACAGCACACCACACACTCTTTACTCCAACCGATTATTTGTGTGAGCTCTTGAAATAGCCAGTCAAATACAGATGTCCTCACTATAGTTTCATGGGGCACAATATGTGCTATCACCTTACAATAATCACAAAACTACAACAAAACTTTAAAAGTCAGCAAGCATCGAAACTATAATCTCACAATAGTAACGCTGCAACATGCTGAAACTTTCATATCCTTGTCCTGTTCAACAGTTAATGCATGATGTTTCTCAATGAGTGATTGAGTTTAACATCACATGACACACACACACACAGTCGTGAGTCATCCAGCTAATGACTCGCCGTAACAGGATTAAGAATCGAGGGTGTCCATCTATTCTCTGAAGTGCTTGTCCTTGCAGTGTGTGGGGTGGATAACCAGCGTTACTGCTTCCCTAATTCTCTCCATGTGTACCATATGAAGTTTTACCGTAATGTCAGTGAACTGAATGGGGCTCTTATGAATAAACAATCGCTGAAGTCTTCCAGGAAATGCTTTCGACGTGATGTGTCGTAACAGAGCACTTGAGAACAACACGCACAGCTTTATACATCTCAGAAAGCTAGTGATGGAGCTCAGCATCATTAAACCCTCATGCTTATTCTTTTACTGAATCAATAATATATGGTAATGTATTCAGTGAAATTTGCTTCTTAAGTTAACGAGTTTAGGTTATTTTGTTATTTGACAGTGAAAGTATGAGCATTAAGAGAAGGCATTAATGGCTCTCCTCTTTACAGAGTCTCGTACTGGTTCCAGTGTAAACGTGAATGTGTTCTGACAGCTGACATGTAAATGTTTGGCTTCAACAGAGGAGCGTTTCTAATGAAGATAGGCTTGAATGGGAAGCACAAAAGGGGACGTCTCTGTCTTTTGTTCAGAGGGAGCCCCACAGGGTCAGGATCATTGAGTTATTTCGGCAGGGTACCGTTGGGAATAGGGGACTCATTAATTCTGGAGTCTGCCATGTGTGTAATCGAGTAAAAGTCTTGCTCTGGCTTCCAGATGGAGGGTGTCTGATGACATCCTCACATTAAACACTGGCCGACCAATGACATTCGTGCTTCTGCTTTGGTCCTGGAATGAAAGTGCACATGGGGTTCAGAGACCTTTTACTGTGCGCATCTCAGAAAAGTGTCGAGAGGAACATTATAGTGATGGTACAGTGTCTTATAGTAGGCTTTACAAACAGTGCTTTTGTGAACGAATCACGACTGAATAAAGAGAAAAATGGTTAGATCTGTTGTCGTTTTTGCCCTTAAACACTCTTTCTCTTAGTAGATACAGCACAGTACAGGACGCTAGCCCTGTTATACTCAAGGAGAACGGCGTTACATCATTTTGAATAAAATCTGGCTAAAATCTTTCAGTGGTTGTAAGTTCCTCTCAGTCTGAACTTTCCAGAAAACACTGTGCTGGTCTGTTCTGTTACTGTGACTGTAGTGACACTCCAGTACATGTTTATCTTCTGGGTATAAAGTACATTTTTTCACAGTTTAGTATTTGTGGGTTTTTATCAAATTATCAAATTAAACATGAGATTTAATAAGTTATCAGGCTAGTGGTGTGCAATATGTTGAGCAGTCCAAGAATGAGACATTTTTCATTTTACAATTGTTTACCATTATGCCATTTAAAAGGCAATTATAGTCATATGAAGTAGATAAGATGACAAACTGTATAGCGTTGATCACAGTTCACATTTAAAGGCCTTTCAGCTGGCGGACCCATTAGTTCATGACAGCTAAAGGCCTCCAGAATCTGCCCAGATCCATCCTCTCTCTCACACACACACACACACACACACACACACACACACACACACACACACACACACACACACACACACACACACACACACACTGTCTGTTCTGCATGAGGGTTCTGGAGAAGAGAGAGCTGGTGCAGTTGTGATCCTGAGCTCAAGAGTATCTGCACGCATCCCGTGTGGGGGATTCCGTTGTCATGGAGACGAGACCGTAAGCCGCGTCCCAGTCTGAGCATGTGTGAGATCGCTCTCTCTTTACTGGGAGTGTGTTTGGAGGTGAGCATCATGCTAGTCGCTGTGTAAAAACACCCTGATGCTCACCTCCATGAACACCGACTTCTGATTCATGTAAATCACTGACATAGCATTAGCACACAGTAAAATCAAGCATGCACACACACACACACACAAGACAAAAGAAAAGGTATGGTACATTATAGAAGAGTAGGGTGTGGCCGACAAAGAGATGAGTATTCCTATATGACTCAGCAATATCAAGTCGACTGTCCGGAAAATAAACACAGATGATGGACAGAACGGTAAATCTCTCCTCCCCGTTTCATCCATTAATGGCCCTTACCAGCACAGCTGCCACTGCTCAATATTTTAGCTCAGACCCACACCCACTCACTTACACACACTCACACACACCCACTCACTTACACACACTAACCCAACTACTAAACCTACCCCAACCTACCCCAAAAAAACTCATTCTGTAGGATTTATACATTTTTTACATCAATTTAGCTCCAGGGCTGGACTGGGTCAATTTAGGTCCAGGGCTGGGACTGGGACAATTTAGGTCCAGGGTGGGACTGGGACAATTTAGGTCCAGGGTGGGACTGGGACAATTTAGGTCGAGGGATGGACTGGGACTATTTAGGTCCAGGGTGGGACTGGGACAATTTAGGTCCAGGGTGGGACTAGATTGAGGGATGGACTGGGACAATTTAGGTTCAGGGCTGGACTGGGTCAATTTAGGCCCAGGGTGGGACTGGGACAATTTAGGTCGAGGGATGGACTGGGACAATTTAGGTCGAGGGATGGACTGGCTCAATTTAGGTCCAGGGCTGGATTGAGACAATTTAGGTCCAGGGCTGGACTGGGACAATTTAGGTCGAAGGATGGACTGGGACAATTTAGGTTCAGGGCTGGACTGGGTCAATTTAGGTCCGGGGCGGGCCTGGGACAAATTTAGGTTCAGGGCTGGACTGGGTCAATTTAGGTTCAGGGCTGGACTGGGTCAATTTAGGTCCGAGGGCGGGCCTGGGACAAATTTAGGTTCAGGGCTGGACTGGGTCAATTTAGGTTCAGGGCTGGACTGGGTCAATTTAGGTTCAGGGCTGGACTGGGTCAATTTAGGTTCAGGGCTGGACTGGGTCAATTTAGGTTTAGGGCTGGACTGGGTCAATTTAGGTTCAGGGCTGGACTGGGTCAATTTAGGTTCAGGGCTGGACTGGGTCAATTAAGGTCCAGGGCTGGACTGGGGCAATTTAGGTTCAGGGCTGGACTGGGTCAATTTAGATCCAGGGTTGGAATTGGACAATTTAGGTTGAGGGATGGACTGGGTCAATTTAGGTCCAGGGCTGGATTGGGTCAATTTTTGTCCAGGGATGGACTGGGTCAATTGGCCCTGGCATTTTGGCCCAGACTGATTCACAACATATGATTGTAAACAACACACATCCTTGTACATAATGCCATGTAATGAGTGAGTAGGACTGATGAAAACAGATGAAACAAGTACAAAATTGTAATTTATTAATACAATTGAAATATATTCCACAGTGATGAATCCCCAAAAACAACTATACGCTTCATTGGCAATACTAGTTTCTCACAGGATTTTTGGTAAAACGGTGTTGGGTGGTGCCTCGGGCTCCCCCGTAAGAACATTTTGTGCATTTTAATGTTAAATTAATCTGGTGCAATTTCGAGAGGTCAAAATTAAAAGCTCCAACCCATATTTAGTGTGCAAATTAAACAAAGAAAAATTCAAACCTCATTGTCTGTCTACATTACACTACTACAATAATAGTTATAATATTAATCCCATGACAGTAATAGCCATATATTGTAAAGCAAATGCACTTAAAAATAAAGGAAACTTTCATAATTAGGTTTATACTAATTTCTATACTTGAAAGAGATTAGCTCATGATCTTTTATTTTGACGGAAACTGCATCAAGGATTTATATTGGCGGAAAACATGATTTACAAGCACTGCTCTTTAAATGTCAGGTAAATTTCTCTGCACAAACCTTGCATTTCTTCTCCATCTTTCAGACTATTTTTTTACAGATACACACTAGCTGCGTTTACGTGGACACTTATAATCAAAGGGAGAGGTGTTTAAAGATGTGATTGGGCCAGCCCAGTGTCAATCAAGAAAAGAACCAATAGGCCGCTGATCTATGCGTTTCATGGGCCGGTGTGTCAGAAAAACGTGGACTTTTTTCCCCACCAGGATAGAAAAACATGTACACACGCACACTCACTCATCTCTCTCTCTCTCTCTCTCTCTCACACACACACACCTTAGTAGCAATAATGAACGATCAACTCTAAATGTCATGCATTGAATTGCATCATAAATACACAATTATCATATTTTACATTTACAACACCACCCGGGACATTTAGGCCAGGGACCCACTGGTACATCAAGTACACAACACACAGACATGGCAGATCTCAGACAACGATGGACTGTTACATACAATTTATTAAAAACACCATACAATGAAATACAACTGTTCTCTTTATGTAACAGCTTGCAGGAGACAAATCCATTCAAGAAAGTTCATTTACTCAGGGAACATCAAAAGCCAGCAGCACACTTGATAACAGCCCAGGTTGAATGCATGTATACTTCACAGGTTCTGCTACTCTGAAGCCAAAATCGAACCGGCGTTAGATTGCCCCTACAGGTCAATCCACAAAAGAACACTCCACAACACAAAACTGCGTTTGTGGGCCTCCTTATCATTTGCTACCGATTTTTGCTTTTGTTGTTGTTTCTGAATCAATAGCCGCGTTTCCACCGCGATTACCAGGAACAATTTGTCCCAGGAACTTTTTTCACAGGAACCTTTTTTTCCCCAGACCGCTTGCTTACTGCGTTTACACCGCGTACTAAAGTACCGGTCCGAGGCGGGAAGATTATGTAGTGACGTTAAACTCATGGTTAAACCGCGTGCGACTGCTCTTCCCAGCCTGCGCGTTTGTTTTGAGTTTTGTATGGAGGAGATTCAAGCTTTGCTGCTTTTGTGTGCGATTGGTTTACTAACGAGGTAATTAACAAAACGGCAGAAAAGAGAAGAGCACCCAAAGCGTATTCAGAAAGCTTGTAATGCTAGATATAAAAGTAGACGTTTTTTATCAGCGGACATTGACCGTGAGATGGATGGGACAAACGGCGCCATTGGGCAGAAAGAATAGCGTGGTAAGAACCAATCAGCATTGTTCAGTGCACAAGTCCCACCCCGAAAGTTCCTGAACTCTGAAAAAGTACTACCTCGCCAGCAGGGACTTTCTAGGGGGAAATTTTTACCCGGAACTTCATTTAGACCCTGGTTCCTGCAGTGTAAACACACCGAGTACCACCCCAAAGTTCCTAGTTCCTGGGGAAAGTTCCTGCGGTGGAAACGCGGCTTTTCTAGTCAAATCAGGATGCACATAGTCCAGAGAACACCACAATATCCGTCCTTGTAACATTTCAGCTGGAGCGAGACCGGTGGTGGTCTGAGGAGTAATCCTATAACTGAATAACACTTGGGCCAATTTAGTTGCAATTGTTCCTTCAACACATTTCTTTAGCATGCCTTTAATAATTTGTATGGCCCGTTCCACTAACCTATTACTAGAAGCTTGATAAGGTGCAGAAGTAACATGCTGTAGTCTAGCACTAGCACTAACCTTAGCACTAACAAGTAGCATTATCAGATACAATAAGTTCCCGAAGTCTATGCTACTGAAACTATTACATAAACATTCAATGGTGGCAGCAGATGTGGCTGAGTTCACAGGATACACATCCATCCATTTTGAATGTGCATCAATCAAGACCAAGAACATTTTACCCATGAATGGTCCACATGCAATCCTGGCCATGGTTTTTCTGGCCAATTCCAAGGATTCAGTGGGGCTACAGCCGGAACGTTCCAATACTCTTGGCACATACGACAGGATTTAACCAACCTTTCAACATCTTGATCTAATTTGGGCCACCACACACTCCTGGGTGGGACTGAGGCAGTTGTTTCAGGACTTCTGATCTACCCACACTGGGTAAAAGGGTCAAACTCTGCTCCAATTAATACATACCCACCGCTTTGCACCATTTCTCTCACCCTGGATAATACCAAATCTGTTTGGCGTCCACCCTCTTACTTGTTCTGATCAAGGTTATGTCTACATTCTTGAGCATCAGTACTCATTCCTCCTGTTCAATGTCCGATTCCGGACTTGTACTGAGTGGATAATTTTCTTAGACTGAGCAAAAGCAACCTCTTGTTCCCCCTCCCAGTTCCATTTTTTATCTTTTCACAGCAATTTGTGCACAGGGGCTAAATGGTAGACTAGTTGGGTAAGAACAGTAACGCTTCCTTTTACAGTCTTGTTACCCATGTACATGTACCTATTATAGTAATTACAATTACTGGGTAATAACTAGGTACTAACTCTGAACCTCTGGTCCCCTTACCTTATATTAGCCAGTACTTTGTACACTATAATTACACTTAAGTACTGAAAAAGGAAGCGTTACCATAAGAACTTTTATAATATTAGTTCAACAATTCCAAATAGGCCTTCAACTCTGTCACATTCTTTGGTGAGGGAGCATTTTGGGTACTGGGTGGAGGCCAGCCTCAACTACTTTATGACGCAAGAACATTACCTCTTTTTCCATGAAGGGTCATTTGCTCCATTTCAACCGCAGTCCTGCTTCCTGCATTATTTCCAATACCCTGGCAAGCATTTGTGTTATAGAGTTGAGGATAGACGAACCCAAAAGACGAACCACCTAAGACATGAACAGACTCCTTGAATTACAGTTCTCTCAATGAATTACTCACTGCTAGAAACATACCACATCAAACAGGCATCAAACAATGCACCGACCCAGGACAGCAAACACAAGGAGATTATAAAGGGAACACTAATGACGAGGACAGGTGAAACTGACTAGACAATAATGACAAGACAGGGATAACAAGGGGGCGGGGTAACGTAACAAGACAACACAAGCACATGGCCCAAACAAATGGCCATGTGCTTGTACACAAAACATGATTCTGTCATGATCCTGCCTCACGACTAGGGAAAAATCAAGGACATTAAGGCAGAATCATGACAATTTGGAGATGTTCCTCATCATTATGACCAGTCACCAGGATGCACTGCAAGTTTATATTTTACAATTATGAGAAAACAAGTCAGAATAGTGCGATGTAAACCTGCAATTTTTAGATTAAATAAAAATCACAATTATCTTTTCAAATGTTTTCTTATGAGGCGGAAACTGAGACTGACTTTTTTTAAAACTCTCAATCATGCTAAACTTATTTGGGATCCGCTATCCAAACCCAAAGGATTACTCGCGGACATTTAAATATACGAAGCATTGTCTCTAAAAGCAATCAGCTAGAACACTTATTGTCTCACAAGACACACTTGCTTGCCCCATTGCACATCTGATCAATCTGTCAGTTAGGCAAAGTACTTTTCCAAGCTCCTGGAAAACAGCAGTTATATCACCGATCTACAAGTCAGGTGATAAAACAATGGCGTCAAATTATAGACCCATTAGTATTCTACCAGTTATATCCAAGGTGACAGAAAAATGGGTAGCAGAACAGCTGAAAACCCATCTAAACCTGGGCCACACCCCTTTACATCCAATGCAATTTGGATTTCGCACAAATCACTCTACAGAGACAGCTAATTGTTTTCTCCTTGAGAACATTAAGTCAAAATTAGATGAGGGTGGTATAGTAGGTGCAGTGTTTCTGGACCTTAAGAAAGCTTTTGACACTGTGAATCACCAGACACTATTGTCAAAATTATCTATATATAATTTTTCAGATGAGGCCATGAAATGGATGGAGTCCTACTTAATTAACAGGAAACAGAGCGTACATATCGGTAATTCATATTCTTCATACCTCGACTGTAATATTGGTGTACCTCAGGGGTCAGTATTGGGCCCTATTTTGTTTAGCCTGTATATTAACGATTTACCTTCAGTATGTCGATCTGTTAATATACAAATGTATGCAGATGATACAGTCCTATATTTGCATACCAAGAACAAACAACAGGCTGCAACTAAATTAACTGAAGCACTGGTATATGTCTCTGACTGGCTAAAAATGTCAGACTTGCATCTTAACATTAACAAAACAGTCTGTATGTTATTTTCCAAGAAACCCACAGCTCAGGAGGCTGAGGTTTTTATTGAAGGAGAAAAACTTATGGTTGTGTCCGAATTTAAATACCTCGGCATTATTTTAGATTCTAACTTAACTTTTAAAAAGCATGTTAAAAAGGTGGCTAATACCGTCAGTATATAATCTGGCTAATTTTAAACACATAAGGCCATATCTAACCATAGAAGCGGCCAAACTTTTTATGCATGCCATGATTTTTTCTCACATATCATACTGTTTCACAAGCTGGTCACAAGCAAACATTACAACCCTTAAACCAATAGAAACCCTTTATAAACAAACTTAAAAAATATTAGATCGAAAACCAATCAATTATCACCATTGCCATATCACTACTAAATATAACCTATTCAATTTTAACAGTTTCTTGCATTATCTAGATACCTGTCTCATTTTTAAAATATTACATGGGCTTGCACCTCCACCACTGGGTGAATTTATACAACAGAAGAACAGTAGTGGTAGGGCAACTAGGGCAACCACTAGAGGAGACTGTGTTGTACCGTTTAGATGTAGTAAGTTTGGCCAAACACTCTTCTCAGTACGGGCCGCAAATTACTGGAACCGTCTTCCTACTGAACTCAGAGAAAGCACCAGCTATCTATCATTTAAATTCACATTAAAGAAATGGATTATAAATAATCAAAACTGCAATCACCAATAGTTGGTTTACCTTATCCCAGGTATTGCCCTTTTTTTGTACTGTACTTATTTATTTATTCTATTTGTTCTTTATGTGTTTTTTTATTAATGTAATATGATGATGTGTTGACCTGCCAAGGGACTACAGATGAAAATTAGCTTTTCTGCTAACTCTGGCGCATTTACATTTTGAGTGTAAACAAAAAATGTCAATTGATGTGCATTGTCCCTTTAAAAAAACAACAACAAAAAAAAAAACAAGCTTTCATAACTTCCACTAAATTTACTGTATATAAATGTAGTCTTACCTTTCAGTTGGATGGGTTCACAAAAGCTTAAGGCGATACACTACAGGTGAATAGGGTAAAATTTTAAAATAATAGATTTCACCATTAAACTTTCTCAGTTGATACATTAAAAAATGTATAACAAGTTTTTCAATCTTGTATGTTTAGTTATGCAAATAAGGCATTATCTCATTAAATATGCACAATTTTGCATATATTTTCCGTAGATAGATATGAACATGGGATAAAGGCAGGTGCAAAATTCTGTTTCAATTTTGTTTACACACAAGATGAAAAAAAAAGTTTTGATGGATTTCAGGATATATATTTTCGTTACCTAGGAAATCAAAATATACTGTCCACACCCTTAAAAATAATGGATTTTCGTCATATTTTTTTATTCAAATGTCACATAAATCAGGCCAGGAGTGATTTATTAACAAATCTCTCTGAAAATATCTTCAGAATACTGCTAATGCCGAGTTTTGTATCAAAGCAGCTTCACAGTGATAACATGAAAATAATACAACACAGATCAATAATATTGTTGAATATTAAATGTCCCCAACTAAGCAAGCCAAAAGCCAAGGCAACAGTGGCAAGGAACCAAGCACAGGTGCATTAATGCTGATGTTAGCCGTGGGTTGAGTATCTGATTGTAGATGAGCATGTTTTTACATCCTGTAGGATCTTTATCACTTGAAACACAAAGTAGAGATGTCTGAGAAGATATTCAGACCCTTAATTCAAAGTGACTTTATCAAACATTCCTCTGCAGAATAATGTAATATTCAGTTACACATTATGTTGATGGTCCTCTTTAGACATTCTACTAGCTATACATAATTTTGCAAATACATATAAACTACTAACTCTTATTGGAGTATTAGTTGGCTGTCGGGTTAGAGTTTGGGTTAGTAGAATGTGTTAAGTGCACCATAGAAACAAAGTGTTATCAATAATTTCTTTAAAGTGATGTGTGTAGCCAAATATGCTGTCCTATACCGACATTTCACTCCAAGTGCACACACACAGCAGTGAGTACTGAACACACACTCAGAGCATTGGGCAGCCATTTTTTGCTTGCTCCGGGGAGCGACTGGGGGTTAGTGCCTTGCTCGAGGGCTCCTCAGTTGTGGGTATTGAGGGTGTTGGAGTGCTGTTCATTCACTCCCCCCACCTACATTTCCTGCAGGTACTGAGACTCAAACCCACGACCTTCAGTTTAGCCTAAAAGTCAGACTCTCTAACCATTAGGCCACAACTTTTCTTTTTGCTGTTTTTATTCCTCTATTGTCCATTCTGTAACTGATGGGTTAGGGTTGATTTTGTGTCTCATCCCTCTGCTCCTCCTTGTGTCTACAGTCCTCATCTCAGATCAGAAGAAGAGTGCAGAGTCAGACGTGACCCTCATCTCCAGTCTTCTCTCAGTCTGTGTGTTGCTGTGGTGGAGTGTGTTGGGACCCAAGTGTGTTTTCATGCATTGGCTGCTGGTTTGATGCACAATGCCTCCCGCACAGCGTCAGCCGGCAGGAAGAGGGCGAAACAGGACACATCTTCATCTGCTGCTCTTCTTACTTAGTGTGCTACAAACACGTGGATACATTCAGATCCCTCCGGATTGTAAGTACCTTCCCATCTGGACTTTAAACCTCATTCAGTTTTTTTTACTTTTAGCAGTTATTCCTCTAATAGCGATAAGGCGTCTGGACCAAAAATCTGCACTTAAACACAAAGCACAGACTACAGCCGACTGCAAACTAGCATGTGCACTCTGCGCCTGCAAGTAGGAAATAACTGTCTATATCAGCAGCAATCAATAATCGGAATTCTGAGATGTATGTAGATATACAAACAGTATAAATACACTGTTGCGATGTGTGAAGGCAGAAAAAAACAACCAAAAACGTCACTTAGCGTTTAAGGAAATCAAGAATGAAAAAGAAAATGAAAAAATGAGGTAATCATCATAATTGAAAACAAGAATAATACATAATAAGGACAAATGACAGGAGTGTCATCATATCATTGAAATAATCAAAACAAAGATAATATCTAATTTTAGCCATTCCTCTAAACTGGCTATCCAAGAAAAAGGTAGAAACAAAACCGAGTTCTTCAGCGGATGTGCCGCCTTAACCAAACTATACTACCTAAGAACAAAAAACAATAATGACAAACACCCCACGCTTAATTAACGTCTTCCTTCTCATGAATGGGCTTTTTAAACTCAGTGTCGCAGCAACAGATTGGTGAGACGGCTGATGTCACGTGCTCCCAATAACGTCACACAGCCAATGAACAATCGGCCACCTGAAAACAATGAGTGGAGACACCGAGAGCGAAAAAGCACACACAAATACACGTGGAACGTAACAATAACTTTCTTCATTCTAAGCAAGCTAGTGTTATTATGAAAATATTAACGTTTGGAAAGCTCAAGTTGGATAACATAACATTAGATTAGTTGCTCTCTTTCATCACCTTTGCTTTCATTCTTGTGCACTGACGCTATCGCACTTTCGCTAAACTGAACATTCAATAAGAGTTCCCACTCTCACCAACGACCCCCGATGCCGGTTCATAATGATGAATAGGGCAAACTGCCACCAATGTAAACCCAACGAGAGCTAACGTGTGGAACACACCGCAAAAACTAGTCCGACAGATGCTCGCCGATGGCCAACGGTTGACCATGCTTGGTGTGTCCCGCCCTTAAACAAAATCATGATTCATCAAGAACTTTCATACTGAAAATGTATTATAAAATTAGGAATGACTGAAACCACACACATACAAAAACACACTCTGGGTGACCTTATAGACGTGTAAAATTGTAACAGGTGCAAACTTCAAGACGAAAGAGAGCAGGATCCAATTGCAGGTAATTTATTAAAAATAACCCTCATAACAACATTGTGACGCCCCAGATCTGGCCCTCATCTGGCACATGTGGAAAGATAATCTGGCCCACATGCAGCGTGGAATGACGGCCCTTGGGTGGCTCTCCTGTTTGCCAGATCTGGGCCACAAGCAGGGCATAGCAATGCCACATGTCAGCCAAGAGCAAATAAATAAACCAATAATGGACCTTATCTGAGTCACAAAATCTGTGTATATTAAATATGGAGTCATCTCAGAATCACTGAAGGAAAGAAGAGAACAGAAAAAAAAAAGATGAGCAGAAATGTACTCGGTTACTGATGTAACCTCGGTTCCCAGAGAGTAAGGGAACGAGTTGCGTAGCTAAAATGCAGTGGGAAAACTCCTTTTCCTTGAAATATGAAAACAATCATTTAAAATGCAGTGCAGCTACACAGTGAACACAGCAAAGCATCTAGCTCGCTCATTGGCTGTGCTGCGGCAACTGCGCATCCAATGGCTGAGCGCCTCAGCCGCATGACCCATTCAACTGACTTCGCGCTGAATACGTCTGAGCGTGCCTAAATGGGCATGGCCTACGTAAGTACGTTTCCTTTCCGAGAACGGTCACTTCTTATTGTGTAGCTAATATGCAGTGGGGACGCAATATAAAACACAACACATTAGCAACTGGATGAATAACTGGAGCCTAGGACCACCCCGAGGCTCAACAGAACAAGCCATAATCAGTCTCCCAGTAAATGACACTAACCAGACAGAGTCGGGTTTCATGAATAAAAACGGGCTCTGTCCTAGGACTATGGGCTTTTGGTCATTAACATGCTAGTCAGATAAACACCAAACACCGCCAGGTTAAATATCATGAGAGGACCCTGGCTTGCAGAAAACGTTACCGCCAGATTCTAAAATCTGACAATGTGAACGACGAGGACCAGCCGGCCACTGCACAAATGTCTTGAATTAGCACATCACTGGACCAAGCCCACGGAGAAGCCATGCTTCTCGTGGAATGGGCTTTAGTGCCTATGAGACAACCTGTCCCACCGAGGCGTTTGCCAGCGAGATGGCGTCCACTATCCATCTGAATAGTCTTCGTGAACGAAACCCTTTGGTGCAGCTGCCGAAATAAACAAAGAGCTGTTCTGACTGCCTAAATGGCGCAGAACGCTCAAAGTATATATTTTTAGAGCCCTAACGGAATGAAGTACATTAGCCTCCCCACCATTCTCCGTGGGCGGAAGTGCAAATAATGTAATAACCTGAGCTCTGAATGGCGTTGAGAGCACCTTAGGTACATAACCGTGCATTGGCTTGAGAATGACTCTGGAGCCATTTATCCCAAATTACATCCTGCTGGCAAATTTCCATCCTCCTGGCTCCTTTGATAAAGCGAACGTTAAGGTTGTTTATCCCCAGCAAATGGCCAGCCACAGGAGCATGGTGAGCTGCCATGCTGCCCCATACACTTTCAGTGTGGATGAGGAGTGACCCACATCCAAAAGCTCTTGTAAGAAGAGCACCAGCCAGCGAATACTGACCACTTCAGAGCATTGAGGCGTCCTGTAGACAGTGCTCTAGCCTCAGTGATGGTATTTAAGCCTTTTTCTGGGAGGTACCCGGATACCCATTTCAGGGGCCACACATGGAGGGCCCATAAGTCTGGGTGCGGGTGCCAGATACAGCAGGAATGCATACAGCAGACGTCTGGGCCATGGGTGAGCCAGCGTGTCCCTGTTCTCCCAAAAGAACGTTGCGCAGTGAGCGTTGTTCTTCGAGGCGAGAGGTCGACCCCTGGGGGAGTCATGTTTGCGGCCACGTTTTGGACTCTCAGGAAATGCGCTGCTCTCAGGGAGCGCAGGTTGGCATGCGTGCGACCAAAGGAGGAGCTGTCTAACCCTAACCCTAACACACCCTGGTGATTCATATAGGATACCACGACATGTTTTTCATGCGGATCAAGACGTGGTGTCCCCTGAGGTCTGGCAGAAATGCATTCAGGGCTAACCAAACACTTCTCCTGTAAGCTCTTCTCCTGGCTCCTGAGGGGTGTGCGTGCACCTACCCTGATGGAGGCTTTCAGCTGTTGGATAGAGAGAGCGTGCTCTGGTGTGAGTTGCACTATCATCGTTACAGAGTTGATAACTGCACCCAAAAAGATTACATTCTGGCTGAGTAACAGTTTGCTTTTGGAATAATTGATCCTGAGACCCAGGCTTTCCAAATGGCTGAGTATCATAGATCTGTGTGTCAGTAATTCGGTACTCGACCGAACACATAACGATCCAATCGTCAAGATAATTCAGCATGCACTATATGCTCCTCTCTGCTAGTGAGAGCTCATTTCACTAAAAGCATGGCATCTTCAAACGCCTTGATGTCAGAAGTCTCCCTCCAAGATGTTTGTGATGCAGCATGTTTGTCGTCCCCGCACACAATGTTAAGGTTTTTCAGCCTGGACCTGGGGGATCTCAGGTGCTTTCGTTCCTGAGTTAACAGTCCTAACAGTCCTGCCTAAACAGTCTCACACCAGGGCAGGCACTTGTCAGTTTTGTAGAGTATGAATGAAGAATCATGAATTCATTAATTTTGAATGCCATGCACACTTTCTTGGAAACGGGTTGTAAAGCCCACAACCTGCGACTCATCCAATCTAAATCATCAGCTAGCGCCAGCAAGTCAGAAGTTTAAATTGATTCCTGACACCTTTACAGCGCAACGATTCTCTCCAGAGATCCTCGTGCCACCCCAATCTATTCGTTATGCCGAGTTCAGACTGCACGATTTTCAAAGCAATCGGGTCGCTGTTCTTTTCACACTGCATGACTATCTTGGCCAGCATTCAGTCGCTTCTGTGTTCACACTGCACGATGGATCGGCGACAGAAGGTTTCACACTGCATGACTTTACAATAGGAAGAATCGCCAACAACTCTGTCTAGCACGCTGCTCGCAAACTATTTCACAACACGTTTCACAACAAACACAAGTGAGATGTGACAAGGAAACAATGCGACAACACACGTGCAAGACCAGAGTTCTCACGTGAGGTTGTGGTACAGCTCAGATGAAACGTCAAACAGACACGGTGCTCCTGCCAATTCTACAAATTTTTCTTCCATTTCTTGGGTCCAAATAGAAGAGGCCTTTTTCTGAAACAATGGAATGTTGATATGTGATCTATAACCCCTCCCGAACTCCCCACTGATCTTGCTCTCTCATTGGCTGTCAGTAATCGCGATGTAGTTTTCAGTCAGAACATTTTTCACACAGCAGGATTTTGACTTTCCGGCAATTCTCTCTGATCGCGTCTTTGCTCATTCACACTGCGTGATTGTCACTCGCGTGAACGAGCGTCGATTTGCCTCTGATTTTGGGCATTTGTCTGCGATTTCTCAAAACCTGTTGGCGAGCCAAAATCGTGGCTAAAATCGTGCAGTCTGAACTTCGGCATTAGGCATACACACACATACACAGACTTTTCATGAGCTTCCTCATAGAAAGACATTACTATGATATATTGGATATGTTTTAATGTTGGCCATGTCCTATTGGGGTCCATATGATTTTATCGTAGCATTAAATTAACTATAAGTGTGTGTAATGATGCCGCAAGCTGTATCTTTGTAATTTTTATTCTTTGTGATCATTTTAATAGTCTCACTGAATTAACCATCTACAAGAAAATTACAGTAAAATGTACTACGTATTCTATACCCAACAGCTTTCTGGATAGAAACTACATCTTTTAATACTGGTCATTAAACATTCAAATACCCGGCGAGGAGACAAAGAGTAGTAAAAATTCCCTCCAAAGGGGCAGTTTTGCATTGGCTCACACACCTCCAGAGGGTGTGACATCTTCATGCTTTAAAATCACTGATCATCAAGATCAGCCCTCTCTCTTTCTTTGGACCTCTTTTCTCCGGCTTCTTCCTGTGTTGGACATCTCCAATTTGTCCTAGTCTTTTGTTTTAGTTTGTTAAGTTTTGTTTTTCCTTTTCGCATTCTACTTCAATGTTCAAATGCTCTATTCAGAAGTTACAGGAACAACTGGCAGTTAACACGATAAATACAATCATGTAAATCTAAAATGTCCTGCACAAAAAAGCAGGCAGATATTTAAAAAGATAAAACCACAAAGGGGAAAAGCACAAACTAAATCCAAAAGGAAAATCCACAAACACTGACACAAGTACTCTTCCTCAGTCAGCGGGAGCATACAAACGCCAAATGAAGAAACAATGAAACTTGGCAACTAAAATACAAAGACACAGGTGCAACAGATGACCTCATTATGACAGACAACTAAAAAATACAGGTGTCAAAACATAAAACTACCATTTCAGAAACCAAGCTACCAAAACAACGTGTTTTGAACTCACTCCTCTTTATTATGTAATAGAAATGTTTCCACCAACTGTGGTGAGCTGCCTAAAAGTTACAACAAATCATGATAAAAATTGTCCAGTTATTTTGATGGTTTATCATATGTTCTGCAGAACTCACTCTGTCTAAAGAGATCAAAATGTCCGAGACACATGGACTGAGTCATTTGAGTTTTTGATTTTACATGAATCTGTTTCTCTCACATCGCTAGAAATGCCTCACAGTCTAAGGGCTTGTGCATGACTCTCTCTAACCCTGTTCTTGCTCTCTCTCTCTGCTGCAACCCCTGCTTCCTTCTGCGGCTCTATATTAGACACGTATAGAAACCGTGAAGTACATTCGACTTCCTCTTTATGCATGCTCCTTTATTTCTGTCCCTGTGTCTCTGTGTATGAGTGCCTCCTACTGCTGAGTATTTACATTATAACATTTTTCTTGTGCTATGAGACAATATGTTATTTAATGTAATCAAACTGACAAACAAGAGATCACCATTTTTTTAATCAAAAGTTTTTAGGTGTTAGAAACAATGAACACAATGAGAAAATACCAGTTTTACAGTATTTCAGGAGGATTTATTGTCAGAAGTTACAGTTGCTCTCACAGCCATCTGAACTAAACCTTTACTCAAACATTGATCTGCTTTCTGTTACAACAATGATTCCCCCAGTCAAAGAAGCTCCAACGATCACGACTCAGCCCAAGTCTCACACTGCTTTCACTTTGGATGACGTCAATCTGGCCTGCGAGGCAACTGGAAACCCGACGCCCAGGTAAGTGTAAGCTAGCTTAGAACCCACATAGCAACATTGTGACGTCCCAGATCCGGCCCACATCTGGCACATGAGGAAAGATGATCTGGCCCACATGCAGCATGGAATGACGGCCCTTGGGTGGCTTACTCCTGTTTGCCAGATCTGGGCCACAAGCAATGCCACATGTCAGCCAAGAGCAAAGAAATAATCCAGAACTGGACCTTATCTAAGCCACAAAATCTGTGTATAAATAAATATGGAATCATCTCTCGCCCTTAAAGGGCACCTGATTATGCCCCTTTTTACAAGATGTAATTTTGGTCTCTGGGTGTCACCAGAATGTATTTGTAAAGTTTCAGCACAAAATACCCCACAGTTAATAAATAGCTTGTTTTCATATGACGTCACGCCAACTGCGTTGCCATGGCGCAAAATGCAGATGGAGGGCAGGAAGTGATTTTCTATATTTAGGAAGCACTATAACAAACTCAAAATGCCTGTGTTTTGCATCATTTATGGTTGCTCAAATCGATCAAACCATCTAGGAGTTTCTTTTCCGAATGGGAAAATGTCTGTGTGTGTGTGCAGTGATCACTTCGTCAAATGTGAGTTATGCATTATTTATGTGGCTTATAATTACATAATTCAGGTGTTTAAACACTTATGTGGCTGTTTGTGTAACGTAATCAATTTCCGAACTTTGTAAAGTCAAAGTATGTCTGTAAGATCGAGGTAGTTGCTGATAACTACAGCCTCGATGGCAGGCAAATCTCTCAATTCAGTTGAAAATCGGTTCTCTTCATAATGTAAGGATCTTGTCCAACATATGTTTCGATTTTCTGTTTATATATTTCTCTTGTAATAGTGTGTAAAGTAGTACAATACAGATTTTGCTTCATCTCAGTCCATTGCGCTCTTCACTCCTTGCCCTCCATCTGCATTCCGCGCGTCAACACAATCACGTGACTGCAAACCACCTATTTATTATAACCATTTGAAAATGTCATTTTTGGGGCCTGGTTTAAAATGAGCTGTTTTGGGGTATTCGACCTTAAATGCAAATGAGCTGCATATCCTCGCCCTGCCTTTGGATGAGGGCTGTAACTTCATACCTACGGCAGTCGGTAAGCAGAAGGCCTGAGAGAGTGAGAGACCCGCTGTTTGAATGTCATTCAGCTGTTCATGTTTGAATCGGAATATATAAATAGTCTCTGATCAGACCCCAGATGACGAAGAGTCTCGGCAGAATAAACACAAATGAGATGGACCAGGACGTCTCGGTATGATTATTCTGATACATTTATGTACTTATAGAGTTGTAATTGCATCCCCTTTGCAATTATGGATGTGCAACACACAACACACACACACAGACACACACACAGACACACACAAACACTAACGTTGGCGCAATTGTTTGAAACTTAATAAACATACTGTGATAAAGTTTGCTATGTACAAGCGAAATTACATTTATGCGAGGGACCTGTGGCGTCATGTTTACTTGTCATACAGGCGCTTCTGTGGCAAATGTGAGAGGATGTCTAACTTACAGAACAAGAACATATATGGAGTTTTTAAAACAATATCTTTAAAAATATATATATTTATATACGTGTGGTTCCACACTATACAAACAAGGTTTAAATTATATACACAGACATCCTACGACGACAACAACTTTAGACGCATTTGTTGTTGAATTTGGCTGACATCGACTGAAAAGACTATTTGCTCAGAAATCATAAAATACACATAGGGCTCTATCTTGCACCCGGCGCAAATGACTTTATACACAAACGCATGTCTCATTCCTATTGCGCACGTTGGTAAACTAGGAAATGAACTTGCGCTCTCTGGGCGGATCGGCGCAAAAAGGAGGCGTGTTTCGGCGCAAACATTCCTTGATGCTATTTTACACTTCCAGAAAACAACTGCACCACTGACCAGAAAAAACCCGGTCTAAAGTCAGTGGCGCGCATACACTTTGATTTTCTCATCAACACAGATGCAGCAGTTTTTATTTTTGCAAATCATACATTATAACAAGGAAAAATATTAACACTTGAGGGAAATCATTGTGGTTTACATGAAGATGAAAAAAACGTATTACCAATTTTTTAAGGCTAATTGTAGTACTAAAGGATCAGACCTGTTTGCCCAATAGTGGCAAGAAACATACGTATATAATGTTTAACCGACGCTGATGTGCGAGGGTTTCTCCCATCCCCATACAACGTCACTTCTCTATCTTTCACTGCCCTGACAAGAACGTTGGTCTCATCGGCTGTGAACGCTCCTGGCGCGCGCCTGGTAAACCCGCCAAAGTTACTTGCACTTTGACACTTGCGTTTTAGATTGTTAAAATAGGGCCCTTACTGTTTCTGGAGGTGTTGTTGGATCGCGAGCAGTAGACGACAATCCACAGTTGAGGATTAACTTTGAAGCAAGACCTGCTTTCAATTGACTCTCATTCACAAAACATTCAGTCAGAAAATGATTCACTCAAACATAAACTTATTTACGAAGGAAAGGCGCCACTTAAACTTCCAAAATACAATATATCCATTGTGTTTTCAGTGGTTCTGATGTCGGAAATAAGTGAAAACTACTATGTATGTCATTATTACATCCCAATCCACAACAGAACACTTATGATTACTGGCTGTCATTGAAACAATGGAGGATGGTGTACAGATCACCGAGGGCGGGGTCTATGCCACAACCACACTGTCAATCAAACCCCTTGCTCAATTCTACATCACAAAGTGCTGAATCTTAGAACAGCTCGTTCTGAGACAGTGTGTTGTGGAGAGAAAAGACCCAACAGCGAACCACAGTCAAAGAGTGCCTTTAATGACAATAAATGAGGAAGCCACCAGTAACAGAAATATTCTTGCAGAAAAATGTCCAACAGAAACGGCAGAATCAGGGCCAGATAACTTTAACAGAGGAATCCACTCTGGAAACAGTGCGGGCGGCTGGTCGCAAGGATAAGGAGCACGAGAGGCAGCTAGCCTCTGGTCACTCGGGAATCTCCCGGAGGATGGTCAGTGGGAACCAGTAGTTGTCTCTGGCAGTATGAATACTGAGTAGACACAGAGAACAATCTTAGCTCAGAAGAACAGTACTTGCAGAAGAGGTCTCCCGGAAGGCTCAACCAGCCTCGGATGAGGCAGGACAGGTCAAGACAGGTCAAGACAGGACAGGACAGGAACAAAGCGGGAAGGTCAATCTGTGTAGCTTCTTTCATCAGAGATTAACAAACAATCTGACGAAGAGACAGGGAAAAGAGAGGGAAGAAGTAGCAAGCGTAATCAGAGAAAAGAGAGAACAGGTGCGGGGAATCTAGAGCGAAGCAGAAGGGAACAAGGAACAGCTGGGGGAGAGAGAGAGTAATTGTGAATCAGTAAAAGTGCGTGTGCAATACTGTGTGACCAGTAGAGGGAGGCAGAGGAAAGGGAAAAAAAGACATGATCATAACACAGTGCATTTGATTTATTGTTGAGCGAAACTTTTGCAAATGTTTTTCTAAATATTAAGATGTTCCGATACCCTTTTCCCTTCCCGATCCCGAGAACTGATCCGATACCTGGGTGTGCATCTATACAGCTGCAGTTCATACTAGTCCTTTGATAGATATATTGATAGAATTATTTTATGGTGTGCTTCAATCCCTTAATAAAACATGAACAAATACATACTGTGAACTAGAGTATTTTTATTATCTGACATACATTTCACAGCAATATATTATTTATCTTTCTTAAGTGAAAAATAACTTTAAATGCAGCCACACATCTAATTCAGTAAACTGAAAAAGGCATTTTAGATTTACAATATAACTGTATAAAAAGTGCAACAAATAAATATATATATATATATATATATATATATATATATATATATATATATATATATATATATATATATATATATATATATATATATATATATATATATATATATAATATAATATAAGAAAATAACCTCTTTGTAACTTAGTCCAGAAACAATTTAGTTAAATACACGGCATTTCAGTTGACAGCGGCTGGTCATCCAGAACAATAAACTTGATAAATTTGTTGGTTATATTTATCGCTCATTGGCTGTCTTTTGAAAACTTTTCTCTTCGTTTGAGTTAAGCTTCCAGAGATTGTTGATTTTGGCGCGGCTCATCCTCTGTCTGCCATTGTGTCCTGCGGGGTGACGCGTCTTCAAATGCTTTATTAAGTGTTGAAGCTGCTAATCTTGTGCCACCCCTCAAAATTGCAGCATGGCATATGAGACATGTCCTTGTTTTACTGGCTGGTTCCAGTCTCAAATACTGCCAAACAGCGGACATACTGCTAGCACACTGTTTTCTTCTTTGCCTGCTCTAAACAGTGGTTGCTTGTGGCAACAGCACGACTTCCTGTCTTGAAAAAACACTGTTTAGAGTAGCGAAGAAGAATTGATTTTCAATTTGCAGCGTTAAGCAAAGCTAACCTGCATAACTAGCTATTGTTTGAGAAAATGGTTTCAGATTGGTACATGGGGAGAAGTACTCGTCGAGAACGATGCCAGAATTTTTATTGATATCGGCGGCATTTCCGATGCTAGTATCGGAATCGCAACAACACAAAATGACGGCTTTTCAATTAAAGTATGGGATTAATATCCTGCCATGATTCAAAACTGAAAATAAACTTCTGAAAGGTTGAAACTAAGTGTTCGAAAACCCAAAATCTTACACAAAAAATGTTTGCAAGATCGAAAAATAAAATTTGCAAGCTTGCCAAATGTAAAAAAATAAAGATATTTAAGAAACATTTCAGATATCTTTCAGAGTTTTAAATTTGTCAGTGTTCTCCCAGTGCATCATTTATTTTTCAGATTTGAAATCTTGTAAATGGTGATCTGAAAACTGGTGTGCGAATAGGTGATAAAAAGTTTTGAAATTCTGAAACTCTAAAGTTTCAGACTGAGTGAAAATGAAGCTTCGCAACTTCTCAATAAGAGCCTTTGTAGCTATCTAACACAAAAGTAAGTCTGGTTAGTAATAAGTGAAGCTGGTAAGGCAGTTTGTGGAGTTGATTAATCCTCCTCTGCTGAGATCTTGAGAGATTTAATGTCTTCTTTTATCCTCAGTTGATTTCATCTAAAGCCCTATTCGCACGGGATTAGTATTACCTGGGGACCACGTGTGAATTTGAAATTACCCACCCACATCTGAATTTCGTATGGCCCATTCGCATGGGATAAGCGAAGCCTGTGATTTTACTCGAATTTACTGACTTATCTCCCGGATATGATATCATTAGGCTAAAGCTTTGAAATGTCTTGTCGTTATTATGTCTAGCTGTATATAATAAACAGAAGAATTGTCCTTACCGTAGGCTGCTAAACATGTCATTCATCTCCATCTAATCGTTCTTTTTGTTTTTGCTCTTCTGATGGTATAGTTTTCTCTTTCTGCAAATTGTATAGTTGTACTAGCGATATGACCCCGCACCCAAAATACTATCAAAACACTCCAACTCAGCCTCTATTCTCCGCGAAAGGTGGATAAAAAGGCGCAGATGAAACAAAAACCTTGAAAAAATTATGTACGATCTGGCCAAATCACAGAGATGTCGATTCGCACGGGACTAATATTATCTCAGGACCTCGGTGTTCAGCGAAATATAGTAGGTAATTTGCGGGGGAATTTTTACTTTGCCGATTCGCACGGGATTAAGATCACAGACAAACTCCGCAATTATTACAAATTACAACAGGTCACCAGATAATACTAATCCCGTGCGAATAGGGCTTTAGGCTGTGACTGAACTCAGTTGTAGTTCTTGTTTTTCTGCTCGTCTCTTTTTCTGTTCTCTTCTTAACTTCAGTGATTCTGCTTGTTAACAGGGTTATTAAAACTGAGATGACTCCATATTTAATATACACAGATTGTGTGGCTCAGATAAGGTCCAGTTCTGGATTATTTCTTTGCTCTTGGCTGACATGTGGCATTGCTATGGTCTGCTTGTGGCCCAGATCAGGCAAACAGGAGTGAGCCACCCAAGGGCCGTCATTGTGGTTAGCTTTGGTAATATTTGTGTATGAGTAATCCTTGGTGTTTTGGTCCACACGGTCACTGATGGATAGGTGGAGTGACAGCCGCGGATCCTAAACCTAACACCACCAAATTAGGAATCGAGCATAAGTAAACTGTTAAATTAGTTCATATGTGTAAATTCAGCTAGCATTTTGACATGCGACTATAAAGAAACATTTGTTATAGCTTATTCAGGGCAGTAGATTTTGCATGTAAACTTTTGACCAGCACTGTATATATTCCTTTGTTTTTTATCTCTTCATCTGTCTATCTTTATCTGCTGTAGTTTTAAGATGGTCTTTCTGTTGTTGTCTCCTATGGACAGTTTCCGTTGGGTCAAAGATGGACAGCAGTTTGGGGAGGTTCTGCAGGGGTCTGGAAGCCTGACACCGGGTCCAGATGAGGAGCTGAGATCGTATCATGGCTCGTACCGCTGCTATGTGGCGAACGAGCTGGGAACGGCCGTCTCAGACCTGGTGCACCTGATCACAGAGCGTGAGTCTGTCCTCAAGCGCCGTCTCATCGGCTCAGTGTTTGGAATGACTTAGTGCTCTTAATATTTGTTACTATCTCTGGTGTGCTTTACTTTGCATTATATGCCATCTTTCTGTATGTATAGGCTACCTGGTGACCTATCCTCATTTCCCTTGTGTCAAATGTGCAGCACTCTGCTTTCAGTCACTGATCTGGGTGTGTTAAAAGCATTCACCTAAAATTACATACACTAAATCAAGCACAACAGACTATATAACAATATAGTATAACAACAAACATTATGAAGATGATGAAGACAGAATGGTGCAGACGATGACTGTGACATCACGCCCCCCTTCAAAAAGGCGCGACCTCGCACCGAGAAACATCAACAGGGGTGGGGCGGTGGGCGCCCTGAAGGCCAAACAGAGACAGGAAGCATCCAGGGCGGATCAGGAAGTCCAGGCGACCAGGGTGGAGCAGGACGTGGGCGTGACCAGGGCGGAGCAGGCTGAGGGCGTGGCCAGAATGGTGAAGACACTTCAGGCGGCCGCGGCGGTGACATTGGGCGGGGCTGTCTCTGCGGGATGAGGCTCTGGCGGGGCTGTCTCTGCAGGACGGTCTCGGGCTGGACGCGTCTCTGGCGTTGGAGTGGGGCTGGTGACGTCATCGACAGTGAAGGATTATCCGCAGGATACCAGCACCCACTCCACATATTGGGCAAAGCTTCCTTGAGGTGGTTCCCCAGACAACTGCGCTCGAGTTGTTTGAGGTACCAGATCCAGGAAGACTTCAAGGTGCTCCTCAAGGGAGCTGTTTCCCTGCTCAAGGCACATTAATCTCACTGCAGGGAAATCTATGTCTGGTCGGTCATTCTGTCACAGTTGTGGTGCAGGCAGAGGAAGAGGCAGAATCCAAAATCCAAACAATATAACTTTACTTACAAAATATCTAGCACGGATACAGGCAGGCAGAAGGCAAACACAACGTAACATAAGACAACGACCGACAAGGACAGGCTGAACAGAAGCAAACTAATGGTTCGTTCTATTATAGCCAACAAACCGACTCGGACCTCGGATTTGACGTCACGTCCACACTTCAAGCGTTCTATTATGTTTTGCGTGTCCGAGTCTGAGAAAAAAATGGACGCCACCCAGAAAGCTGTTATGATGGTAGCACTGGCCGAGTACCAGGCACTTACATTAAAAAAAATATATATTATGATTACACCTTATCAAAATGCAGCCATTTGAACTTGAAAATGTTCACTTTATTTAATGTTTTTTTTGTTAGCAATGCTAGCAACGTTAGTAATTGCACTCAAAACAACCGATTCCCATACCTACAGGGACGCAGTAATACGAGTGATTATAATCGTCATTTAAAATACCAAAGCGGTTCAAAAACAATGAAAACAATTCATTCTTACAAGTCACATGAATTCCGAAACGGAATTCTTGCTCGGTGTCCTCGCGGTTGTCCGACTTCCGAGAGGGGAAATCCGAGGAAAGGGGCGTGTTGCTTGGCAACATTTGTCGTCCGATTCCGGATCTCCAAGAAGGATGAATAATAGAACGCACCATAAATACAATCATGAATCAAACATAACAAGGTGACGACAGGTGACACGGATGATCAGGACGATGAACAGGTGGATGATTGAGGGAGTGAGTTCAGGTGTGGAGACAAGAGGATGCTGGGAAGTGTAGTGAAGATGACGAAGACAGAATGGTGCAGACTATGACACAGACATTCTGAATTTAGATTTTTATGCCGCATATCATTCATGTCATTCATGCTGGGCTACAATAGAATAAAACTCATGGCTCCTAGGATGCATTGCAGCATGACACGTCACCATAGTTTTTTTTTTTATGTCTGTGTCTTAAAAAAAAACTTTGTTTATGGCTTTCTTTGTAACAAATTACATGTTTTGGTTAAAACTGTTATTAAAACCACAAACTTTGACAAAAAGCTGAGAGTCAAACTGCCCAACTAAAAGAAACATTGGTCACCATCATTTTCAGTAAATCGTCACCATCTAAACCTCTGTTGATTCTCAATAAGAACTTCTGTTGACGTATGACAGTAATAAAGTAAATCTGGTTATTAATAATAGAAGCTGGTAATGCTGTTTGTGGAGTTGTTTAATCCTCCTCTGCTGAGATCTTGAGAGATTTAATCTCTTTTGTCTTCAGTTGGTTTCCTCTAAGTCTGTGGCTGGAAATCAGTTGTAGTTCTTGTGTTTCTCTTTTTTTCTGTTCTTGTTGTTTCTCTTTCCTTCTGTGATTCTGCTTGTGGACAGTAGGTGTTCGTCATTAATGCTGCATCATCACTTAATTAATCTGATTCAGAGTTATTTTACTCTAGTAGAGACGGACCAGATGTTCTCTGAGCAGAGCTCATTTAACACGGGATTTTGCAGTGGATTTGAGCATGAGATCAATTTAAGGCCAAATCACACTGCACAGACAGATGCTGATCAAATGCAGCTTCAACATGGTCAATCGAAAACAAGAGTTGTCCAACTCCGACAGGAGTAACATACTGATCTGAAAAAACCTGTCAAGTGTCTGTCCCGGTCCGTCTGTGAAGTGCGAGTTGTCCTGGGCGACTATGAGGTTATACCTCTATCTTTGTGATGACATATACATGACAGGACCCTTTGTATCAATACTGAGTTGAATTAACTGAACACTGAACATTGTATACATAGACACATTAAAGTGTTATTTCTATTTCACAGCCATCCCAACCTTGGCCAGAGAGAGGAAGCAGAAACGAAGACAGTTTGAGGAGGGAGAAAGCACAGTCCTCTACTGTAACCCCCCAAGGAGCTCTGTCCCTCCCAAAATACACTGGATGGACAAGCGTAAATTTCCTAATTCTGCCTAACTAATTTACCCTCTATGACACTTTAATTGATTTAACTAAATCACATTCCTCTCTTTCTTTTTGTCAGAATTGCACCATATTCCTCTGAGTGAGCGGGTGACCATAAGTCTGGACGGAAACCTGTACTTTGCCAACTTAGTAGTTAATGACAGCAGAGAAGACTTCACCTGCAATGCCCACTACACCACTGCCAATGTCATCCTGCCTAAAGAGCCCATCGCCATCAACGTCATAGCCTGTGTGTGAACCTTCTTCTGCCAGTGATTAGAACACATTACACATTTTATTTCTATATCAGAACAACCCAGGGTTGCCCAATCAGGAAAAAAGCATTGAAAAAGCATCAAAAATAGCATTCAAGAGATAAATTGCGGCAAATGGTGTATATATATATATATATATATATATATATATATACAAAAGACAGAATTTTTATTATTGACTAAAACACACTCTGAGATTAACCAAAATTTATATTCCATATAATTGTCATAGAAATGCACAATTGACATATGCATTTTTTTTATATTCGTAATTCGGTGGCTCTGAGTTGTCAAACACCATTCAAACTGCTTGCTACGAATGCGGAAAACACAGAAAATTGAACCCGATCAATTTTTTTTATGAGGAACGCAAGTTTCGGAGGCAGTGTGCAAAGCGTGACTGACATAACGTGAGGTTGTATTTATATTTTAAAGGGTCATGAAACCCCCCTCTTTCAGCTCAAGTCTAGCTCACAATCTTTTTTAGACCCCGAGCGGTGGAAAAGGCTGTAGCAGGGAGATGCAGACCTGTGTCAGGTTATGACCTTCCTTAGACAAGGAAATCTGCCGAGGGCAGAGGAAAGGCGAGCTCAGACGATGGGAGTACAACAGCTCTTAAGACAGTGGAAGAGACTGTGACTTAGAGAAGGGGTAGTCTGTTGCTCGATGCGAGATCCCCGTACGCAGGAAATGGTACACCAGGTGGTGGTACCAGAGGACCAAGAGTTATTGACTGCATACCACACCCACACTGGCCATCAGGGCCAAGAGAAGACACTGTCACTGCTGTGGAGGTACTTTTACTGGCCTAGGTTGGAAATGAAAGTTGAGGAGTTCGTTCAGCGTTTTCCACAGTGTACATTGTTCAAATGCAGGAAAGAAGTCCGAGCCCCATTGGTCCCCCTGCGGCCTAAAGCACCTCTACACATCATAGGAATTGATTTCCTGACTTTAGGCTGACCGACCGATCGATTCCAAAAAATCCTGGTGATGACGGACTTATTCAGTAAGTACGCCTGGGCCGTTCCTACTGTAGACCAGATGGCAGTTACCACGGCCAGTGTCCTGTGGCGGACAGTGATACAACCGTTTGGCTGCCCAGAGACTCTACACTCAGACCAAGGTGCAAATTTCGAGTCCCGAGTCATCCAAGAGCTGAGCCACCTGTATGGGTGCCGAAAGACCCACACAACTTAATATCACCCTCAGGGTAACGGGGGTGTTGTGCCAGATCATACTTAAAAAGATCCAGCTCAAAGTTCAGTTCACACAGATGATAATGAACTAGTTCACGTTCATTGTTCTTTTTTTTTAAATGAACTAAGTTCACATATCTAAAAATGAACTAGTTCACGTTCATTTGTTAAATTCTTTAGGCCACTATCCTACTCAATAGAACCTCTTTACCATCCATTACCAGCTGCAAATCACTGCCACTCCAAAACTAATTCAAATTATTGTACCAACAAACAAGAGACAATTATTATAGCCAGGAGAAAAATAATGTTAAGATAGAGAATATATTTACCCCTTAAGTAATGTGTAATCATGATATGTAGAAATTGGAAAATATAAGGTGCAATCAAGGTATACTGTAGGTTCAGTGAAACTTTTATTTAGCCAGCATGAACCAAATTACTCAGGACTTTAAAAAGGTATATTCAGGATCATGGGGAAAAGATCAGTCTACTGACAAAAATCCAGCATATTCTGAAAGGCAGTAACTATGTAAACCAGACCAAAGTAGTCATGTACTGTAATGTCAAATTAGCTTGGGCTTACCCTGCTCAATGTGCAATACTCAACCAACACATTTTCACACCTTCAAAAGGAAGTAAACAGTGAGTAAACGATGAAAATGCCATTTACATTCATTTATAATAAAACAATCTTCCTGATTATATTTGTCTAAAGAAAATGAACAGCTACCAGCTGAACAACTTAACTTACTACGTACAGTAGGCACTCTGATTCCATGTATGGGGCATTTATTTCTACATATGACACACAAACACAAGTAGATAAGACCTGTTTAGTTCAAAAGATCACTCGTTGTGGAAAAGAGCAGATCATAAGTGATGATACGAGCAGCGCGCGGCCCAGATCTGCCTCGCGCAGCGCCAAGTATGCACACTATTGCAACTCTCCCTGCCTTCACCGTTACCCGTACTATGAATACTTCGACCTCGTCTAACATACCCAGTGATAATAGACAAAGTGAACAATACTGTCGGGCGGTGGATTCGGCGACTCAAAACGGGGGTTGGAGGTAAAAGCTGACTTTTCAAATGAGCGTGAACGTGAACTGCGCGTGCTGCTCGTTCATTCCTGACAGAGTGAGCGCCGTCTCGTTCGCGTTCATGGTATGAAAAGTGAATAGTTCAGTTCAGCGCTCGGCGAAAATATGAACGAGTTCAGTGAACGTCGTTCATTGAACGCGTTCATGCACAACACTGGTAACGGGGTGTGAAAGGTTCAACCAGACTTTGTTGGGGCTATTGGGGACCCTATAGAGGGAACAGCAGGGCCAATTGGCCGAGAGACTCCCTCGTTTTTACAAGCCTTCAACAATAGTGTGCATAGTATCACTGGGTATGCCCCTTCTTACCTTATGTTTGGGTGCCACCTCCGCTTACCGGTGGATTTGCTCCTGGGAACCGAAGCTGTAGAACGATTGTATAGCACCACTGACTGGATGAATTGGCACCACCAGCAACTGCTCGATGCCTACCGACGAGTCTCAGATCATCTGAGTGCAGCCGCTGCCAAGAACAAGCGGCTCTATGACCGGACTGACACATACACACACAAACACACACACACACCTCTGAATGGATTGAAAAGTCCTCAGGATACCGCATCACTCGCAAGACGCAACTTGGATTGGTTGTCAACAAGGCAAAGTCCACTATTCTCGCAGCTCTTATGAGAAAATGTTTGCGGCACACACTATAGTTTAGATCATAGACTGTTTAGATGTGTCCGTGGTTGATGGCAAACCAACCGTCCAGAGTCAGAGTCTAGCCCTGGCAGCATCGCAGGGAAACATATTCAACACACTTGGACTTTGCACCGTGAAAACAAACACTTGCGTCCAATGATTGCCTCTCTCATCTACTACGCGATATCACAGTTTGACAAGTCTGTAGTTGGAAAAATCCACGTGGTGTCATGAATAATTAAGAGACAGTGTCTTCTCATAGGATATGAAAACTCAGTCTCATTCATAATTATGAGACACCAATGAGTCATCAACGCACTCACAGTGCACGGCCACGTCACAGCTGGTGAAGTGGACACGATGAAGTTTTAAACCCGGAAGACGAAAAAGCTGAAAAAAAGATCAAATTTAACCATTTTAACCCTACTATTTAATCTAACAGATGCTAACATTGTTTTCAGTGGTGTTCAACACACATAGCTCTGTTAAAATCTCAGAAAATTTGGTTCGGGGTTTCATGACCCTTTAATGTGCGGAAATTTCAGACGTGAATTTCGGACTCAGTGTGCAAGGGCCTTAAGCATGAATATTCTGCTAACTGCTATACATCTGTAAAAACACACATCTGTTAAGAAAGTGGCTAATTGCGTTACTTTTTATGTAAAGTAATGTGTTACTTTTGTGTTGATTTTCTCACCTGGGTTGGGCTTTCTTGTTTTTTAATGACTTAAACATTTCTATTTTTGGCAAATGTAAAGGCCCTCACAGCAGAAGTAAAATAAATAAATAAGCCTCTGGCTGGAGGAAATTCAAGTTCACTCTAGGGGTTTCACAACTACTGATTTTTGCTAGTGGACTAGTTTTGCATAACAGTCGTCGACTAGTCGTTAAATGGTTTATTCTCAGGGGTGTGCGATATCACGAATAGTAAATGTCTCCACAATCTGCTTTTGAAGAAATATCGTAGTATCGTGTTACAGTGCATTCTATCAGTTCAGTTCTGGCTTCTCTGTCTCAACTGTACAACGCGACGTAGCCTACACATCACACGTTAATGAATAGGTACGGGACACTGCAATTCCCAAAAGTTCATTATTTGCATAAGCCTTGCCGGTTAAACATTAATTCACGCGCTGTGGCTGTTCTAACGTGCGCTTTCCTGAGCGCATACCCCCGACGCTCACAGGCACTAAGCCTGTCAAACAGCGCCTGAATGCTGGACTAAGTTATATTTCGAGTCTTATTATGCTAATACTGTTAAATACACACAATGTTTACATCCGGAGCGCCTTAAATGTGGATCAATTGCTCGCGATTCGTGTCCATCTTATGCCCGCTTTGTCAGTTCAACCTCGTAAATCAGTCACATGCCCGCTCACGAGCGCTCACTCTTAAACACACACACACGAACAGGCACACCGGTGCTGCTCACGCATCACTGAATGTTCATAAAGCACTCCCCGTTCACAGTAACCGTCGTCTCATTCAAAACAGCCAGCCATAGTACTGCCGCTTGTACTTAAAGGAATAGTTCAGAAAAAAATATATATATATATATTAGTGCTGTCAAACGATTAAAATATTTAATCGCGATTAATTGCATTAATGTCATAGTTAACTCGCGATTAATCGCACATTTTTATCTATTCTTAATGTCTTTTGATTTCTTTTTGTTACATTTTTTTCTCATTTTAATGCTCTTATCAACATGGAAAAGTGGATTGGCTTGTTTAGTGCAAATGTTTTTTTTAATTATTATTATTGAAAATAACATTGGAATAGTGTTCAATTTCACTCTAACATATATAGCCTAAATAATCTCTCACACAATGTAACACTGTCCATCAATAAAAGGGTGAAAGAAATACTGACGAGGTCCTGATATATGACGAGGGGTGGAGAATTCGCATCATCTGTGTTTGTGTGTGTGTGTGCTTGGCCATCATCAAGTGGTGTTTCAGGCTGGACGTGCTGCGATGATGATAGCTCAGTTCATAATGACAAAACATACAGATCGCTTTGGTCTGGTCAATGGGACAATTTGGCAACTTTTTAAAAGTAAACTTTACATTCAGAATCTCATTGGCATCCATTTCGGCGTCTCGCGCCTCGTCATCCACTCAAAACATAACGTTACTATTTGGCCGGCTCGCAAGCTGAAACGAGTGTGTGCGGCACAAAACGTCCTCGCGCTGCGCTCTGAAACCCATTTATGTCAATGGCTTGCACAGCGCGAGGACGTTTCGTTGCTTCTTCGACCAAAACGCAAGCGGATCTAGCTAGACCGGAAACAAAACAACAGGCACACCGCACACACACACTCGTTTTGGCTTGCGAGCCGGCTTTGAGTGGATAACGAGCGCGAGACGCTGAATGGATCAGGACGCATGCCGCGTCCTGTTGCAAAAGTATGTGAAGAAACGACAAAGTTTGCTAGGACAAAAAGACCGTTAATTGCGCGATAAAAAAATTAACGCCGTTAAAATGGGTTTGCGTTAACGCCGTTAATAACGCGTTTAACTGACAGCCCTAATATATATATATATATATATATATACATGTCATCATTTTGTTTCCGACTAGTCGACTAAGGCCAACAGCGCCGACTAGTGGTTGTGACAGTCGACTAGTCGATGAAACCCTGAGTTCACTCTTGTACAGTAAAGGGTGCAGTTCAATAAAACACTTTCAGCTGTGCTGCCATTCTGAATCGCATAAGAATAAAGATCAGCACTTTTACTTCAAAAGTAAAAACCAACAAACTGTGATGTTTAAAATAATAAATGTTATGTTTTAAATATGTTCTACTTATTAGTATGGTTGAACTGGATCATTGAAGGTTAGCAGCAAAGTCATTGGTTGATAAAGTGAGATTAAATACGTAAAGTATATCTGTGTTATTTAACATTTAATTACTACAGGTTTGTGTAATATTTGGAGTTTGCGTTTCACAGTTTTTATTCATTTTAAGGAATACTTATCTGTTTTTTGTTTTTTTTTGTGCAAGTGAGATGCTCACATTTAGTCCAGACCTACAATGAGCATCATGTTCACACGGAACGCATCTGCCGCACTCAATCACGAGCCTTCTCAACATGAGGACAGGAGAGAATCTCTTCTCTATTATCTCTATACATTGGGGGAAACAAAGTAACTTGAGTTACTTATTAGAAAACATAACTCATTTTGTTGTAAATTTAAAAGTAATGTTCCCTTACTAGTTTCTTGAAAAAAGTAACTCTTTATGTAACTTACCTTACTTGTAATGTGTTACCCTCAACACTGCTGCTATCTTAATTCGTGATTTGTTTTGAAATCATGGAGGTCCAAGCTTTAGTCCTGCAACTCCCAATGGTTTGTCCAGTTTATTTTTTAACTGTTCATGAGCAGGGATACAAAAATGCGCAAGTACAATCTCTAGTTTTCATGAAGCCCAGACCTGATCTTAAGAATGAACTGGAAGGCCGACTTCAGACCAGGATTCATTGCCCAGTACTTTGCCTCACTAATGCTCTTGATTCGTACTTTACACTTGTTTAAATAAGTGTGGCAAAAACAGACAATGAGACATGAAACATATTGAAGTTTCCCTTCCTTTTTGGCGAAAGGGAACGCAAGAGAGCCTTTTGAAGTGGATATAACTTAGTTGTGGGATTGAATGGTGTTCTCCTGTTTTTACAGCAAATTCAGTGGTGAAGAGCCGACGGCCCAACCTGCTGCAGCCCGAAGGATCCCACAGCTCTTATCTGGTGCTCAGGGGCCAAACGCTGACTCTAGAGTGTATCCCAGAGGGCTTGTAAGTGTTCAGACAATCTCTTATCATGCCTGCTGGGTTTAAACGAACCACTGTTCAATTGAAATCTGCTGTACTGCACTTCTGATTATTAAAGGGACACTTCACTCATTTGCATTAAGCTTTGTATCTTTAGAAACCTTATTTTTCCTTACATTCCCTTATTTTCCCCTGAGATGGGAGAAAGGATTTAAGTGTTTTACTTCCTGCTTATTATGACATAAAAATCATCATTTTGTGTCATAATAAGCAGGAAGTCACATTTCATTGAAAAGTGTAGAGACTGCAAACATTAGCTCATTATTATTCAAGGGTGTGGGACCCACTCACCCTACAGGCCTATTACAGATCTGTGAGAGGTACTTCACTTGCAGATACTGAATCAATATCAGCGATCTTGTTTGGAAGCTAAGCTAACAAGCGCTGTGGAGATAGGAAGTATGATAATGATGGAAAAAACTAAACATGATATGGAAGAAGAGGATTTTGAAATTCTGCTGCTTGAATCCGATGTTCGTGGCTATCTTTACGAGCCGCAATATCAGTGAAGAGCAGCTGAGGCTGATGGAGGAACCGGAGGCGGCCGCGGTCGAGGAGCCCGGACTGGCTCGAGCTGAGGCGGACTGCTGTGCATGTGCTCTCACTGTGAACTACCAACACAGATGGAGTCTGTCTGCTGCAGAGAATTTCAACAATGGCAATTTCTCCTGAATGAAATCTCTGAATCAGACGAGCACATGGACGTCTGTGTTGTGATGTGAACCATCCTAGTTTCGCCTGACTGAACATCCAGGTGTCATGCAGTAATTCACCATATAGAAAGAAATCCAAATGAGGAGTATTTCACTAATAAGTTTGCCAATGTAACGTTAATGGGGCTTTGTTGTTGTGGGAAGAAGGCTCATTGACGACTGCTGTAACGTTAGACACAACAGAAATAAAATACATCATCAAATCAGGCCTGTTTCTCTCTCCGATCTGGCATCGTCGCTCCTCATTTTATGCTTTCGCTCCTCCGTGAGAGACATGAGACCGGGTGTCTTTCATTATCACTCACGCCACCAGCCTCGCACCGTCCTCTTACGTCCCTCGCCTTCGATCGTCCTGCTCGCCACAGCCAAGTAACTAGACATTTTGTGTGAAATGAATTTCAAACTCTGGTGACAGCTAACGTTAGCCTTGTAGACGGAAGATTGATTTATCTGTTTGAGCTGTTCTGTGGGTGTGGCTTGTGGAGCTGTGCAATGTGGTGCATTGTGGGAGTTGTTGTCTTACATACAAATGCACCCTTCGGTTATTTTCTGTCTTTTCTCGGTCAAGAGGGCACCAAATTCAAAAATTCTTTTACATTTTGACTACATATATGATCCACTTTCAATAAAGATTAATGTTAAAATGGGTGAAATGCTCCTTTAATACACTCACATTAACATGGGAATTCTGTCTTTTTATGTTTTAAGGCCAATTATTAAATGTTAGCTTTAACAAATAATATCATAACATATTATAATTTTACGTTTATGAGCGTATTTACAGTAGTTTACAAGTTTAATGTATTTAGACACTACATCTCTACCGTTGACACATCATGGAGCAATCGTGGGTTGGAGATGTGTATTGGGTTGCTCAAACGCTCAAGTTTTATTTCATCTTTCATGATGAAACAAACTGTATGTTTGTTAAGAATGAAATGGCTTGAATTTTTTCACACCTCTACTAATGAATCCAGCGAATCAGCGCACAGGATTTGCTTTCATGGTGCTGGCAAGTCCGACTTGCAGTCTGTGAGGTAAACTAAATGCTATTGGCTGTTTGAAAAGGCAGAGGAGCCATTCAAGATGTCCCGCCTTAGCTTCCTGTTACAGTGGAAATTACGTCAACACATAATTCAAAGCTGCATGGTTCAAGGCACTTGAGTGGGCCTTTAAAGGAGAACTCCGCAAACAATGAACCGTTGGTCTAATAAAACATTGGTACCTAGTCAATCGTTCTCTGAGATTTGTTTTCATGATAATCGAATGTAAAGAGTTTTATCTCTAAAAACTGTTTCAGCGTATAATGCTAGCACTGGGGACATTGACTAAGTAAAAAGAAATCGCTAGTTTATACCACTAACAAGGCTCAAAATAACCCCACACTAACACAGTAACATAATGAGTGTCCATACATGCAAAATGAAGCATTGAGAACTTTGTAAGTGTACAGACCGTTTAATAAGGAGATACTTTTATAAAGACAGTTCACTTTATGTACACAGCAGGCGCCATCTTAGAATATAGTCTCGATAAGTCGATCCCCGAACGCCGTTCATACAGTTCAGAAGTTCGCTGAACTTCATACAGTTCAGATCACTCAGCACGACGTTCGGGGATCGAACTTATGAGACTATATTCTAAGATGGCGCCTGCTGTATACATAAAGTGAATTGTCTTTATAAAGTATCTTCTTATTAAACGGTCTGTACACTTACAAAGTTCTCAATGCTTCGTTTTGCATGTATGGACACTCATTATGTTACTGCGTTAGTGTGGGGTTATTTTGAGCCTTATTTAGTGGTTTAAACTAGCGATTTCTTTTTACTTAGTCGATGCCCCCAGTGCTAGCATTATACGCTAAACAGTTTTTAGAGATACAACTATTTACATTTGATTATCATGAAAACAAATCTCAGAGAACGATTGACTAGGTACCAATGTTTTATTAGACCAAAGGTTCATTGTTCGCCAGAGTTCTCCTTTAAAGTCCTTGAGGCAGTGTTCTGAACTTGTAGAGTTGCAAATAGTGGATATTCGGTTGGCTGTTATTTCAGGTGCGGTTTCCACTGTGTGCACAGTTTCCTGGATAAATAAGAAGATGTCTAGGACATGTTGCCCGTGGTCGTTCACACCTTGGTCTCAGGAATGGAGGGTTGAGGTGATCAATGGGAAACTGGTGATTAGATTAGCCTGCGATTAACAGGTCCTTGATGTCCTCACCTCTGGCAGTCTGGATTTCCTTAGTCCTTTAGTTGTCTCGGAGGGTCCCATCACATCCTTCTGTCTTCTTAATTACAGTGGGACAAAGGGACTCCTGTTGTTAAGTGGGGACCTCTGGTGCTGTTCACTACACTTGTTTATCAGTGTCTGAATTTGCTCACTCCTTTTCATTCACTTTGTCAAGTGGACTATGGTGAGCTAATGTAGGGAATTGTGAATGAGGGTATAGGGTGTGATTTGGAACAAAGCCTCTGAGTGTCAACTTTGAGTGCTGTTGATTCAAAGTATATTTTTGTAGGCTATTTTCTCAAAAATGACAAATATTACCCACAATGTTTTCCACGGTATATTACTGTTTTGATATGTTATGTAAAGTGATATGTTGCTGTTAGAATTTGGTCATTTTTGTACAGCAAGGTTTAACAGTGTTAACTAGTTATTAATCGTACTTTTGAATTATTACTAGAAGAAGTAGATTATTAGTATTAATGGTGCTTTGCAGATCTCAATTCTTCTTACCTTTCCTACCACTAGAAAGGGATCAGTAGGCTCATATCTTTCGGAATATAGGATAATTGAACTTGAACTAGCAAGTAGTCTTTTTAGGGATCACTTTGATAACTAATAACTATTACTTCCTCTGACTAAGACCGACTCCAGAAGTACAGTGGGAAAAGATGGACAGCCCTCTCTCTCCCAGCCATGTGCGGGAGCTGCACCACGGCCGATGGCTTCAGATTGAGAGCGTGTTGGAGACGGATGATGGCGAGTACGTCTGCACTGCCACAAACAGCCAGGGCTCCATCAGGCATCACTACACTGTCACAGTCGAGGGTAAGACACACACTGTCCTTTATGCACATGTGATATCTACTTACTGTAGCAGGGTTCCCCAAACTCGGTCCTGGAGGGCCACTGTACCTGCAGAGTTTAGCTCCAACCCTGATCAAACACACCTGAGCAAGCTAATCAGGGTCTTCAGGATCAGTGGAAACTCACAGGTAGGTGTGTTTGATCAGGGTTGGAGCTAGAACTCTGCAGGACAGTGGCCCTCCAGGACCAGAGTTTGGGAACCCTGTGCATTACCTACACTGTTAGACCTTACCAGGTTTTTGTTTCTTACTGTAAATTTTAACTGTTAACTGTACAGTTGTTTACTGTTTACTGCAAAAATGCACTAAATTAAAACAAATCTCAAGTTAACTAATTTCACTTGCAGGAACTGACTGCCTTAAATCATTTAAACGTAATAAAGCTGCAGTAGGTAACTGTTGAGAAAACGTTAACTTAGCCTGACAACTTGAACAAGCACAACTTACAGGTCCCACCCCCTGCTCTCCCCTGCGCTACAGCCCTCCCTCCACAGCTCCTCCCCCACAGTTTCTCCCTCCCACAGCCCCTCCCTCCACAGCTCCTCCCCCACAGTTTCTCCCTCCACAGCTCCTCCCTCCACAGCTCCTCCCTCCACAGCTCCTCCCCCACAGTTTCTCCCTCCACAGCCCCTCCCTCACAGCTCCTCCCTCCACAGCTCCTCCCTCCACAGCTCCTCCCCCTCCACAGCCCCTCCCTCCACAGCCCCTCCCCCACAGTTTCTCCCTCCACAGCTCCTCCCTCCACAGCCCCTCCCTCACAGTTCGTCCCTCTCCACAGCTCCTCCCTCCACAGCTCCTCCCTCCACAGCCCCTCCCACCACAGCCCCTCCCCCACAGTTTCTCCCTCCACAGCTCCTCCCTCCACAGCCCCTCCCTCACAGTTCGTCCCTCCACAGCTCCTCCCTCCACAGCCCCTCCCCTCCACAGCCCCTCCCTCACAGTTCGTCCCTCCACAGCTCCTCCCTCCACAGCCCCTCCCTCCACAGCCCCTCCCTCCACAGCCCCTCCCTCCACAGCCCCTCCCTCCACAGCCCCTCCCCCACAGCCCCTCCCTCCACAGCTCCTCCCTCCACAGCCCCTCCCCCACAGCTCCCTCCCTCCACAGCCCCTCCCTCCACAGCCCCTCCCCCACAGCTCCTCCCTCCACAGCCCCTCCCTCCACAGCCCCTCCCTCCACAGCCCCTCCCCCACAGCCCCTCCCCTCCACAGTTCCTCCCACCACAGCCCCTCCCTCCACAGCCCCTCCCTCCACAGCTCCTCCCTCCACAGCCCCTCCCTCCATTAATAATTTATGCATTATGCATTATATGCATTATAACTTATTTAATTTGAAACCACAAAAAAAACATTGGTAAATAAAGAGATTCTCACTGGATCAGCAACTGCTTGGTTTGGTTTGTCTGCAAATGTTTGGTTTGAAGTTACTATCTATAGAGACCAGTGTTTGCTTTAGTTGGGTTCTTGACTTTTTAACATTAGTTTTTCTTTTGCTGCTTGAATTGTGTTTTGCAAGTCACACTTGTGTACACACACGGTTTGTTAATGATTGTGGTTATATTGATTATGAAGACTAAATCATCATATGTCCTGTTCAGTCACTAATCTCTTAAATTCAGAATTTAATCCTTTATTAAATGTAAAACCTAGGTTTTACTTTCCCACCACTGTGAAACTACAGCAGTAAGTTCCATGATCTGTTTTACCACATCATGCAAACTAAAATAAACAGAACTACTGTCTTGTAGAAACACAGAGATATAAAAAATTACCACACGAATCTCAACAATGGTGACAAGAATAGTTTTATTATTTTTTTATTCATGCAGCAGTGCATTGTCACCATTGTTGATATTAATATGATGATTGTTGATGTCTGTGTGTGCCTCACTCAAGAATGAATTCAAAATGTTTTAATACATTATGAGATTTCAATATTCTTTAGAATAACTGATTACAGAAATATTTCTGGATTTTATGTAGTAGATTAACAGATATGTGATCCTTATTAAATAACTATCTTTTCAAAGCTTATACACTGAATGAGATCATAGAATCAGACATGTCTAGAATGATGGATTATGCCAACATCTCAATAGCCAAACACACCTGATCACCTTCCTCTTGACTTTTTCCTACCATAACAAATGTGGTATATAAACTGACAATAACAAATGACAGAGAAAAATGACTGTAAGAAAGCCCAGGGTTAGCCCAACTCTCGATCATGGTGACTACAAACCTTATCAATAAAACATTAACAGCTAAATATCTGTTGATTCTTAACAAGAACTGTTGTACATTTATGAAATAAAATAATGTTAAACTGGTTTGTAAACTGGTTTCACACTCAGTGTGGCTGGAAGTCAGTTGTAGTTCTTGTGTTTCTTGTTTCTCTGTCCTTGAATCATTCTGCTTATCAGGTGTTCATCAGCATCTGAATTAACTGAGGGTATTGGGTGTGATTTGGAACACAGACTTTGAGCGCTGTTAATTCAGAGTATATTGTATCTGTAGGCTACATTCCTGAAAAACAAATATTACCCTCAATGCATTGTTTTCTACAGTATAGATTTACAGTATAGTATTTCTACAGTATAGTTTTTATGAAAAATCATATGTCACTGTCAAAGCTTTACTGTGCACCAAAAAGGTTAATGAAATTAAAATAACAGAACAGAATTAAGTCTTGTTTTAACTAACAAATGAAAGTACTTAAAGTACTGATCTCGTCACTGTCACCCTGTTTTTGAAAATTATTACAGTTTGTTTTTGATTGTTTGCAGCTGCTCCTTACTGGACCAAGTTGCCTGATGACCAGCTGTACGCCCCAGGAGAGACTGTACGACTGCAGTGTCAAGCTGATGGGATACCAACCCCAATCATAACATGGAGTATCAATGGAGTTCCTATCCCAGGTACACAACGGGCCACAGCTCCACTGTTAGACCCTCCCAGGCTTTTTTTCCAGTAAAACACTGGCAACACATGTAAAAAAATGCTTGTCATTTTAAATTTATGCAGGAAAATGTATAATGCACTAATAATGTGAGCAAAATATTACTATGAACTTATTTAATTTGAGACCACTAAATTGTAAATAAAGACCATTGGACCAGCAACTACACAGTCACCGCCAGTTAAAGCAACATGCAGAATATCATCAATGTTTCTGGATCTTCTCCTGAACTAAAGCACAGGCTCTCCTCTTCAGCACAATGGTGACCCCGTTTTATAACTTAGTTTATTACTGTTAAAATACATTCAGTTAGCATGTCTTTTTATCTTACACTGTTAATGAACTCTTTCAACCCCACAGGAAAATCCACACTGCAAAGAGTAAAAGTAACATTGAAACAGTTGCAGTGAGATAAGTGTACATTTCATTAGTGATGAACACCTGCTGTTAACAAGCAGAATCACTGAAGTAAAAAGGAACACTAGAACAGAAAATAGAGAATTGGAGAATTGGATAGACCTTCAACCAATCAGAGCAACATATGCTGCGCTGACGCATAGTTGTCAACAAAACTTCGGCCTGTCCCTGCCGTCCCGTGTCTTTACGAAAGGTCGTGGATGCCGCCCTTCTACTTGTCTATGTAAACTGCACAAATTGTTTCAGGACCTCAGATCTGCTCTTTGTCTGTTATGGATGCCAGCAGAAGAGAAAGGCTGTCTTTAAACAGAGGTTGTCCCATCGATAGTGGATGCCATCGACTTCCAGTCCCTGCCCCTTTAATCGTTAGATTTGATATAAAGAGTCATGAAATATTTTCAGACAATGTTTCTCCTTGTAGACCTAAAGGCTTCTGTTGTTGTGTGTTGTAGAGACGGATTTTGGACCCCAGACGGCACGTGAGTTCTGGGACTCTGATCCTGAATAAAGTTCAGTACAGCGATACAGCAGTCTATCAGTGCATGGCCACTAATAAACACGGCAATATCCTGGTCAACACACACATCCATGTTGTTGGTGAGTGTTATAGGTGTAAACTTAGATCAAATGCAGTTTGATTATTAGTGTATCTTCACACAACGCATTAGAAAGAAGGGGAATGATGTCACTCCAGAAAGAGTTCAAACGATGTAATGTGTGCTTAAAAAGGAGTGGAACATCATTTTGCACCAACATAACAACATACTGATTGTATTTCGCTGAGATATTTCTCAGTAACGGTTGTACCTGGCCTTGTGTTGGTCAGAGCTGCCTCCTCAGATCCTGACGGCGGATGGGCTTGTGTACATTACCACAGCAGGGAAAACCGCCCAGCTGCAGTGCCGAACCTTCGGTTCCCCGCTACCCAAAGTGGACTGGTGAGAATGTGTGACTGGTGTTGAATATTTTCTCAACACACTTAGCAATGATGCATATAAGCTTCTATGTAGCTTTTACTTAACTCTTTCCCCGCCTGTGTTTAAAAAAAAAAAAGTTGCCAGGCACCGCCAGCATTTTTTTATCATTATGGCCTATCTGAACATGCAATATATCAAAAGAAAGAACAGACCCTCTGTTTAAAAAATATCTGTTTTATTCTAGCTTCATTCATTCTTTATTATCAACAATTTGAAATTTCACAAATGGGATTCATGATCAACACATAAATGGAGTAGATCGAGTCCAACACCCCTAATGCTTGAACAGTCCTATAGCTCGTCCTGGGTCAACATTTCATTCAATAACATTAGGCAGTTTTGATTAATATGCTGTTTAACTTTTTTACATGCACATGATTACAAATGAGATTGCTTGTTTCTGCATCTCCTTCTCCTGTGATTTGATCAGAAGATTCAGAACTCTTTCAGAAGATGTGTCATAGCGCCCCCTACCGTATAACAGTAAAAACACGGAGAGCCGTAAAACTCCGTCAATGGAAGTGATTTCTCACAAATGAAAGAAATTTTCGTCAATGGCGATGGAAGAATTAAAAAAATTATGATTCTAAATCCATGCTGAGCAGAAACAAATATTTTAAAAATGTTTACATCTGGAGAAACTTACAACTAAGACAAGTGGAGCAGAAAAATTTGAGAAAGATGAATGCCCTAATAATAAAGCAGACTGAATGGGTTTTTGAGATTTGTCTGCCAGATGCTCGGAAGTGATGTTGTATTGTGTGTTTAATCCAGTGCGACTTAATGTTTGCAGGGAGATGGTAGACACTGGTCCAGCTCTTGCTAATCCTAAAATGTCTCAGATGACCAATGGAAGTCTTCAGATCAGTAGCGTGAGCAAAGAGGACAGCAAAATGTACAAATGCTCAGTGGGAGACAGCAACACGAGCATCATTGCTGAGCTGAATGTCTTGAGTAAGTGTTTTCTTTTAGAAAATCATCGTATACATACCATATCAATATACACAGATTGTGTGGCTCAGATAAGGTCCAGTTCTGGATTATTTCTTTGCTCTTGGCTGACATGTGGCATTGCTATGGCTGGCTTGTGGCCCAGATCACCTTGTCACATGTGCCAGATGTGGGCCAGATCTGGGCCGTCACAGTGTTGCTATGTGGGTAGGCTACTGTTGTAGATGATGCCTTTTTCTAAATTACTGGCAATAGTTTGTGCAGTAATTTAGAGTCGGTTAATGTTAAAGTAATAGGTTATGCCAACAAAAGCAAATAACAGTAGATTTGAAATGCATGGAGATGTTTCATGGAGATGTAACAAATCTGCTGAACACTCACATTCACAAACATACATTTCTCACCACATGATCCATCCCTGACACATTTCATCTCGTATTTGGAATTGTGCCAACAGTATGGAAGTAAAATGAGTCATGAATGTCTTTTTACATCTCCAGACAGAACTAAGATTGTAGACCCTCCCAAGGATCTTCTGCCGTTGTACGTGGAAATGATGCTGTTTTGCAGTGCAAATATACAGTGGACCACATGTTTAAAGATCCCACAGTTCAGTGGAAGAAGGACGGACACAAGATCACCACAACTTCTGATAAGTAAACACAAAATTTGAGTTTATTTCTATCTAAAATCTACCAACCTCGTCAATTGATAGTGCACATTTTCTGTTGATTCTGTTCTTGTTTCTTTGTTTTGAGTATAATATTGTGTAAAAGACATTTAAATGTAGTCATTATTATTTGCATTAATTTAATGGCACAATATGTAAGATCTTTGGATAAAATAACATTTATAGACAGAATACGAATCATTATTATATAGTTAATACTGTTAATCTTATTATTGGAATTGCTTATTTTCTTTATTTACTGCAAATATCATGTTTTTACCATGCCTTAGAGAAAAGCATTATTTTGAAGTGGCTAACATAACATTATCAGATCCAACTTTATTTTTAGTAATGGTAATGTAGCATTTTCTCCAACATACAATGTTTTAAAATGAATTGCATGCCATTCAGCAATAAAAGCCAACCAATCACAGCATCATCAAGCTACACCTTCAGGACTAAAAAAATAGGTGACCTCTAGTGGCGAAAAACTACATGTTGTACATATACACAGTATCTAATGGCTTGCCATTTTATCGCATATTGGCCACTAAGTGATTAAAAACAATCCTATGAATATCTAACTGTTGAAAATCGCAATAACTTCAATGTAGTGTTGGTAAAACCAGATTGTCATATGTTGGTAAATGGTAAAATGGACTGCATTTATATAGCGCTTTCACAGACCCAATGGCCTCCAAAGCGCTTTACATTTTGCCTGACATTCACCCATTCATTCACCCATGGCGGTGTCAGGTGGAACCGGGGATTGAACCACCAACCTTCCGGTTCGGAGACAATCTGCCTGAGCCACTGCCGCCCCAAATGTTAACTCATCAAATTTTTTAATGAACTGAATAAGCAGCTCCTCAACCTCTTCAACTCCACCAACATAATGTAGGCATCTTGCTACCATACTCATCACCCAGGCATTAGCAGTCCTACTGGGTTTGTCTCAGCTTGAGTTGAAGCTGCGTCCTCGAGCCCCTCCACTGCGGACAGCAAGCCAAATACTCTTAACCTATTTAGCTTAAAGATTATATGGGCAAAGGAACCAAGGAACTCGTTGTATGCATTGTGTGGATGAATTCCATATTTTGGTGGCTTTGCTGGTGTTAAATGTTTGTGTTTTCCACATTGTTGCAGGTACAATGTATCCCAATACGGCCCTCTGAAGGTGATGAATGTTCAGATGGAGGACACAGGAATCTACAGCTGTGAGATCAGCACTAAACTCGACTCAGACAGCGCCACAGGCTCCATCACCGTAGTGGGTGAGTCTGGCTCTTCCAGTTAGACATGCAGTTTTACATTTCATTGCTTCTGAAGCACAATCATGTGTTTGACGCTCCTCAGATAAACCTGATCCTCCTCACTCGCTGGAGTTGTCTGAAAAGATGAACCGTAGTGTCACCCTCTCCTGGAGGCCAGGCGCTGAAAACAACAGCCCCATATCTGGTAATTTTCATCAAATCATTGACTATTTTCATAATAGCCTAATAAAATCATCACCATCACCATAGAAATAAAGTGAAACTGAAAGTTTTACTGAAAGTCTTAGTGTAAAAATCTTACATTGACAGTAATTTCGTAATGTTTGTAGGAAGGTATGACTTTAATATAAAATCTGAACCTCTTATACATCCACTGAGAAAACAAAACACCCAGACTCTAGGCAGCAGACATTTATTGTTCGATTTGTGAATTTAGTGAAAGATCTGATTTAAACATGTTTTGTTCATGCTTCAGCTTCATTCTGATCATCTGGCCTTTCGTCTCTGTTGTCCACCAGAGTTTGTTCTAGAGATGAAAGAGGAGCAGGATCCAGCAGGATCGTCCCGGTGGGAGAAGTTTGAGACGGTCCCTCATGACATCCAACACCTGGAGGTCCACCTGAAGCCGTACAGGACATACCACTTCCGGATCAGCGCTGTGAATGCTGTCGGACACAGCGAGCACAGTCCTCCCTCAGACTCGTACAGCACCCCAGCGGCCCGTAAGACACTCTGAGCTCTGAAACATGCAATGAAACGCATGGAAAATGCAACGAAACTTACAACCCAATCTATGCAATATATTACAGATATTCATACAACAAAATATTCTGGGGGCCATTAACAATCTCTCTTGTGCACAGAACCTGAAATGAACCCAGAAAATGTGAAGACTGTGTCTACTGATCCAAACTGTATGGTCATCACATGGAAGGTGATTAACAATCTTGTACTGGAGAAACGTCTTCTCCAAAAGAGAAAGCCATATTATATTGCACATGACAAAGAGAAGATTGACATTAGCCTCACGTTTAATCTCGTTTTCTTTCTTGCATTTGGAAGGAACTGGAGCGACAGCATTTTAATGGACCAGGTTTTAAGTACAAGATCTACTGGCGTCAATCGTCAGACAGAGATCCACACTGGAAGAGCAGCAGCGTCTCAAATCCTCCGTTCATCGTGAACGACACTGGGACCTTCATCCCCTTTGAAATTAAAGTTCATGCAGTCAATGACCTCGGATGCCGGACCAGAACCAGTTGCAAAGATCGGCTACTCGGGAGAAGACCGTGCGTTTCCAAATATCTACATGAGTTCCTGAAAGCTGCTGCATTAGCTTTGACCCATGCTTTGCCTTAGCTTAGCCCAGCACTTCCATAATGCCCAGGTTGCCTTGCACTGATTAGTCCCAGTTTTGTGTTGATCAGAAAGATACAGGTCCTACTTTCTTACAGGTCCTAGTGTAAAGAGCATGGCATTGTGATTTGTGTTGCTTTAAACAAGGGCGTAGAGAACTGTGTGTAGAGTTTGGCAAACAGTGTGATTGACAATTGAAAACTGAATGTGGGATTTTGAACATGATTTTCAGGTTTTGGTGATTGTGTTTTTCAAGTTTTAATTTTAGTGTGTAAACAATTGGGGAAAACAGAAAAACTATACAGTAAAACAGTAAAATGACCTCTGCTTTGATCCAGATTCTGAATACAGTATTTTGTAGAAATCTTTAGTAACTCAGCTAAAAAAAAATCAAAGACCACAATGGAAATAAGTTTATGGAACTTTAGTGTGTTATCCTTTACAAAGAGATTGTAACAATGTTGTATTGTTACTTTTTATATCAAATAAACTCAAAATCATCTCTCTCAATCTCTCACAGTACCTCTGGAAGCCCCGTCACAGGTGTCGGTGGTCGAGCTGAACAACACTGCGGTCATGGTGAGATGGAGTCCAGTCAGCACAGAATCTGTGCGCGGACACTTGCTAGGCTACAAGGTACACCATCTTTAAACTTAATTCAGTTTCTGCACTTGGCTGCTGATTCTCATTACTGGGTTTGCTTACGCTTTACTTTAGGTGGCCTTAACTACTATGTATTAACATAAGAAAAATAAAACACCTACAGTTTTCTGTGTTACTACATGTTCTTCTGGAAGATTCTCACATGTTCTGCTGATGAGCTTCAGCTTAGGTTTAGTAGTTAGGCTTTAGGGTGATGGTTGGGTTACGTTACTGGGGTTAAGAGTTAGGCTTTAGGGTGATGGTTGGGTTACGTTATAGGGGTTAAGAGTTAGGCTTTAGGGTCATGGTTGGGTTATGGTTATAGGGGTTAAGAGTTAGGCTTTAGGGTGATGGTTGGGTTACGTTCTAGGGTTAAGAGTTAGGCTTTAGGGTCATGGTTGGGTTATGGTTATAGGGGTTAAGAGTTAGGCTTTAGGGTGATGGTTGGTTTACGTTATAGGGGTTAAGAGTTAGGCTCTAGGGTCATGGTTGGGTTATGGTCATGGGGTTAAGAGTTAGGCTTTAGGGTGATGGTTGGGTTACGTTATAGGGTTAAGAGTTAGGCTTTAGGGTCATGGTTGGGTTATGGTTATAGGGGTTAAGAGTTAGGCTTTAGGGTCATGGTTGGGTTATGGTTCTAGGGGTTAAGAGTTAGGCTTTAGGGTCATGGTTGGGTTATGGTTATGGGGTTAAGGGTTAGACTTTAGGGTCATGGTTGGGTTACATTATAGGGGTTAAGAGTTAGGCTTTAGGGTCATGGTTGGGTTATGGTTATGGGGTTAAGAGTTAGACTTTAGGGTCATGGTTGGGTTCACGTTATAGGGGTTAAGAGTTAGGCTTTAGGGTCATGGTTGGGTTATGGTTATAGGGGTTAAGAGTTAGGCTTTAGGGTCATGGTTGGGTTATGGTTATAGGGGTTAAGGGTTAGGCTTTAGGGTCATGGTTGGGTTATGGTTATAGGGGTTAAGAGTTAGACTCTAGGTTCATGGTTCGGTTACCGGTTCTGGGGTTAAGAGTTAGGCTTTAGGCCGATGGTTTGGGTTACGGTTACTAGAGGTTAAGAGTTAGGCTTTAGGGTGATGGTTGGGTTACGGTTCTAGGGGTTAAGAGTTAGGCTTTAGGGTCATGGTTGGGTTCCGTTTATAGAGGTTAAGAGTTAGGCTTTAGGGTGATGGTTGGGTTACGAGTTATAGGGGTTAAGAGCTAGGCTTTAGGGTGATGGTTGGGTTACGAGTTACTAGAGGTTAAGGTTAGGCTTTCAGGGTCATGGTTGGGTTAACCGTTCTAGAGGTTAAGAGTTAGGCTTTAGGGTCATGGTTGGGTTACGGTTCTAGGGTTAAGAGTTAGGCTTTAGGGCAGATGGTTGGGTTACGAGTTATGAGGATAAGAGTTAGGCTTTAGGGTCATGGTTGGGTTACGGTTATAGAGGTTAAGAGTTAGGCTTTAGGGTCATGGTTGAGTTACGAGTTTATAGGGGTTAAGAGTTAGGCTTTAGGGCGATGGTTGGGTTTACGGTTCTGAGAGGTTAACAGTTAGGCTTTAGGGTCATGGTTGGGTTACGAGTTCTGAGGTTAAGGGTTAGGCTTTAGGTTGATGGTTGGGTTATGGTTATAGAGGTTAAGAGTTAGGCTTTAGGGTCATGGTTGGGTTTACGGTAATCAGGGGTTAAGAGTTGGGCTTCAGGGCGATGGTTGGGTTACGGTTCTAGGGGTTAAGAGTTAGGCTTTAGGGCGATGGTTGGGTTACGGTTATAGAGGTTAAGATGGCTTAGGGTCATGGTTGGGTTACGGTTATAGAGGTTAAGGTTAGGCTTTAGGGTCATGGTTGGGTTACGGTTATAGGGGTTAAGAGTTAGGCTTTAGGGCGATGGTTGGGTTACGGTTATAGAGGTTAAGAGTTAGGCTTTAGGATCATGGTTGGGTTACGGTTATAGAGGTTAAGAGTTAGGCTTTAGGGTGATGGTTGGGTTACGAGTTATAGAGGTTAAGAGTTAGGCTTTAGGGTCATGGTTGGGTTACGGTTATAGAGGTTAAGAGTTAGGCTTTAGGGTGATGGTTGGGTTACGGTTATAGGGGTTAAGAGTTAGGCTTTAGGGTCATGATTGGGTTACGGTTATAGAGGTTAAGAGTTAGGCTTTAGGGTGATGGTTGGGTTACGGTTATAGAGGTTAAGAGTTAGGCTTTAGGGTGATGGTTGGGTTACGGTTATAGAGGTTAAGAGTTAGGCTTTAGAGTGATGATTGGGTTACGGTTCTAGAGGTTAAGAGTTAGGCTTTAGAGTGATGGTTGGGTTAGGGTTACTAGGGGTTCAAGAGTTAGGCTTTAGAGTGATGGTTGGGTTACGGTTATAGAGGTTAAGAGTTAGGCTTTAGAGTGATGGTTGGGTTACGGTTATAGGGGTTAAGAGTTAGGCTTTAGAGTGATGGTTGGGTTACGGTTATAGAGGTTAAGAGTTAGGCTTTAAGAGTGATGGTTGGGTTACGGTTATAGGGGTTTAGAATTGGGTAATTACACTTGTTCATTAAATCTAAGTGCTATAAAAGTAATATTACAATACTCCAACATGTATGTACATAATGAGTAAATTGTATCAAATTGTAGTTAATATAAAGTGTGACCCTGTGTTCTTTTCTTCTTGAGATCCATCTGAGAAGGAAGGGTCCCAGAACTCACAGCCGACGAGGCGAGAGAACAATCCGTTCCCTCGCCGCGAGAAGAACAGAGTGATTGAGGTTTCTGGACCCAAGGTGGAGGAGGTCGTGAGCAACTTGCAGTTTTACTCGAACTATACTCTGACAGTGGCACCTTTCAACAGCAGAGGAGAAGGGCCGCATTCAAAGGCGTATCACTTTAGCACTCCAGAGGGCGGTAAGGTCACTTTTCTCTGTGCATGTGGGACGATACTCTATGAATGGGAATTTAGATTAACTGAATGTGTGCTCCTCGGAATCTAGCTCCCGGACCGATTTCATCCTTGACCTTTGAGAGCCCGTCTGAGACAAGAGGTCACGCTGCGCTGGGAAGCTCCACACAAACCCAACGGAGTGATCACAGGATATCTGCTGCAGCACCTCGAGAGTGAGTCAAGCGTCCCGTATACACATAGCAAAATCCCCAGTGTTAAATTAACACTTAAAAGTGTGAATTACATAAACTCTGAGCAGAGTGCTGAAGCAGTGTTAAAGTTAATGAGATAATCAAGTGAATAATTGAGTGATGATTGAAGACACTGATGTTAACAAGCAGAATCACTGAAGGAGAGAACTGGAAAACTGGAATTTTTAAGTCACCATTATGGTGATCAGTGTTTGCTTTAGTTGGGCTATTGATCCTTAATTCATTAACTTTAGATTTGTTTGGCTGCAATACATGAATTACAACAGCCAGATGAATAAAAAGTAAAGGTGATCTGATGGTGATGGTTGTGTTTTAACAATCATTATTACACAATCATTTGACCTGAACTCACATAGAGGTTAATTTCTGAGTTAGGTTTACTTAATTAATTATAGGAGTAGTGACCTTGTACAGCATAATATTTTTAACATTTACAATGTATTCAAAATAATTTCTTAAAAGTTTCTCTTATACAATTTGTTAAATTTTTTTAAGACACACAGACATTATAATTAGCCTGTAAACCTCAACAATGGTGACAATTACAAAACATGTTTCAGTGCATTGTGGGTGCCACCAATCAAAACACATTCATGGCTCCCATCATGCATTGGTGCATAAATAAATAATGAGCTTATGTTCAGAGGTGATCTGTTTGTCACCATTGCTGAGATTCATACGCTAAATATTGATGTCTGTGTGTGCAACATGACATCATGACTTTTGCGTAAACATTTACGCCACTTTCAAGTCAAGTGGCGTGTTATCTATACACATTTTGAGCTATCCGCGTGGATGTCTACGCCATTAATGTAAGAGTGATTCTGCGTGTATGTACACGCCGTTAAATGTCCGAGCAGAAACAAAGCAAAATGTAGAGATCTACGTCTGGGGATGGTCAGGGAAGATTCATAAATGCTATTAACCCCAGTGAAGGCTAGGTTTAGGGATGGGGTTGGGGGTAGGTCATATATTTATATATACAGTAATAACATTAAAGGGCACCTATTATGCCCCTTTTTACAAGATGTAATATTGGTCTCTGGTGTCCCAGAATGTATTTGTGAAGTTTCAGCTCAAAATACCCCACAGTTAATTTATTATAACCATTTGAAAATGTCATTTTTGGGGCCTGTTTTAAAATGAGCTGTTTTGATGTATACCACCTTAAATGCAAATGAGCTGCATATCCCCGCCCTGCCTTTGGATGAGGGCATAACTTGATACCTATGGCAGTCGGTTAGCAGAAGGGCTGAGAGAGTGAGAGACGAGCTGTTTTGAATGTCATTCAGCGTGACGTTTGAATTGGAATATATAAATAGTACGAGACTCCAGCAGAATAAACACAAATGAGAATGGACCAGGATGTCTCGGTATGGTTATTTGATACATTTATGTACTTATAGAGTTGTAATCGCGTCCCCATTGAAATTATGGATGTGCAACACACACACAACAACATACATATATGCAGTTTTTATTACAATATCTTTAAATATATATATATATATTTATAAACGTGTGGTTACACACTATACAAACAAGGTTTAAATTATATACACAGACATCCTACAACGACAACAACAACTTTAGACGCATTTGTTGTTGAATTGGTTGACATCGACTGAAAAGACTATTTGCTCAAAAATCGTAAAATACACTTACTGTTACTGGAGGTGACGGTGGATCGCAAACAGTAGACGACGATCCACTCTTGAGGATTAACTTTTAAGCCACAACAACAGAATTATCCCACAACAGAACACTTATGATTCTAGGAGACATTACCCGCTGTCGTTGAAACAATGGAGGATGGTGTACAGATCACGAGGGCGGGGTATAGGCCACAACCACACTGTCAATCAAACCCCTTTCTCAATTCTACGTCACAAAGCGCTGAATCTTAGAACAGCTTGTTCTGAGACAGTGGATATGATTTATTGAGATTGTAAAAAAAACACTGGGTGAATTTTTTATCATTCTAGGGTGGTTTTGCTCACACACTGCCAACACACATTTATGTTCAAAGACCATGTAAAAGGGAGTTTTCCATAATAGGTGCCCTTTTAAGTCAACAGCATTCATGAACATGCTGAAAAGTTATTATGCGTGTTGATAGCACGCCAAAAACAGAAATAAGAATTGGCATGTCATACACACGCAATTTCATGAGATCAGTCTGGTGTGTGCCTTCATACAAATGTTTTTAGGGTTTTTTTTTATTTGATTGTTTGGATTTCATTGAAAAGGCTAAAAATGGTATGTTCTAAAATGACCGTGCTGCTAAAATCCATAATGTAAATTTCAGTGTAATTTCAGTGTAAAACTCTTGATGAGTTCAGTTCAGTGATTCAGGTCAATTAATGATTATGTTAAAACACAACCATCACCATCAGATCACATTTTCTATTTGTTCATCTGGCTGTTATAACTCACAAACAGCAGCCAAACAAAATCTGAAGTTAATGATTCAAGGGCCAAGAGTCCAACTAAACAGAACACTGATCACCAAAATGTTGACTTAGAAATTAAATTTTTTCCCCTCTTTCTGCTTGTTAACATCAGGTGTCTTCAATAATACTCAATCATCACCCAATTATTCACTTAATTATCTCATTAACTTTAACACTGCTTCAGGCCCTGTTTACACGAGAACGCTTGCAGGTGAAAACGTAAACATTTTTTATCGGATGTGCCTTTCGTTTACACGGCGACAGCGTTTTGGGGCTTAAAAACGTGAAACCACCCTCCAGAGTGGAAATCTTAAAAACGCTCCACCGCGCGTTCCCGTGTAAACGGTAAAAATGCAAAAGTCTGCTCGACAGTGAAGGTTGTATGCAGGCGCGCGGACTTGGTGTTGTTGTTGTATTTGCGATTTCGATACTTTTCCGATACTTTTCCTGAAAAGGAAAGTATTTCTTACAAGGCGTTTCACATGCACTTCCTTTGCATAGGTCTGTGCTCTTTAATGCTGTAATAACCTAATATAAATAAATCACTGACATGCACATGCTCTGGTTATAATCTTATAGCCAATGGATCATTTTGCTGATGTTTTGTATCCTTTATTTTAGCAGCTTGCAAATTATTTATGCTATCTATGAAAGTTGGGGGGAAAGTTGTACACCTAATACAAAAATAAATGAAACGTCTCCAGTTAACTAGCAGATAATTCATTTAGTTCGCTATTAAATTAGAGATCTCAGCGCTAAAATCTGTTGTTTTTTTTAATCAAGCAGAGCGCTATTTTTCGCTGCTATCATCAGTTGCATGGATACAGTGTCTTTTGCGGCTCGCGCAGTCGCGCACAGTCTTCACACGGACACGCGCTTCAAACTATCGCCGTTGCAGAGACTATTGTGTTCTGGCCGCTGGATTGTGTTGCTAATAACTTGCAATGTATAACTATCAGACCGGCCCTCGCGGCCTCGAAACACTACCGAAACACTACTGCTCGCGCATGCAGCCGTCTCAGCGGTAGTGTTTGTCTCATGACAGCTGCAGCTTCTTTGCTGCGTGCGTGAGGAGAAACACAGACGCTCATAGGGAGAGACTGGAAGCGTGTGTGCAGCACACACCAACATGAAATACGTCTCTTACAAATCTGGAACGCGGTCATTCATAAAAATATCGATACTAATAAATGTAGGTATCGTGAGGTTTTTCATTTCCGAGTATCGCAATACTTTTGAAGTATCGAGTGCACCGTGCAACACTAGTGCATACTACATTGAATTTCACACACTTTTGCATCATCATATGCACGCGGATTTCCCACCCAAAGCGCTCATCTAAACACAGAATAAAAAGTGATAACGCAATGCCACTTTTGTGTTTTCTCTTCAGAATCGTTTCCGTGTAAACATAGCCTTAGTGTTCATTTAACACTCTCAGTGTTAATTTAACACTGGGTATTTTGCTGTGTACACACTCTGTGCTAGTGCATTATGAGTCCCAACAATACTTTATATCCTGAATATTTAAGATTTACAGTCAACTATAGCCATTACAAGTATAACTTCAATGTCAGCAGCAAAGCAACTCTACACTGAACAATTCAGTGCTACAATCATTTCAAAAACAGCTTTATCCATAGATTATACTGACTGCTGGTGGAGAAAAACCTTGTGAGATACCAGGGCTTACACCAACACATTGGTACTGATGATTCCCAGCTACAACGGAGTATTTTACAGACGACATTTAGCTTAAACTGATAAGTACAACAGACTGAAGCAGAGGAAATTAGCTGTAGTTTGACTAGAAGATGTCAGTTAAAAATGGCTCACTATTTGGCAGTACTGTGTTAAAGTCACCCTTTTTATTCAGTATTTTTAAAGAAAGAGTTATTGGTTAAAGTTAAGCCTAATGTAGGGTGTTATTTGTTGTGACTTCTATTGTGTGCTGTGTTTAGTTGTGCCTGGAAGCTTGAACCCACGGCCGGTGGAGACTTTCAATCTGCCCGCCATTACTGAGTACACTGTGAAGAATCTGGATCCTCAGAGACACTACCTCTTCTACCTTGGAGCGCGCAACACCGCTGGCGATGGGGAGCTGATCGTAAGGCAGGGCGCCACCTTGCTGGACGGAGGTGAAACTGCCCAGCTAACATTTCAGCATTCTTATTGTTTGGAAGTGAATCAATCAAACTAACTTTAGCTGGATAATAACTTTATTCTAGAGCTAGTGTAAAGCCTAAACAATCTCTGTTACTGTAATCTTCTATTATCAGTGTAAAGCTGTTTTGAAACTATATTGTTAAAAGCGCTATATAAATGAAGATGACTTGACTGTACTATAAGGACACAACATTTTTCAAGTCTTATCTGCACGTTCCCTCCGCAGAACCTCCATCTGTGATCAACATGACTGCTGGAGAGACATCGGTCAACCTCAGTTGGGTGCCAGGAGACAGACATCGTAACTTTCCCTTTAGATTCCGATACATCCAAAAAAGTGGTGAGAGTTTGATCAATGTTTAGACAAATCTTTTGATTTACTTATCCAGAAAACATGTGTTTTCCCTTTATCATACTATCATTTCATAAACGAGGGCTAAAGTTGTTGATTACCATCATCTAACATTAGCGATGATACAGTAATCATAAATTGTTTTTATTTTTACCTAGTTTATTTTTGGATGTTCGAACAAACACTGAAACCTACTAACATAATGATAGCATCAAAAATGTATACACATTTATATAAAACGTCTCGGTTACGTATGTAACCCTCGTTCCCTGAGTAGGGAACGGAGATGTTATGTCAGATGACGGAGAATGGGGGTTTCGCTTAGAAAACCTGTCATCTTCGAGTATTATAAAACGAGCCAATGGCGATGAAATGCTATGGGTCTGAGGAATTTGCATAGCATATCTCCGCCCCACCGCGTGGGTATTTAAAGGGTAACTAAACCCCTGGTCAGAGCCTGACTCCACCCACTGGCAATATTTGAAAAATGCTGAAAAAGTGGGCAGACCCCAGGGAGATAGAGGGACGAAATAGATGCTAAAACACTCTATCCTGATCGTTTTCAATACTCGCAATTCCAACTCCTGACTCGCTACAATGGTTTTGATGAAACAAGCTGGTTTTTATACTGCCAAGGGTGCTCATGCCAAGAGCGTAGTGAGCTGAAACGTGCGTACGTCACAAAGAACTGCTAACATCCAATAGGAAAATTCAATTGCAGTAGCCACCGTTCAACCTGAAGAGGGCAGCACTAAGATGTTTTCACACCATATATTGTAGAAATAAAACACTTTATACACAAATGTCAAAAAAGTTACTCGAATCAATGACTGGTATTAATAAAGATCCATTCTTACAGATCATTAACTAAACAAAGTTGGTTTAGCAGGGCACTTTCGCAGGGCACTGGAAGACAGCTGTGAAGGTGGCGTGATTACACGGGGGACCCCCATTCTCCGTCATCCGACGTAACTCGGACTGACTATGAAAGGGAACGTCTCGGTTACGTATGTAACCCCCTTTCCATGAGTAGGGGACGGAGAATGGGGGTCCCCCGTGTAATCACGTTCCCTACTCATGGAAAGGGGGTTACATACGTAACCGAGACGTTCCCTTTCATAGTCAGTCCGAGTTACGTCGGATGACGGAGAATGGGGGTCCCCCGTGTAATCACGCCACCTTCACAGCTGTCTCCCAGTGCCCTGCGAAAGTCTGATCCCCTGTCGTGAAATTGGCATGGACGAGGACTCCTACTTAGCACTTATGCCGCAGCATGCCTACCAGTAGGGAGGACTTAAGAATACACATATGGCCCAAGGGGGCTACATATGGAGGAACACTAAAGTGACCAGCCCGTAGGGTGGCAACTTTCAACTCCAGGGGTGGCAAGGTGGCTTGCCGAGGGAAAGACACATGCTCAAAGGAGGCTTACAGTGGAAATATGGGGGTTACTCAGGGAGGAACCATGCACACGGAGGCACCTAGCCGACACACAGGCAATAGACACCAGCGTCAACAGTGCTGGAGGAACTGGGGGAAGGAGTGGCCCTGCAACCACTCCCTGAAAGAACTGCAATACACATCTGAACTGCCCGTAACGGGAGCGCCGCATAGCCTGGCATTCAGCAGGGCTTGTACGGGCAGGGCGCCTCCCTGTGACCACCTCCAAAGCGTGGTCCTGTGCTGCTGGGACCGGGCGGGTGGGGGTGGAAGCTCGCAGGGGGGCGCATTTGGCGGCAAGCAGACTGAGGCATCTGAGCTGGCGGCTGGATGGCAGCAGATGGCCGCGGTGTCAGCCAAAAATAGCCACAGTCCACCTCTGGGCAGCTGAGAACTGTTGGGCAGAGTTCTCGACCACGCCACCGAAGAGGCCAACCTGGGATATGGGGAAGTTGAGGAAGCTGGTTCACTCAGCCTCGCGTACATCAACCAGGTTAAGCCAGAGATGTCTGACCACGCATGTGGATATCACCTGACTCAGGGAGCGTGCGGTCACCTTCGTCGCTCGTAGAGCAAGGTCAGTGACTGCAGGCAGCTCAAGGATGAGCCATTGGATGAGTTCATGTCATTGAACACCCAGAAGGATGGCAGTAACACACAGTGAGGTGGCAGCCTGCTCCGCAACTCTATAGGTCCTCGCCCCCGGAGTAGACAAGAACCTACAGGCATTGGAGAGGCGCTTAGGGTCGCCACGCCAGGTGGAGGCGCTGTGTGTACACATAAGTGTTGCCACAGAACACTCCACAGGGGGAACCCCAGTGTACCCTAGGCCGTGGTCTCTAGAGAAGGCGGAAGAGGCCGCCGAGCAGTCCTGAAAAGTCAAAGGACAGGACAGCAGCACAGACGAGCCATCATCTCTAGAGGACTCCAGCTCATCTTGTGATGCGGTGATAAACATGATTTCATCAGCCGGGGGAACCGAATGCAGGCCCGTGGACGGGCCGGCGAACTCACTCGGGACCACGTGGGCTGCAATTTGAAAGACGGAGGAATTGTGTATCACAATATCACAGCATCTTTCTCAAGTATTGTTTCATGGAACAAGCTCCATGTCTTGCCACACCATGCCTTTGTTTTATGTTTGACTTAGTATCTTGTCAAAAAAAAAATCCAGATGGGACTAAAGAGGTAAAGCTTTTTGCACTATTTTAATGGCTGATTTGAATTAGTCTCAAAGCTGAAAAATAATTATACGCTATCAGTGATAGCAAGGTTTTGTACAGATGATTCATCAATCATAAGAAAACCTGAAAGCCAAATGAAGATGACCACAGCAGTGATGTTTTTGTGTGTGTGTGTGTGTGGTAGACGGTGGTTCGTGGGAAGAGTCGGAGCAGGTGAACTCCACACAGGCCTTCTATCAGCTGCAGGGACTGAATCCAGGTGTTTGGTACCTCCTGCAGATCTGGCCCGGAAACACTTCCTTGGCTTTCAAAACGAACGGACCAGGTACAGGCCAGTCACAAGCATCCCTGGATGGTGTCATGGGTTCAGTGCTCTGATTCGCTGTGTGTCGTCTCTTCCTCAGAGCTGCAGGAGTTGCCCAGTAGCTTTGCCACTCAGGGCTGGTTCATCGGACTCATCAGCGCCATGATTCTGCTGCTGCTGGTGCTGCTCATTCTGTGCTACATCAAGAAGAGCAAAGGAGGGAAGTACTCAGGTAATACACACACACACACACACACACACTGAACTTGAATTAGCAAGTTATTCAACTCTAATTGAGGGAGTGGTCAATTTGGGAACCTGTTTTTGAACTTTTTTTTGGGGAAAAAAAACAATGGTCCCTATAACAATTTACAAATGAATGGAATTGTTTATTTGAACATTCATGTACAATGCAATAAAACACTTAATCATTAAATACATATTAAATGTTTTTTTTCCACCAGTGCAAACAGTGAAACATACTGAAAAGCCTAATCTTGAAATTGCCTTTCTATATGAACGCTGAGATAATTTTGACAGCCGAGTTTCAGGACGTACCATAAACTTTAAACATGGTGAAACGATTAAGATAATATTAACTATATAATCGCCCAGACCAATGGACAATATCGTTGTTGTTATTATAAGCGTGCTGCCACTTACAACGGAGCCCGGGAAATCACCTGTGGGGTAAAAGAACAATTTGTGGCGACGGTTTTGCAATCCGTCCAGTATAGAATAAGCAAAAAAAGACTTCACATATAAAAAAAATAAATATTACACAGAACTGTAAATGGTTAGGTTATACTGACTGGGATTTATAAAGGGAATTTTGCGCAGGTTCTGCCACTCTATAAGTCTATCACAAGTCTAATATTTTTGTGTACGCCATATTTGACTTCCAGGTGCATGTACACTTTTAGTAAGGATCCTAAGCACAATTTTTTAAATTATGGATTACCCTTTAATAAACTTCTGCATTTGGATCTTCAACCTTGTGTCTTGGAGCAGTTCATGGCAATAATACACTTTGAATGGTTATTCCTATATGTAAAGGCCAGTTCACACCAAGAATGACAACTATAATGATACTGAAACAATATCGTTAGAATCACTTTCAGAAAGATTTATTCCAGCTGATGAACAATAAAAACACAGAGCCAATCTGGGGAGCCAGGGCTCATGCGTGAGCTCATACGTGAGTACATGCCGCTGCTTGTATCGACATCAGTGGTGTGTCCTCAAAACTGGGAGCCAGTCTCAAACGCCTAGGGACTGCCTTGGCGGCCATGACGGCTGGAGACTCTGGTGCTGTGACCATGATGACTGGAGACTGGTGTGGTGGTCATGACGGCTGGAGACTCTGGTGCTGTGACCATGATGACTGGAGACTGGTGTGGTGGTCATGACGGCTGGAGACTCTGGTGCTGTGACCATGATGACTGGAGACTGGTGTGGTGGTCATGATGGCTGGAGACTCTGGTGCTGTGACCATGATGACTGGAGACTGGGTGTGGTGGTCATCACGGCTGGAGACTCTGGTGCTGTGACCATGATGACTGGAGACTGGTGTGGTGGTCATCACGGCTGGAGACTCTGGTGCTGTGACCATGATGACTGGAGACTGGTGTGGTGGTCATGACAGCTGGAGACTCTGGTGCTGTGACCATGATGACTGGAGACTGGTGTGGTGGTCATGACGGCTGGAGACTCTGGTGCTGTGACCATGATGACTGGAGACTGGTGTGGTGGTCATGACGGCTGGAGACTCTGGTGCTGTGACCATGATGACTGGAGACTGGTGTGGTGGTCATGACGGCTGGAGACTCTGGTGCTGTGACCATGATGACTGGAGACTGGTGTGGTGGTCATGATGGCTGGAGACTCTGGTGCTGTGACCATGATGACTGGAGACTGGTGTGGTGGTCATCACGGCTGGAGACTCTGGTGCTGTGACCATGATGACTGGAGACTGGTGTGGTGGTCATGACGGCTGGAGACTCTGGTGCTGTGACCATGATGACTGGAGACTGGTGTGGTGGTCATGACAGCTGGAGACTCTGGTGCTGTGACCATGTTGGTAGGTGGAACCATCTACCAGCTGCTGGTGGGACCATCGGTCTGGAAGGTGCTGAAAGCCTAGTACTAATGACCATCAGAACTGGACTTGCTGGAATCCGTGTTGGTCCAAGCTCCGTTGTTGATGCATTCTATTTTGTACCTGTTTGTTTAATCCATGACTATAGAAGTCTTTCAAAATGGCATTCTTTCAGTTTAAACAGTTGGCTAGAGCACAGAATTGAGCGGTGTTTTCCTCAATGGTACAAATATCTTTTCAAAGGAAAAAAAATTCTCTGCTGGATCCATGTGTGGCGAAGTCTTGAAGTCTCTGTCATGAACTGCTCTGTAACACAAAGTTGAGGATCCAAACACAGAAGTCTATCAAAGGGTGATCCAAACAGTCGAAACAATGAGTCCAAGGCACAGGGAAACAGAGAAATACAGGACAACAGGCAGAAGATCAAAACCAAAACACAGAGAACCACGATACAAAGGCAATGCAATACAGACTCATACAAGACTTTGCATCGAATGACTGAATTAACCAGACTTGTATAGGTAGAGTCGACAAGGCGAATGTTACACAACTAGCAATCAGGGCTGATGAGTCTAGGCAGCGATTTCTGGGAAATGTACTTGACTTATTTATCTACAATAGTGCTGCTATGTTTATAAGGTTGTCAACGAAAGAGCACTCTGAATTTATGGTGCGTTCTAATTTTTGGATTTCAGTGAAAGATAAAGAGGAGGGTCAGGTGGATGCTGGGGCCCGAACAATGAAAGATGACGCGTTTGGAGAGTACAGGTAAGGGCAGTTAGCTTATTATGTCACATTACAGTGTGAATAATTCTCCCTGTTCATACGTCTCTCTGCTTTCATGCTTGCGCACAGATCTCTGGAGAGGTAAGAACATTCACTGACTCCGTCATCCATGTACACTGACTGTTTCCTGCTGGACTGTAACCGAAACCTCTGGTCTGTCTCTCCATCAGTGATAATGAGAAGTGCTCCATCAGTCAGCCATCTGTCTGCGAGAGCAAACGCAGCAGTAACGACAGTCTGGCCGACTACGGAGACAGTGTTGACATCCAGTTCAACGAGGACGGCTCCTTCATCGGCCAGTACAGCGGACGCAAGGATCCAAACGCTCACGGCGGTCACTTCAGCTCGGGCGCCACGTCTCCCGTCAATCCCAACATGCCTCCGCCCAGCATCAGCTTCCCCACTTCTGTGACAGGAATTCTGGGGCCAAATTAACACATGCATGTCCCCGACCATTTGAATGAGAGGCACTGACGGTATTAGACAGGATATCACTATACGACGTGAGAAACATCATCCATAAACACCACCGGCTACACACTCACATAACGACACACATGCATACGACAGACGCCAATAAAGTGCAGGACAATTGCTTATAACATTCCATCCGAGCACTGAAAACTGTTTACAATGCTCACCTCTCTTCTTCCCAGTTTACAGCAAGTGATGTTTGAACTGGAAGGTGTTCCACTAAGTTCTCTTGCTAAACTCCGGTAGAATAAGGTGTACTCGACCACAGACGCAGCCAGGCGAATACGGCCATACGAGAGTTCAGGACAGATTCTGGCCTTGTTCACATGGCGCACAAATGCAACTTGTTTTAAAAAATGATATCTGTAGGAGTGACTGCCAGCACTGTCTTTTTCTGAATCTGATGGTTTAGAAAGCGTTGTCAATATTTGCTGTATCTAGCAGATGTCAGCACTATGGCTTCTACTGTACACCAAAAAAGATAATGTTGACAAGACACTCTGATACAGCTCACTTTATAGTGAAAGAGTAACACTTCTTCTCCACACAAACAAATGCAATGAAACTGAATCTGACAGATTTGAATTGGCCTTTTAAAATCAACTGTTCAGTTTCTCACTGTTCGAGCTAAAGACTTGAGCCGAGCAGATTTGTGCTGTGTCTCTGAACAATGCCTTACGTAGAAAACATCAGCTAGACACACTGCGATGTTCCTGTGCGATCACAGGTAACACAGTTTAAAAAGAGAAAATCCTTTCACGTTTCACCGTCATTTGACGACATTCTTTCCCCATTTGCGTTTAAAAAAAGTTAAATTGTTTTTAGTATTCTTTGGTTGTGTTCATATCATTTTTTATTTTAAATACATGTATATACATCATATATTTTATTTCATAGAGGCTAATATATTTTGATTTACAAATATCATCATGCTTTTTATTCATTTATTTATTTCTCTACATATTTTGTGTAACATTTGTATCTTTCAGTTTTTTATTCATGTTTCATAATACAATATGTGCGAACAATTATTATCCTACCATGTGTCTCTCTCTGTGTCTTAATAATCAAAGTTCAGGGCTTTTAACATGTATCATTTGTATTGTTGCCCAAGTGTGTTATCCAAGTAAGCTTTATAAATAATGGTGTTTTTGATGCAATTTATTACGTTAAATCCTTTTGAAGTACATACAGCCGCTGCACTAAAGCCAAATTTTGTGATTTTGACACTAACATATATTTTTAAACTTGTTTTCCAACTAGAATTGATATCCCGCAGCACATAACAGCATGAGATGTAGTGCTAGGCTAGTTGATGTCGTGTGAGGCTGTGCCTGCTGTTCTCCTGTAACGCTGAGGCTAAACCCCGTCGTGTTGCCTTACAGAGTTTGATAACTCCCGTCTGTCATCTGTCCATCCGCTTGCAAATAACAACACTCAAGCAGTGCAAATGATGTACAGTTCATTATTACTAACAATAACAGTCATACGATATAATCGGTCACACTTTTGTCATCAGTCGCTCTTTCTAGTGTGGGCATTCTTTGAAATAAATGTAGTCGGGCTGTTCCTGTCTGTATCTGGTGTATTAAAGGAAATGCCTGAGGGCCGTGATTTCAGCTTATGATAAATAGACACAAACTGATGTAGAAAAAAAAAACATATTGATGGGTCTTATTCTGAATGTAAGCAATCTTTTACAATTATTATTTGGTATGTTTTCACCTTTCCTATCTTTATTATTGTCATATTTATACCATATCCATTGTCTCATGATCTATTACAGATTTAGCATTTAAAGCACTGGTGTCATAGTATTTATTGAAATCATTCTGGAGTGTTTGCTGGCTCTACCCAAAGAGCAGAAACACCTTCAGACAGTCATATGGCTTTGAGTTTACTACTTAATAACATTATAACATTGTTTTATATGCCACTCATAAACCATCCAGAATTGTACTGATCAAAGTCATGCTGCGACCGCCTGGTTAAAATCAGAATATTAGGAATATTTACAACAAATGTATGTAGCCTGTGTATGCATTAAAATCTATTTTCCTACGAAAAGAACTTGATTAAAACGGGTGGACGTGCAGTGCATGGCTTTATTAGAACAGCTGTAAAAGAGCTCAAGTGAACCCACACAGTGAGCACGTCACCATCCTTCCCAGCTTTATGGGATATCTTGATGATGTATGTAACCTTCTCTTACCTCTGCTTCTATTTTTAAATCTAAGCACTAAAATGACAATAAAAAGCTAGTCAGTGTGTTTCAAACAATAACTGCCTCTCTGAGTAATAACTGAACTCTGGTGAGAGATAAGTCATGATGGACTATATCTGTAACGTAGCGGGAATACGAGTCAAGTATGGAGGTTGTCAGCGATGCTTCTTTAGTCCCTGTGCTGTATCTAAAAATACAATAAAAAATAAAATTACATGATTGAATATGCAGAAAATAATGTTTTACTTTTACAATATTCATTTCATTTAATTGACTGGACATGACTTCATATTTCTTGCATTTATATTCCATATTATTATTGCAGCTAAATATGAGCTTAAAATTGACTGCACTTTTTCCATTTGTCAATTCATTTATGATCAAAAATAATAGCATGAAATACAATATTAAGTCCTTGGGAAAGGAGCGAGTTTACTGAACGAGTCCCACGGAGAAGCTCCGGAAGGATAAAAGGAGGATTTACAACAGTGGAAGACGAGAGAGGAAGGCCTGGGACTTTTAAGTTTATGTGCGGCAGTCGTCCTTGAGGGGCTGCCACTTACTTTTGCTATGGCGTTTATGTTTATTTTGTCATTTTTGCCCCGGCAATCCACTCTGCCGGCTTCGCCCTGGCTCCAGCTCCTTACTATATTTGACACATCATAATGATTACTTTGACGTTTCTTTGTGGCAAGCTTTATGCGTCCGATAACTAATCGAATATTCGAAAATTGTGACTCACCACTATTTTGTGCAGGCTCTAAGGGTTCTTTCACATCTGTAGTTCGGTACATTTGGTCCGAAACAAGGGCGAAAAGTTATACTTTGTAGCATTTTTCAGGCATTTTAGTTCCTTTTCACACCACATTGATTGCTCTATTCCGAATCAGTTGATGAGTTGCTGAAACGAACCGAAATGCAGTCACATGATAATATCACTCATTGGCCAGATGTGTCTTGAACATATTTCCATAACTGCATTTCGATTGGTAAGAATTAACATGCAGAAAAATTGCACAGATCAATGTAATGTAACCCCCTTTCCCTGAGCTGTTTGCTAAACAAAGCGAAAGTGTTCTTCGAGTTTGTGAAAGTTGGGACCTATGAGGTTCTGTGAGGCTCCACAGATCCTCACAACTTCAAGTTTGTCTGTGCAAACTGTCAACAAACATTAGTCTTCATCCCATAATGCAAAGCACAGCTGACTATGGCAACTGGTTTAGTCCAAAAATACACAGTTCTTTGGCAGTTGGGTCTGTTCGAGGTTGGATCATGTTCTCACCACAAACAAACTGCTCCAGAGTTCATTTGAAAGCCTACCTAGACCACATCCGCTTTTGGTGCCCACCCGAAGTGCGATTGCTGCATTCTCATCTGCCCAAACGAACTGCACCAAGTGGGACAACGAACTCTAGAGCTATTGAACCGAACTAAATGAGGCAGGTGGGAAAGCACACTAATTCTTCTCCGTTTTTAGTGTATCTCTGTGGCAGAATTATAGTGCCACAAACTGGTCTGGCATGTATACTAGAGGTGGTTTTCAGTGGTTTCGTGTGTACGCAGATATTTATTGAGGAGACACCGTGATTATGGATGTTTTTAGAACAAGGGAAAAAAAACATCGGATAGGGAAAGCTCTGGCTTTGTGTGGATGTGGCCTGGCTCTAGTCCTGGTTCCACTCCACAGACCTGGCCCTCTGCCCTATCCCCTGGTCCTCCACTCCACCTCCCTCCTTGACGTATGGTTGTGTTTGGAGCATCTGGAAGCCGCTCCTTTGATCTATGTATCGATCAACAGCTGGACTGCCCAGGAAATCAACCAGAGGGCACTCCTCCCAAGGACACTGTCATTCCACCATGAACTACATTTCCCAGAATCTTTCGCCTGGACTCATTATCTCTGATTAGTTTCAGATGTTTCTCATTTTCCCTTGTTAACTTTGTCTATATTTACCTGGTTTATTCGTTTACCCATTGCAGAAATCTTGTATGTGGCCACGTTTACACAAAGCCGGGTATTTAGCGAAACAAATAATTTCCCCCTCTCCATTTTCAAAAATAACATCGTTCACACACCCGCATAAATACGCCGTCGAGCGCCATCATAACTATCCCAAACCTATTGGCGGCAGTGTAGGGGTTAAGGATAAAGCCATGCAAGCCAATCAGAATCCTCAGAATCGACATGATTGAAACTAACACGCTGTTTCTCCCAGTTCACACGACAACATATAACTGGCGTTTTCAGAAATCTCCACTTAATCAAATAATCATTTGTGTGATAAAAACGGGGTTTCGTGTAAACGAGAGGCCAATCCGCTGGGAAATATCTGCGTTTTCCCTTTCGTGTAAACGGGGCCTGTGTCTCCACTGCATTTCTGAGTGCTGTCTTTGGTTTTTCATATTCATGGGTTTTGACTTTCTGCCCAGTCCCTTTGTATTTCTCTGTTTTCCCTCTGCCCTGCACTCTGTTATTGTATGTACTGTTTGCCCGTTTTGAAATTATCCTTTTTTTTGGATTACCCTGAAATAAACTATTGCATTTTGATCCTTAACTCCTGTGTCTCTGAGCAGTTCATGACAAGGATAGTCGTGTTCAGTTATTTACTTACTCATTAAGACTTTAGCTTCATTAGCTTTGAGTCATGTGAGTAACTGAATAATAAGGGCTAATTTGTTCAGGAACAAAGCAAGTGACTGACTTTATAGCCGTTTCTCAAACAAAAGGGTGCATCCTAGTGAGTCTACATCTTTTCTAGACTGAGTCTAAGGCGGGTACACTGGAATCCTCTGCTTTAAACACCAGCATGAGATTGTCAAGTAAGTCCACAAAGCAACATCAGAAATGTTTCCACAAAAAATAAATACATTTGGGGAAAATACTTTATATTAAATAATTTTAATGCAATACAACGAATGATGTTAAATGGTTTACCAGTGGTTTACACCATGGGCATCTTTGGATGTTTTTCACTAGCAAAAACAATATGAATGAATGAGGCATTTATATGTACACCCAAAGCGTTTAATAATCTCCTCAACACCACCAGTGTGCAGCATCCACTGATGGTAGCCACAGTACAACGGCACCAGTGCACTCACCACACACCAGCAGAACATATACAGTGGTCAACATTTGAATTGGATCAAAACCTTTCATCAAAGTTATCCATGAATTTTGAACAATACCCGTTCCTGTCTTAGGACAACTTAACATTTGAAGGGTCAGTTTTAAATGGGGTTATTGTGGTGCAAATGATCCACTCATGAGAATTTATATTTTACTGAACAACTGTCTGTAAACTCTTTTAGAAATTAGAGTGGGACAGTTTCCACAGAAATTCATATTTTACTTAAGTATTTTACTTATAAAATACTTTGCAACAAGTAATGCAACACCGGTTATAGGCCCACACAAAAGGGCAACTCAGCAGTTACTTATGTAGACCTACAGTACAGTTAGCAAATATGCACAGTGTTTACATTGTTTATCTAGTCAAGCAACCGTCACAGTGACAGTCAAATTTAACATCTTGGACAGTTTTTGGACAGCCAAGGCATTAACTGACACACAGATACTGGTACTGACTATTTGCCTACCATTTGTAAACAGTTTAATGTCTTAAAAACAGTTCATGTGCAAATATTTGCACTACAAATTGTGCATTAATAACTTGTGGAAAAAAAAACCCATACTGGGGTGTTATTTATACATAGAAAATACTCCCAGAATCCACAAAATGTGCGTACCACCATACCTCTTGATCAAACATACAGACTCCAGAATTTCATTTCCTATATTTATTAACAAGTACATCAACAAGATCCCCTTACAATTTTACAAAAAGAAAACCAATTATAATAAATAAGAATTATTGGGGATTACATACCATAGACTGAAGTTTATCTACTCCATTTAAATGCAGATTTTTGTACAACCAAAACTGGCCATACATACAAATAAAAGTGCAATCCCAAATCAAATGCAAAAAAGATAGATTCAGGCGCATTTACATGGTCAAGTAGCAGGGTTCTTCACATACAAGAAACAAAGGAAAAAGGCCATTTTAATGTCAAATTAAAAGTAATCAATGCAGCCATTTTTTTTCTACAAGCAGTGATTCAAGCAATATTAGCCACTGGAAATAAGACTCATAGACAAGACCAAGTCACCCAGAGGAAGGCAAAACGCATCTGGAGGAAAGAGGTATGAAGAGCAAGATTAATCCATAGAAGTAGACATTCACTTACAATCAACATTAGACCGACACTGTGGGTGGAGTTTGAGTCATCCATAAAGAACTGAGTGGTTGGTGAAAAGGTCGAGTACGTCTCAGATAAGCACGGGCACTTTAATCTCAAACTATAGAAAGATGTGTGTTGTGTGTCTCAAGATGTGTCTCAAATGTGTTGATGTAAAGTAAATGGGGTCAACGGAGACTGACTTTAGCCTGTAAAGAGAGACAACCATCCTAACGTGTTCATAGGAACCAAAGAAACGTCATTCCTCTCGGTCGGAGTGGAGCGAAGAGAGCAGGATTGACTCACAGGTCACAGTCGTCCGCTGCCTACTCTCTGTGGAAGGGGACGCTGCGCCGCCCCTCGGCCCCGACGCCCTCGGTAACTCCCCCGAAACCCACGGCCTCTCAGATACCGGCCCGGCACGCCGAAGGTCTCCACGTTCAGCTTCCTCTCCTCAGCCCATGTGGTGCGTCTGGGGGAGGAGAAACAAACTCACTGACGAGCAGCGCTCCTGCTAGAAACAAGAGGACGGGTCATACCTCGACTTGAGCTCGGACGAGATGTTGTCAAAGAAGCACTTTGCTTTATTGTAGAAGCACTTCGGCCCGAGCCAGATCCTCTTTAACGGCGTTCTCAGGCTTTTCCTGCTCTTTATCGCTTTCCTCCAGGGTCACTTTAGGCTCTGACAAAGCAAATACACCGGAATAAGAGAAAGGTGAATTCTGCAGGGTGGATTTAAGAGACCTTCAAGTGCCTGTGCAGGGGAAATACCTTCAACATTGAGCTGGTCTTCAATCTCCTTCTCCACATCATCTTTATTGAACTGAGCATTTGCAGTTTCAAAATCAAAGTCCGATTCAGAACTGCAGTGTGCTGGGCTTCGTGTTCCCTACAAGGATTTGACCTCGACCACGGTTCCTGGACCTTCGAGTTCCTACAAGACACCTCATGTTCACAAGGTAGTCTACATCAACAGTGTCATTAAAGAACAGTGTCCTCACCTGGTTTCCTCCTACTGGTTGGAGGCTTGTTCTCGTCATTAGCTTGACTCTGTCCCTTCAACACACCCTGCTGTGCAGCTGAATCACCTCAGAGGAAGGAGAAAAAACATCTTTTTGAAACACACAAGCAGGTTCCCTAAAGAGCAGGTCAACCCAACCATCCGTCACAATACACGTCTCCTCTGGAAATATGTCATGAGTGGACCAGTGAAGTTCAGAGTTTGTTCAACGTGTTCAAGTGGGCATGAAGACCACAAGCGTTTTAAGACTAGTTTACTAAAATGGACACTTAACTAGTGTGTGATTGTGGCCAAGCGTGTATCCCGTCAGGAATCACACACAAGAGGTCACAACAGGAGGAAAATATAAATACCCAGCTGAGAGGAGTGTGTTGACAGTGTCAGGGATACCCAGCTGAGAGCTCAAGGTGTGTGTGAAGGACTCACTGCTGAAGGCTCTCTGTGCTGCTCGACCGCCCCGCTGCGCTCGGCCCATCTCTCCTGCTCCGCTCAAACCCTTCAGTGGGGCTTTCTCTGCGGGAACAGTCTGAACCGCCTGCTCCACCATAGGACCCCTCCGCACCGGGACCCCATGCAGACCTGAGCCACAACACACACACAGTCTGTCTCAGTGCCGCTACGCACTGCTGGTTGAGGCACACACACACACTCACCGAGGCCCAGGGCCGCCTGCGTACTGCTGGTTGAGGAGGGAGCTGGCCGCCAGCTGGCTGTAGGAGGGTAGCATGTTTCGTAGGGACTGTATCCGCCCTGCGACCCGTAGTGAGCGGACGACGTCCGACTGATGACTAACGAGAGGAAACAATCAGCGCTGCGACTGAACGAGCTGAGGACACGTGACCAGAGTTACGCACACACACACATACCTGAACGATAGCAGGGTCCTGAGGAAGACCGTGGTGGATCTTCAGAGGCTCACACACCGTGATGTCCTTGATGTCACTTCCCCTGAAGATGATGTACTCAAACACCTCGTCCCTCGGGGGCACAGGCCGGTCCGTCGGTCGCCCCTCGGTGCCGAAAGACCTCACTGACAAACACACACACACGGCAGTGAGACGCTGCTGAAGCTAACGTGACCTGCAGGCCTGTCATGAGCGGTGTCTAAACACTCATTCCTATAGTGGACAGGGAAATAGCTCTCATTTGGACCGATTGGGTCCTATTGAAGTCCATTATATGGAGAAAATCCTGGAATGTTTTCACCAAAAACCTTAATTTCTTCTTGACTGAAGAAAGAAAGACATGGACATCTTGGATGACATGGGGTGAGCAAATTATCAGCAAAAGTTTTTTTAAGTGAACTATTCCTTTTAAGAAACTCCCAGTAATGACGTCTGAGAACATGTGACACGTTCTTGGTTTAATAACCGTTTATTTGATTTAATTCCATTGAAGAGAATAGGCTCAAAATTCGTTTGTTTTTTAAAAGTATGATGAGCATGTTGGACGCGTATTAATGAATTCCTTTAAAGCTGATAATAGTTTAACACTTTGACAGGGGGATTCTGTTAGATGAGCAGATGCTGTGTGTGTGTGTTATCTCCACGCTCACCTTTCGCCAGGGCCACGGTCGAGTTATCAGTGTCGATAGTGTATAATATTCCCTCATAGCGAATCTGCGCTTTGGAGATCAGACTGATCTTACTGCCGATGTAAGGAGTGCCGCTGCTCATGGCGTCAGATACACACTCTCACACACACAGACTGAATCACGCGAACACCTGCAGCATGACGAGCTGTTACTGTAGTAAGAGAGCAGATCCTGGTCAGTGTGATTTATAGAGAGTCTCTCCCGCCCTCGGCTGTCCTGCTGACCTGCCGCACCTGCGCCGCATCACACACACCGATCACTGATCACACACTGATCACACACACCGATCACTGATCACACACTCCGCAGAACTAATACAGCGCACTTCGAGCAGAAATCGCACATTGGCTGTTTTTATTATTATATTACAACACACATCGATGAAACGCCAACTTTGTGAGCTTTGAGAAATAAGCAGATGTAGTAGACCTATAAAATTATTATAAATAGGCTATTATTTGATAGTAATTTTTATAAGTGTCTAAATAAACATTAAATAATTTGTATAAACTTAACGTTCTTTTAAACTAAAACATACTTATCTAACTGATATATTTTGTAAAACTGAAAATTGTTAATTGTATCCACGTCATCAACGCTTCATGCTCCACTCCAGTAGGTGGCGGAAATGGGCGACAGCTGACTTGCTGAAGAAGAAGACGAGGAAGAAGACTGTCATTTCAGTTCTTTTGCGGCTGTGATTATTAGTATTTTGTATTAATGGTTAAGATTATTTTATTGAAACCCTTAAGTTGTATTTAACGTTATGGTGGTTAGATCAAGGCACTCATCGTACCTTCAGTATTTTATAGCAGCAAACATGTTTTATAGCCGGTAACACGAGTGGAATAACCTCACCTCTGAAACTGACATGTTGTTTGAGAACAACCTGAAGCTCGTGCGCGTGTGCGGCAGGAGTGTGTGTGAAGCACTGCTCCAGCGAGCACACAAACACAAGACTGTCCCGCTGTCGGAGAAGAAGCTGGTGAGTGTGTGATAGATTGTGTGTGTGTGTGTGTGTGTGTGTGTGTGAGAGAGAGAGAGAGACTGAGTGTGTGTGTGTTTGTAAGAGAGAGAGAGGCTGAGACTGACTGTGTGTGTGTGTGTGTGTGTGTGTGTGTGTGTGTGTGTGTGTGTGTGTGTGTGTGTGTGTGTGTGTGTGTGTGTGTGTGTGTGTGTGAGAGAGAGAGAGAGAGATTGTGTGTGTGTGTAACTTAAGACAGACAGAGAGAGAGACTGAGTGTGTGTTTGTAGAGAGAGAGAGAGAGGCTGAGACTGTGTGTGTGTGTGTGTGTGTGTGTGTGTGTGTGTGTGTGTGTGTGTGTGTGTGTGTGTGTGTGTGTGTGAGAGAGAGAGGGGGAGAGAGATTGTGTGTGTGTGTAACTTAAGACAGACAGAGAGAGAGACTGAGTGTGTGTTTGTAAGAGAGAGAGACTGACTGTGTGTGTGTGTGTGTGTGTGTGTATAAAGTCCTGTTCACACTACAAGCAACTTTGTTGCTGCTGGTGGTTGTTTTACTACAAAATGTTTTATATATATATATATATATATATATATATATATATATATATATATATATATATATATATATATATATATTTTATTAATTAATTTAAGTTACAGTGGAATATTTTCATCGGCATCTCACGATTTTCGGGGCAGTTGAGTTCCCAAGCACAATGCATGATGGGATACTCTCCGAAGCGGTGTGGGTTTAGTGTGCATTAAGAGCACGGCACTTTGGCATTTTTAAGACATGGGACAGTCTTGCTCCCTTTCTTCCTGTCTCGTGTACGCGGTCTCAAGTGGCCGCAAGTGTGGGTGTTTTGGACAAGGCAACACACACACGCTACATCACTCATCTCCTGTTCCTCCTCAGACCCGGTATTTCGTGGACCAGCGCAGGGTGAAGGTGGTGGCAGGGCGGGGGGTGACGGAGCCTCCAGCTTCCACAGTGAGCCCTGGAAAGAGTGGGGGGGTCCAGACGGGGCGACGGAGGAGCCGGAGGAGACGTCATCATCAGAGGTACGTCATCATCAGAGGTACGTCATCATCAGAGATACGTCATCATCAGAGGTACGCCACTGAACGCTGCATTTACTCTGCTGTCACCGCCTCTGACCCATTTCGTGTAAAACAGCACGAAATGCAATGGATGCAGATGCAAATAAACTTATGCAGTGTTTTGCTTTCCACAATATTTTGAAAAGTCATCTAAAAAGTCATCAAAACATTAGTCTCTTCTGAATGCCAAAGCTAAAGGTTTGAATTCTCCTTTACTCTCATTCGCAGTGGACCGGCAGGTGAAGTCCCTGTCCTCTGTGTCTACAGTGTACCGTGGGAATGACGGAGTGGCAGGAAGCAGTAAAAACTGCTACGGACGCAATGGCAAACCCACCTACATCTCAGTGAGTTTCCCTCCGAACACACTCTAGTCACGTGACTCTGTTCACCGCAGGGTTAACGAGCAGCTCTAGTCATGTGATTCTGTTCACCACAGGGTTAACGAGCAGCTCTAGTCATGTGATTCTGTTCACCACAGGGTTAACGAGCAGCTCTAGTCATGTGATTCTGTTCACCGCAGGGTTAACGAGCAGCTCTAGTCATGTGATTCTGTTCACTGCAGGGTTAACGAGCAGCTCTAGTCACGTGACTCTGTTCACCGCAGGGTTAACGAGCAGCTCTAGTCATGTGACTCTGTTCACCACAGGGTTAACGAGCAGCTCTAGTCACGTGATTCTGTTCACCGCAGGGTTAACGAGCAGCTCTAGTCACGTGACTCTGTTCACCACAGGGTTAACGAGCAGCTCTAGTCACGTGATTCTGTTCACCACAGGGTTAATGAGCAGCTCTAGTCACGTGACTCTGTTCACCACAGGGTTAATGAGCAGCTCTAGTCACGTGACTCTGTTTCCCGCAGGGTTAACGAGCAGCTCTAGTCATGTGATTCTGTTCACCACAGGGTTAACGAGCAGCTCTAGTCATGTGATTCTGTTCACCGCAGGGTTAACGAGCAGCTCTAGTCATGTGATTCTGTTCACTGCAGGGTTAACGAGCAGCTCTAGTCACGTGACTCTGTTCACCGCAGGGTTAACGAGCAGCTCTAGTCATGTGACTCTGTTCACCACAGGGTTAACGAGCAGCTCTAGTCACGTGATTCTGTTCACCGCAGGGTTAACGAGCAGCTCTAGTCACGTGACTCTGTTCACCACAGGGTTAACGAGCAGCTCTAGTCACGTGATTCTGTTCACCACAGGGTTAATGAGCAGCTCTAGTCACGTGACTCTGTTCACCACAGGGTTAATGAGCAGCTCTAGTCACGTGACTCTGTTTCACCGCAGGGTTAACGAGCAGCTCTAGTCATGTGATTCTGTTCACCACAGGGTTAACGAGCAGCTCTAGTCATGTGATTCTGTTCACCGCAGGGTTAACGAGCAGCTCTAGTCATGTGATTCTGTTCACTGCAGGGTTAACGAGCAGCTCTAGTCACGTGACTCTGTTCACCACAGGGTTAACGAGCAGCTCTAGTCACGTGATTCTGTTCACCGCAGGGTTAACGAGCAGCTCTAGTCACGTGACTCTGTTCACCACAGGGTTAATGAGCAGCTCTAGTCACGTGACTGTTCACCGCAGGGTTAACGAGCAAGCTCTAGTCACGTGACTCTGTTCACCACAGGGTTAATGAGCAGCTCTAGTCATGTGACTCTGTTCACCGCAGGGTTAATGAGCAGCTCTAGTCACGTGACTCTGTTCACCGCAGGGTTAATGAGCAGCTCTAGTCACGTGACTGTTCACCACAGGGTTAACGAGCAGCTCTAGTCACGTGACTCTGTTCACCGCAGGGTTAATGAGCAGCTCTAGTCACGTGACTGTTCACCGCAGGGTTAACGAGCAGCTCTAGTCATGTGACTCTGTTTCCCGCAGGGTTAACGAGCAGCTCTAGTCATGTGACTCTGTTCACCACAGGGTTAACGAGCAGCTCTAGTCACATGACTGTTCACCGCAGGGTTAACGAGCAGCTCTAGTCACGTGACTGTTCACCACAGGGTTAACGAGCAGCTCTAGTCACGTGACTCTGTTCACCACAGGGTTAACGAGCAGCTCTAGTCACGTGACTCTGTTTCCCGCAGGGTTAACGAGCAGCTCTAGTCACGTGACTCTGTTTCCCGCAGGGTTAACGAGCAGCTCTAGTCACGTGACTCTGTTCCCCGCAGGGTTAATGAGCAGCTCTAGTCACATGACTGTTCACCGCAGGGTTAACGAGCAGCTCTAGTCACGTGACTGTTCACCACAGGGTTAACGAGCAGCTCTAGTCATGTGACTCTGTTTCCCGCAGGGTTAACGAGCAGCTCTAGTCATGTGACTCTGTTCACCACAGGGTTAACGAGCAGCTCTAGTCACGTGACTCTGTTCACCGCAGGGTTAACGAGCAGCTCTAGTCACGTGACTCTGTTCACCACAGGGTTAACAAGCAGCTCTAGTCACGTGACTCTGTTCACCGCAGGGTTAATGAGCAGCTCTAGTCACGTGACTGTTCACCACAGGGTTAACGAGCAGCTCTAGTCACGTGACTCTGTTTCACCGCAGGGTTAACGAGCAGCTCTAGTCACGTGACTCTGTTTCCCGCAGGGTTAACGAGCAGCTCTAGTCATGTGACTCTGTTCACCACAGGGTTAACGAGCAGCTCTAGTCACGTGACTCTGTTCACCGCAGGGTTAACAAGCAGCTCTAGTCACGTGACTCTGTTCACCACAGGGTTAACGAGCAGCTCTAGTCACGTGACAGTTCACCACAGGGTTAACAAGCAGCTCTAGTCACGTGTCTCTGTTCACCACAGGGTTAACGAGCAGCTCTAGTCACGTGACTCTGTTCACCGCAGGGTTAACGAGCAGCTCTAGTCACTTGTCTCTGTTCACCGCAGGGTTAACGAGCAGCTCTAGTCACGTGACTCTGTTCACCACAGGGTTAACGAGCAGCTCTAGTCACGTGACTCTGTTCACCACAGGGTTAACGAGCAGCTCTAGTCACGTGTCTCTGTTCACCACAGGGTTAACGAGCAGCTCTAGTCACGTGACTCTGTTCACCGCAGGGTTAACGAGCAGCTCTAGTCACGTGACTCTGTTTCACCGCAGGGTTAACGAGCAGCTCTAGTCATGTGATTCTGTTCACCACAGGGTTAACGAGCAGCTCTAGTCATGTGACTCTGTTCACCGCAGGGTTAACGAGCAGCTCTAGTCATGTGACTCTGTTCACCGCAGGGTTAACGAGCAGCTCTAGTCACGTGACTCTGTTCACCACAGGGTTAACGAGCAGCTCTAGTCACGTGATTCTGTTCACCGCAGGGTTAACGAGCAGCTCTAGTCACGTGACTCTGTTCACCACAGGGTTAATGAGCAGCTCTAGTCACGTGACTTGTTCACCGCAGGGTTAACGAGCAGCTCTAGTCACGTGACTCTGTTCACCACAGGGTTAATGAGCAGCTCTAGTCATGTGACTCTGTTCACCGCAGGGTTAATGAGCAGCTCTAGTCACGTGACTCTGTTCACCGCAGGGTTAATGAGCAGCTCTAGTCACGTGACTTGTTCACCACAGGGTTAACGAGCAGCTCTAGTCACGTGACTCTGTTCACCGCAGGGTTAATGAGCAGCTCTAGTCACGTGACTGTTCACCACAGGGTTAACGAGCAGCTCTAGTCATGTGACTCTGTTTCCCGCAGGGTTAACGAGCAGCTCTAGTCATGTGACTCTGTTCACCACAGGGTTAACGAGCAGCTCTAGTCACGTGACTGTTCACCGCAGGGTTAACGAGCAGCTCTAGTCACGTGACTGTTCACCACAGGGTTAACGAGCAGCTCTAGTCACGTGACTCTGTTCACCACAGGGTTAACGAGCAGCTCTAGTCACGTGACTCTGTTTCCCGCAGGGTTAACGAGCAGCTCTAGTCACGTGACTCTGTTTCCCGCAGGGTTAACGAGCAGCTCTAGTCACGTGACTCTGTTCCCCGCAGGGTTAATGAGCAGCTCTAGTCACATGACTGTTCACCGCAGGGTTAACGAGCAGCTCTAGTCACGTGACTGTTCACCACAGGGTTAACGAGCAGCTCTAGTCATGTGACTCTGTTTCCCGCAGGGTTAACGAGCAGCTCTAGTCATGTGACTCTGTTCACCACAGGGTTAACGAGCAGCTCTAGTCACGTGACTCTGTTCACCGCAGGGTTAACGAGCAGCTCTAGTCACGTGACTCTGTTCACCGCAGGGTTAACAAGCAGCTCTAGTCACGTGACTCTGTTCACCACAGGGTTAACGAGCAGCTCTAGTCACGTGACAGTTCACCACAGGGTTAACAAGCAGCTCTAGTCACGTGTCTCTGTTCACCACAGGGTTAACGAGCAGCTCTAGTCACGTGACTCTGTTCACCGCAGGGTTAACGAGCAGCTCTAGTCACTTGTCTCTGTTCACCGCAGGGTTAACGAGCAGCTCTAGTCACGTGACTCTGTTCACCACAGGGTTAACGAGCAGCTCTAGTCACGTGTCTCTGTTCACCACAGGGTTAACGAGCAGCTCTAGTCACGTGTCTCTGTTCACCACAGGGTTAACGAGCAGCTCTAGTCACGTGACTCTGTTCACCGCAGGGTTAACGAGCAGCTCTAGTCACGTGTCTCTGTTCACCACAGGGTTAACGAGCAGCTCTAGTCACGTGATTCTGTTCACCGCAGGTTTAACGAGCAGCTCTAGTCACGTGACTCTGTTTCCCGCAGGGTTAACGAGCAGCTCTAGTCATGTGACTCTGTTCCCCGTAGGTTTAACGAGCAGCTCTAGTCACGTGACTCTGTTCACCACAGGGTTAACGAGCAGCTCTAGTCATGTGACTCTGTTCCCCGCAGGGTTAACGAGGAGCTCTAGTCACGTGACTCTGTTTCCCGCAGGGTTAACAAGCAGCTCTAGTCATGTGACTCTGTTCACCGCAGGGTTAACGAGCAGCTCTAGTCACGTGATTCTGTTCCCCGCAGGGTTAACGAGCAGCTCTAGTCACGTGACTGTTTCCCGCAGGGTTAACAAGCAGCTCTAGTCATGTGACTCTGTTCACCTCAGGGTTAACGAGCAGCTCTAGTCACGTGACTCTGTTCACCGCAGGGTTAACGAGCAGTTCTAGTCATGTGACTGTTCACCGCAGGGTTAACGAGCAGCTCTAGTCACCTGATTCTGTTCACCGCAGGGTTAACGAGCAGCTCTAGTCACGTGACTCTGTTCACCGCAGGGTTAACGAGCAGCTCTAGTCACGTGACTCTGTTTCCCGCAGGGTTAACGAGCAGCTCTAGTCATGTGACTCTGTTCACCACAGGGTTAACGAGCAGCTCTAGTCACGTGACTCTGTTCACCGCAGGGTTAACGAGCAGTTCTAGTCATGTGACTGTTCACCGCAGGGTTAACGAGCAGCTCTAGTCACGTGACTCTGTTCACCGCAGGGTTAACGAGCAGCTCTAGTCATGTGACTCTGTTCCCCGCAGGGTTAACGAGGAGCTCTAGTCACGTGACTCTGTTTCCCGCAGGGTTAACGAGCAGCTCTAGTCATGTGACTCTGTTCACCACAGGGTTAACGAGCAGCTCTAGTCACGTGACTCTGTTCACCACAGGGTTAACGAGCAGCTCTAGTCATGTGACTCTGTTCACCGCAGGGTTAACGAGCAGCTCTAGTCATGTGACTCTGTTCCCCGCAGGGTTAACGAGCAGCTCTAGTCATGTGACTCTGTTTCCCGCAGGGTTAACGAGGAGCTCTAGTCACGTGACTCTGTTTCCCGCAGGGTTAACGAGCAGCTCTAGTCACGTGACTCTGTTCACCGCAGGGTTAACGAGCAGCTCTAGTCACGTGACTGTTCACCGCAGGTTCCTCTGGGCACGGCTGTGAAGGAAGCGGGCGAGTTGCTGGCAGACCTCTCTCTCCACGAGCAGATGTTCACCCTGGCGTACGGAGGGGCCGGCGGGAAGGGGAACCGCTTCTTCCTGTCGAACGAGAACCGGGCGCCGATGACGGCTACGGCAGGAGAGAAGGGCCAGGAGCGAGAGGTTCAGCTGGAGCTGCGCACCATGGCTCACGCCGCACTGGTCAGAGCACACGCCTGTATTGCCTTTCATATGTACATACATTTATACATGCATACATAGTTATATACATAATACATATATACGGGGTGTGAAATAAGACACCATTGCATAGTTTTAATTGTTTTTATTTTAAATGAATTGTTAAATAAAGTACTTTGATGCTTAATTTTATTTACATATGACCTTTAAAGGAATCCAAAAGTAATCAGATTGCATTATTTTAATAATGTGGTGCTTGGATTAAGTTATTGAATACTTTTTTATGAACCATTGTTTAACTGTAATGGAATACAAGTAACCCTCCCAACCCTGGCTGTTGATTGTTTCTGTTTTCTGAGCAGGTCGGCTTTCCAAACGCAGGCAAGTCCTCTCTGCTGCGAGCGATCTCTAACGCCCGGCCGGCTGTGGCCCCGTACCCCTTCACCACTCTCAAACCTCACGTGGGCATCGTCCAGTACAGAGACCACGAGCAGGTAGCAGGTGAGTGTGTGTGTGTGTGTGTGTCTTTAACAGTGCAGATCTCCTGTTAAAGCTTTCTCTCTCTCTCTCTCTCTACTGCAGTGGCGGATATTCCCGGGCTGATCCCCGGAGCTCATCTGAACCGTGGGCTGGGTGTGTCTTTCCTGCGGCACATTGAGCGCTGCCGTGTCCTGCTGTATGTGCTGGACATGTCGTGTGCGGAGCCCTGGGTTCAGCTCCAGCAGCTGAGCTTCGGAGCTCGACCAGTACAGCCCTCAGCTCTTCCTCAGACCGCACGCCATCGTGGCCAACAAGATGGACCTGCCGGGGGCCAGGAGGAGCCTGGAGGCCCTGAGGAGCCGCGTCCCGCTCACGGTCATCCCGGTGTCTGCACTGACCGGGGAAAACACCGCCAGAGCTGGTCCTGCACCTGCGGCGGATGTACGACAGTGGACTCGCATAGCAAGCATCTGCCTCCTGCTCATCACAGCACACACAGGTTTCATCATCCGATTCTCACACACACACACGTGTGGCTGTTACCAGAATCAGAGAGCGGAACACCATGCAGGTTACACATGTGCAGTTACTGTGCTCACAGTCTTACATATGCATCGTCATGAAGAGCAGAGCTGCTGCGCCGGGGTGTTTCACACACTACAGGAAGGGAAGGGATAGTGTGTGTTCATCATCGCTGAACAAACCCGGTTCCTCTTCATGTCGGCTCTCGCCTCTTTACTTCGCACTGCTGGAGCTGCTTGAACAAGTCTGCAAAAAAGTATTTTGTATTTCATGTCCTTTTGTTTTTCATAACTAATAGAGTAAATCTATGTTGAAAAGCCATAAACTGAGGTTTGAAATAAAATAGTGTTGTCAAAATATTCGGTACTTCGGTACCAAGTCGGTACTAAAAAAATTTAAACGTCACGGTACCAAGTGCCAGTGGTACCGAATACCCGGTCAAACCCGGATCTGGATGCGCATGCATGCACGAAGGGCGTGAAGTTGCGTCCTCTTCATGAAAGCAGCGGCGCTGCTGATTTTTTATTTCTAGAAAATATTCACCTGACTAAAATTGCACGTCACTCTTTACATTTTTGTCGTCTTCTTGGCGCTGGCTAGGCAGAACTGCGGATCATACCACACAAGTCTTGTACATGGCCATTCAGCACATAGTTATAGGCATAAGATTTATATTCCCTATCAGGTAGGTGTAGTAAGTCAGGCCACTTAACCGGAGGTCACGTTAATGTTAATCCTGTCAGATCCTCAATGAGTGTACAAGTCATTCAATCTGGTCTGCGTCCGTTAAAAATAACTTTTGCAAATAACAATCGTGGTCCTGGACAGTGAGTGACCTTGCACATTAAGAGAAGAATTGAATTTTCTCCAGTCATTGTTAAAAACAAGCTTACAAACCTTGCAGACATTACGTTCATGAAGCGGCCAAAGTGATCGTACTGCCACCACCTCGGCTCTGCCACATAAAAATGTAACCATGTTTACCAACTGAAAAATGGTCTACAGGACGACCCGCTGCTCAGACGACTGCTGTATCACGACCACTGCAGGACGGCCCCTGGGCCCGACCGTCTGGAGGGCGACCTCGCTGTAGCCTCGAGCCACCGCTCAGCTCGGGCCGCTGGGAGGATCGGACTGCTGTAGCTCGAGACCCTGTAATACGACCACTGTATCACGACCACTGAACCGAGCGCGACAGCTTTACCCTAAAGAGGTCTTTACCGCTGGAGTTTCAACCGCCTAGCTCGACGCTGAATACGACCGCTGAGGTATCAATGTGAGCCTCAGTCCTTGAAGGTTTTAACCGCTATAATTACTGCTGAAGCTTTACGCTGTATATTACCACTGAATCAATCAACCATGCAGCTTCAACGCCTAGCTTTACCGCCTAGCTTTACTTTGTGTACTTTAGTTGTGGTAGTACGTTGTGGAATATGTTGCGCAGGATTACGTTGCTGTAGGCACGACTGTGTATATCACTGTATATTGGTACTTGCAGCACGACTTGTGGAGCTTTAACTTGTGGTATATCAACTTGCTAATACTGAAGTTGCCTATATTGACTGTGCAGGTATCAACTTGCCTAATAATTGTAGTTGTGCAGCACGACTTGCGCAGCAATCAACTTGCTGTAATACGACTTGTGAGCAATGATCTTGCTGTAGCAATGATCTTGCCTAGGTTGAACTTGCCTAGCATGATCGCGCAGTTCTAACTTGCTGTAAGGCAATCAATTCTTGCCGCAAAGCTTTATCTTGCCTATATGATCTTGCGCAAAGCTTGAGATTGCCGAATATGATCGCGATCATCAACCATGCAGGATTATTGCCTAGGTATCAACTGCTGTAGTTTGATCGCCGAGGATGACGATTAATCAATTAACCATGAGCATGATTGTGGACTTTATCCTGTGGAATTTACTGCGGATTTGATTTTGCGATCATCTACCATGAGGCACTGCATTGTGACTTTACCCGCGGACTTTAGTCTGCCGTATTCATCTGCGCAAGCTCCAAATTGCGTAGCTTCATCCCCGCAGTTCTACTTGCCGTATATGATTGCCTATATCAACTCGCCTGAGGCATTGATCGCCTATATTGACTTGCCTATATGACGCTGGATATCAACTCGCCCAGAATTGACTTGCGTATATCAACTTGCTGAAGAACAATCGCCGACAGGTGATCGCCCAGGTATCAATTGCGAACCAACCCGCAGGATTGATCGCCGCAGTTCAATTGCCAGGATGATCGCGCAAGTTCGGTATTGCGTAGTTGATCTTGCCGCAGGGTGATCGCCGCATTGGTCGCCTATTATCAACCATGCAGCGGGTCGGGTTGCGCAGTTGATCGCGCAAAGTTGAACCGCCGGATCAGATCTGCGCCTAGCTTCACCCGTATATCAACTTTGCCTAGGTTGATCGCGATATCAACTTCGCCGCAGGATGATCGCGTATATTGACTTGCCTATATCACCAGTATGATCGCTGAATACCACCGTATATTGATCGCGCAAAGTCCACTCTTGCTGAATATCAACTTTGCTGTAGTTGACTCTTGCTGAGGTATCAACTTGCTGACAGCTTTTACTTCGCGCAGGTTGATCACTCGGTGGCCTGGAATGTATCGCCTAGAGCGATGCGCAGCTCGAACGATCGCCGCAGGCATCGGCTCTTGCGCAGTATCGACTCTCGTGCAGCTTCACCGCCGTATATGATCGCGCATATTGACGGCGCAGTTTAACTCCTACAGGTCACTCTGGCATACAGTCGCGCAGCATCAAATTTGGCGAGCTTGAACTTGTGAATATTTACCGCAGAGAAGTTTGAACTCGCGCAGGATCATCTCGCGCAATGACTCGCGCAGCATACGGCGGAGTTTACCTCGCGCAGTTGACCCTCGCACATGACTCGCGCAGTTGACTCGCGCAGTCGACTCGTGGAGTTTACTCTTGCTGGAGGTCAACTCGCTGATACTTGACGCGTGGATATGATCGCGTATATCAGATTGCCGCAGGCATCCAGAATCGCTGCATACTGACCTATACTGGTACGGCTGGATATTGCTCGCGCAGCTTCGACTCGCGCAGTTCAACCGCCGGAATATATCAAACGTCGCCGACATCGATCGCCTGACATATCAGACGTCGCGAGGATCGACTCGCGCAGCTTTACGACTCGCTGATAGTCAGACCGTGCAGGATGCACGCTGAGGACGACCGCGCAGGATCTACGCGCAGTTTGAACCGCGCTAGCATGATCTACGCTGCAAGTCGACCGCTGCAGCGATCGACTCGCCGCAGTTTATTCTCGCCGCTGTAGCACGACGCTGCAGTCTGACTCGCCTGTAGTATCAATCGCGCAGTTTGACTCGGCTGCACAGCTCGACTCGCGCAGTGGAGCTGCTAGCTCGACCGCAGAGAATCGATGTCGCGCAGATCAGTCGCGCAGTTTATCCTCGCCGCAGCAGATCACTCGCGCAGGGCATGAATCGCCGAGTTCAGTCGGCGCAAGCTCCAACTTGCCTGGCAGCATCGATTCTCGCCGACAGGATTGCCGCAGTTTTATCTTTGCCGTACAATCGACTCCGCTGTAGCAGATGAATTCGCTGGCTTTACCGCTGTAGCTTGACCGCTGTAAGCAGCCGAAATTGCTGGTAGTCGACCGCCCGGGGTTCGTCCTACAGCGGGGCTCATAAAAGGGGGCTAAAGCCCCTGCCCCTTTTATCTCAAAATGTATTGTGCCCTTTTCTGATAATTGTAAAAATAATAATTATTATAAATATTATAATAAATAACAATACACTTACTACACATCCTTGCCACTAACAATAATAATACAAACAAATATTATATATATTTTTTTGGCGGTTTGGCAGAGAAGTGGTAGGCGGAGTTTCCTTTGCAGCGCCTCATACGCATTTAACGCACTACGCAGCAGTTCGCGCGAGTCGCTTCAAACAAGCAGCAGGTAACGTTTAATACAGAAAATTTCATTTATCCTACCAACACCATGCTACTCTAAAAGTTGCGGTAGCATGCAAGTTATTCTTAACTATAATAAAAGTATAACTCAATCCATGGGCGTCAGTTTGAAATGTGCTGGGGACAGAGACGTATTCGGAAGGGCATTTTCAAAAGTGCTGGGTACAATGATGCATTCATTCTTGACTTTTTTTCTCTTTCGAGTAGGTCATGTTTTGAAAGACAATGTCCTGTAGCTTCCTGATGTACATACATAAAAATGAGCACAAAGATGTGATATCCGGCCAAAAATGTGTTGGTTTGGGTGTAATTGGTCGTATAATGAGAGCAAATATATTGTTATTAAAGTGAGTATATATAATATATACGCCCATCATTGCATGTGTATAGTGATGGTTAAGAGGTAGAACTTTTTGCCTAGCGTGTCGGGACTCGGGAGGTTGTGGTTCTAATCCGCGCTCGTAAAGTTTTTTTTTCCCCTCATCAAAACCAATAATGTTTATCAGTGGTTGTATTGATATAATGTTTATCAGTGGCTGTATGTTTTTTGATGAGAGGAAAAAAATATACGAGAGCGGATTAGAACCCATGAGAACCAGGGACACGTTGAGTGCATTTTGATTTGTGATTTCACCGGAACGAATCTCTGCAACGGATTGCAGCCCTATTCGCACGGGATTTGTATTATCTGGTGACCTGTAGTAATTTGTAATAATTGCGGAGTTTGTCTGTGATCTTAATCCCTGTGCGAATCGGCCATGTTTGTAATTTGTAAAGTAATAATTCCCCCGCAAATTACCTACTATATTTCGCCGAACACCGAGGTCCTGTGATGATATTAGTCCCGTGCGAATTGACATCTCGACTCGATCTCAGACGCATTCTGATTGACAATGTCATTTGTTTTTATCCAAGGAATAAAAGTGCAAGAGGAAATACATCTAGTTAAATTAAATCTTAAGTCCATGTCCAACTCTAAATGTATTTGATTTAATAGTAATGCTTAAGGTTCATTTGTTCATTACTCATGAACTAACATGAACTAACCATGAGCAACACATTTGTTACTGTTTATCTTAGTAAATAATACAACTGTTAATTGTTTATTCATGTTGTCACAGTCAGTGCATTAACTAATGATAACAAATACAACTTTTGATTTTAATGTTTTAGTAAATGCTGAAATTAATATTAACTAAGATTAATACATGCTGTAGTGCCCTTAGTGCCCTTTTTGGTCCCTCCGCCCCTGCCCCTGAGGGGGTCTGTGCACGCCACTGCCTTATCCCTATCAATCATCCAAAAATGTGCGCCCCTGAGAGATTTAGCAGAAGCACTAGTGAATGACGAGGAATCCCTCTTGTCTAATGCCTGAATTACTGCCATCTGGCGACGGTACCGTGTTCCACGATTCATGGAAAACAGGTTGATTGATGGCCAGCAGGTCTGGTTATCTTAAATTAGACTTATTTGCTTTACATTATTGTTTGTATCAACTGTGATTTTTTAAATGTCTGTATGAGCTTGCTGAAAACTACTTTAACAAAACAACTTACAACACCACATCCTCGTATTTTAACCGTAGGCTAACTTATGAACTAGAGTTAGTTATGTAGTGTTGACGATTATTATAATGTTAATTTTGACGATTTTGAAAAGAGAACATACTGTATGAGCAAAGATGTTGCTTGCAGTGGGTGAACCTTGAGTGTGTGTAGATTGTGTTTGTGTACTTATTGGTTGTTTCGATGTGTGTTGTTTGCATTATGGCATCAGTGTGTGTGGAGGGTGTGGTTTCCTGGGTCAACATATTATATCCTGGAACAACCGTCCATAAATTATAGGTGAATATATGGACTGTTGGACTCATATCCCAAATTATAGGTGAATAATACTTTTATAATGATAGGTGAATAACACTGATGTAGAAGCATCTAATCCTGGGCCTGGCAGGCGGGTCACGCGCACTCCGACCCCATAGGAGCCTCTGCGGGTTACGCGCACTCCAACCCCACAGGAGGCGCTGCGGGTCACGCGCACTCCAACACCACTGTAGGCGCGAAGGGACAAACTCTCGGTTTCTGACACATGCGCGCGGCGGCTGGAATCCACCGAAAGTGTGTCGGGTTTTATATGAACGGTTTAGTGATGGATAAGCGGACTAAACGGCCGAGGGAAGATGAAGAGCGTGTTGTCGAGGTGAAGCAGGTGTGTGACGGAGAGTTTTGGCGCTGGGACGCCGATGAAACGGTGGTGTTTCTGCGGAGAGAAGGACTCGAGCAATGGGAGCAGAAATTCAGAGGCAAGTAACTGTCCTCAACTCATCAAGATCAGCCTAGACTTCAGTGACAGGACAACAGTTCTTCACACCAGATCCAGTGCATAACAGTCCAGTCCTTTTATGAAAAAGGGTTGAACAAATTGCAACAGAAGCAAACTCAACTGATTTTGTATCCTCGATATCCGGATAACAGTAAAATACTTAATACTTACTGGAACCCATAGGCGACCCATGAGCAGTAACATATGGGAAGAAGTACTTCAGAAAGCAGTCTTTATTATTGATTATATGACAGAGATGGGCTCTGGTTGTGGAGGACAGGAGACACGGGTCAGGACAATGCAGAAACACTAAGCTAGGTAAAATAAAAGTGAATCAAATTAATCCATGTAACATTAGGAGAAACAATAGGAACATAGTTGAGTGGACCTTGAGTGAATGAGCTGCATCTTGCCCCGGCTTATGGTATTTATATTTTTGTTATCATTTTATTTGCATATAGCCTATAATATAATATGTGGCTGTACGGGCTGTTGAGATACCAGTATCATAATTGTGTTATTGTAAAAAAGTTTAAATTAATAAAAATAAAAATAAAAGATTTATTTTTTGCAAATTAGCACATGCATAATTAGATTATGCACTGTTTGCCCATGTTAACAATGGGAAAAAAACTTGTAATACATGTTTTGTTTGTCTTGATGTAAGTAAACTCGAGTATAAGTAGAAAAGTAATTTTCATGATGTTATCTAAAGGTTAAATCTGTTTTACCCTATTCACGTGAGAAACAGAATGAATAGGCGTATGAATATAGTAGTTTTCAGTAAACTTCCCCAACTGGGATTCTTCTGGGCTTTTCCCCTTACTCAGGATATATTGAGGATACAAATCAGTTGAGTTTGCTTTGTGTCAGTGTGTTGTAGGTTGACCCCATGTTGACCCCTCACTTCTGTTAGTTCATTTAGGCTGGTTTCATTGTGATTTCTCTCTGCGGTTTTTTTTTTTAGAGTAAGGAAATAAAGTAATGGTACATTTCCAAACAAGTGTGCAAACAGATGCAGTAAACAGATAAACTAGAAAGTCATTTACAAAACAGTTCAAGTGATAGAAATGAACATACATTTAATTATTTTGTTTTAGAGAAATAACATTAAACTTCAAAAAATAAATGCGTTAAACAATAAAAATTTGATAACAAAAAAAAAATGTGTAAAAAAAATGATATTCAGAAAATCAGGAGGTAACCCTTATAATGAAACCATAGGCTTATTTTTTTAATCAACACATCAGTTTTAGAGGCTTCTTGTTAAATGATGAACAGAGAGTCATGAGTACTTTAAATCCACACAGAAAAGCCTAAAGTTGGGCTCAGAATCAGTTCTGGAGATGAATCTGGACACAGAGAGATATCAGTATAACCTGCAGTCTCCGTCCCAGATCAACTGGACATTCATATCAAACATAAAGAGTTTGTTTGTAAGCAGAGGAAATACGCACCTACTTCTTCCCAGAGCTCCTTTGCATAATCATTTTCAACAATCACGTGTGGTGTCGTTTCAAGGATAGAGTTGCCCTTACATTTAAGGAGAGAGTTACAGAGTTACAATGATAGAAAATATGCAGATTATAGGCTGTAAACATTCACGAGTCATGACAGCTGTTATACTTGTCCATGCTGGAAAATAATCATGAATTATGTAAATAATGTTAATAGCACGGCCATTCAAAACCAGGGTCTACCATGTGGATAGTTAACCTGTTAACCTTCAGCTCCACAAGGGGGCTCACAGCTGAAAATGACATACCTGGATAAAAATAAATACAACTCCTGAGAACAATGTACCACAGTCACAATTAAGGTATCTTTGGAAAGAAGACAGTTGGGACTGCACTAACAATCAATCAGAGTTGATAATGCTCTAACAGAAAAAAAGTTATAAAAGTTGAAGTGCCTCAAAAAAAATGTGCGCTACAAATAATGTTTTATTATTTCATGTACAAATATATAAAAATAGACCTGGAGTAATTCAGATACCTAAAGGATTGAAAGCCACAAGTCTCATCAGTTTATATTTTAAATTTGAGGAAGATATAATGAATAATGGGGTTCCTGCAAACTTTTTTCCAAGACTATGTCAGTTCCCTTTCTCCCTCCCCCTGCCTGAGGCACATCCCCAGAAATGACATGCCCAAACTAAAATATTTGCAGTTGCTGAACTATTTGCACTACTTGCACAATTTAGACATATTTAAAAAGAAGACACTTTATAGTGTATTACCCAAATGTTAAAGTTGAAAAAAACTTACACAAACAAAAAGTTATAGAATGTAAAGTGTCTTGAAGATAATTTATACTATGTGTAATATTTTACAATTTCATGTAAAAATAAATGAAAACAAACCTGGAGGAATCCAGTAAGGTAATTGATTGAAAGACACAAGTCTCATCAGTTTATATTTCAAATTTGAGGAAGATATTATGAAAAATGAGATTCCTACAATATTTTTTCCAAGACTATGTCCAGGTACCAAGAAACCTCCTTGGATACATCAAAAAACCTAATGACCAAATGTTATGGAGGGCACAGCAAGCTATTTCAGTCAATTCATAAAATAATTCAATTATAAAATAATACACACAACCATTAGACTTTATGTAAGTGATTTATTTGCACAACAAAACAAAACATATATACGTTAATTGCATAAGTAAAATATTATGAAATATATATATATATAAAAAAACGGAGCTTCTTTACCATAGAAAATAAAAAAACAATATAAATACTGTACTTTGTTGGCTTCATATATTGCTTTAGTCCATTCCCACCTTTTGATGCCACCATCCTCTTGTCAATGGCAATGTTCTGAAAAGGATGGAAAAAGTGAGGAAACAGAGCTTGCATCTCTTTTCTGCTCGTTGGCTGGTGCTTGGACGCCATTCTTCGCCAGTCTCTGTCGCATGGGAAAGAATGGAAAGATAATTAGCACTGCATGTGAAGTAAATAATTCTTTTTAGTATTTATATAGTTGGCCATTCATGAAACAATCAAACTGATGGGCAGTCGTTTAGACAGCATTCGTACTAAAGCACATCCATTCAATCAATCAATGGCCCTTGATGACCAGTGATATAGACAGCATTCATATGGATGACCAGACATAGAACCAACAATCACACTGATGGCCGGCCATTCAGACAGGAATATGCCATTTTGATAGCATACAACTCCTTCCTATTTATCTCTAGCACATATTTTCTGCAATTCTTTCCACCAATTTCTGCATTATATAAATACATATGTACACAACGTATACATTTTTACAATATAACATACATCATAATTACAGTACAAAGATTTGCATTTGTACTAAATTATAAATATTATGTATATTAGATTGTAAAAAAAATACAGTATACGTGCTAGGAAAAAACAAAGGAAATGTCAGTCTATTCACATCTATGAACAGGTGTCCTGCTGCCTACATCCTTTTTACACACACACCACATAGATAGATAGTGTGCCAGAAAAAAACGGCAAACAACTGCACAACCGTCCAAGGAGTATAAACATGTTACATGTTACAAAGCAACTCACCGTTATAAAATTGGATAATCTTTCTTTTCCGTCCTCAAGCCATCATCATCGCGGTCTTCTCAGTGTCTTCATCGCTGCTTCGAGTGATCTCGAATAAAACATCTTCAGCAGATAAAAACTTATTTTGACAAATCATTTTATGAAAGAATCTGCAGTCTGTAAGACGAACAGATGTTTGTTGACTTAGCTATCTTAGCCTGTTATCTTAGCTCTTAGCTTTAGCAGAGCCCGTTTAGCTCCTGTCAAAACATGACAGCGGTGGGAGTGGTCAGAGGCTGCGTCGAGAGATTAGCTCCTCAAGCGGAACGGAGAGCAATAAAACATATGTTCGCGTGAGAAATTCAAACTTCGCGGGGCATCTTTGGTATCGTGCACTGGTTGGCTACATTTTTCATCAGTCATATCATTTCGATTCTTTCATTGGCTTTCGTTGTAAAGACAGAATGATAGGATGTGCATATCATGACGTCAAAAAAATTCACTGCAGTGTTTGTATATTTTGAACTAGATATCGCTTATCTTTGTTTTTCTATGTGTGTGCGCGGTCTTAGTTTGTTTATTACACTCTAAGCAACACACCCATATAACGGTCTGCTACCGGGGTCTGTTTTCTATGTACTATTTTATTGCATAACCGAACAGTATGATACGTCACCCGGAAGAAACGCGATGTAAACAAAGAATTACCATGGATATAACAACGTTATTGTTTCTTTGGACATAAAATGCTCTATGGGATGTTATGCAGTGGACAATCAGCTTTCCATTCAATCTGGAATTTTTAGCAGTGGATGCGTGTCTGGCTCGTTATTACAAAATAATGGTGAGTACTCCGTTTTTGTTTACGTGTGTTGTTATGTGTACTGCTTACCTAAATGCAAGAAATACATTTGTTATAAGCTTTCCATCGACAAACACTGCCCTGACATCGATGCCCGATGCTTAAACCTTTAACATTATATATAGTTTGCCAAGATTAGTGATCTTCTTTAATGTTAAATCCATTCATAAACATTAAACTGGTGAGGGGGAGGGCTTCAGAGCGCCGGCGGTGGCGTGAAGGTTAAGGGGTACGATCACTGGAAGTTTTGGGCGGGAATGAAGTAAGTGTCATTTCAGTCCTGTCTGAAGTGTAAACAGCGTGCGACCATAAGATGAGATGTGTGCGTTAGAGGTCACGACCCGCACAGGTCAGCTCCAGCCTGACTAAACACACCAGCTCTTCAGGGTCTCTGCAAGCCTTCACGCTGGCTAGGGTCAGGTACGGCTTGAACTTTTAACCATTCTGATTCTGCTCATCGATAACTAATTTCGATTCCAATAAGGTACAAAGCACGTAGATATTCACATTTAGTCTCTATTATAGTAAACTGAATATCATGAATTGTCATCAGGCTGAAGAACACTTACACGCTTGCCTGTGGTTTAAAAGTACTATAGAAAAACACCTAGACTAACTTATATATATATATCAAGCATAATTAAAGACAGATAAATAATCTGTCATTAAAAAGAATAAATACAATCAGCAATCGCAACAAATAGAGTTGAACAAAAGAGACGATTGAAGTAATCAGTGTTTTAAGATTTCCAGGAACAGAAACTGTAATCAAATGTGAAATAACACTGCATTTTATAAATAAAATATACATTACAAATATAGTTACAAAAGTTATTTAGTGAAGAACAAGTGAACTTTGTCTTGTGTTGTTTGACTGGTGTTATTATAGGACGCCAGCTGAGGTGGGCAGGGCTAGTGATCCACACATGTACTGATCTACCGATGTTTTTCCCCGATATTTAAGCATAATTCGGTCTTGGGTTTTGTAATATCGGATTCCCCGATTAACGCCGCCATCTTGTGGCCATTTTGAGAATTTCACCATAGCCCGCATCTGAGAGATTAGTCAACTCTGTGCACAGGTAAAGTTTATGTTCTACTTTTCTTTAATTATGCAACTTTAATTAACATAATAGATGCAGAAATGAGATGTGAGACATAAATGCCTGAAATAGTTGCAGCATGGTTCTAAAAAATTGAGACGAACTCGTGGAGTCACGTATGCTAGGGCTAATCCGTCATGCCCTGCCCCAATGAAGACGTAACTTTACATAAATTAAATAAAACAGACATGAATGAGTGCGTGTTGAAAATAAAAGTGCTGAATTAGTTCTGTTGTATTTGCTCATCATTAGTCTGGGAAAAAAGTTTGTTCATGTTGCTTGAGCTGGGTGGATGATCAGTAATGCTCAGGACACTGAATTAAACTTTTGACAAGATTATCCTGTTTAAAACACCCTAGATTATATTATAATTTATTACATAGCAATTATTTCGCTAACACACATCTAATTATACTGCTTTGTGGAAATTAATTATTCATTATCTGCACGTGCGAGCGCGTTGAGTAGTCTAAGTTATAGTTCTGTGTGAAGTGCATAGATAAACAGTCAGAAAGCATTTCATGATCTAGTCAAAATGATCTACCGCGAAGTGCGAATTCAGTGCAGGTGCGCTCGCGAGTGTTACGAGTACGATTAGCAGTGTTAAAGGTGGAATACCTAAGATTTTTGCATTAAATATCCCAAAATCACAAGGCCAGTGTTATATATTTAGTTAAGATGATAACTTACAATATTCCAAATGTTTCAAACAATGTTTAAAATCGCGAGAAAATTTAGATTTTAACCAAGGAAACGGGGCGTGTGAGCAGGGGTGAGCTGGAGTCGCCAGTCAGTCGCGTCATATCCGCGTTACCTCGGTTTCTGCTCGTACTACGTGTAGTTCTGGACAAATGCGGAAGTTGTAGTTGTGCGTTTGCGTCTATCAAGCAACAAACGTCAGCTTGTTTCGCGCATTTGTAATGGAATGGTGCACAATTATTCTTTTCATTATTCTTCGGAATGTGAACTGTTGGCTGTAAAGGGGGTCGCACACTGCGACGAGAAGAGAGCCCGCGGCCAGCGTTTAGGACAAAGTCCAGTATCGCACACCGGACGAGAAGAGCCGCGCCACGTCTAGGACAAAGTTCAGTATCGCACACTCGGACGAGAAGAGCCTGCGCCACGCTGAGGACAAAGTCCAGTATCGCACACCGGACGAGAAGAGCCGTGCCACGCTCTAGGACAAAGTCCAGTATCGCACACTGGACGCAGAAGAGCCGTGCCACGTCTAGGACAAAGTCCAGTATCGCACACCGGACGAGAAGAGCCGTGGCCACGTCTCAGGACAAAGTCCAGTATCGCACACCGGACGAGAAGAGCCGCGCCACGTCTCAGGACAAAGTCCAGTATCGCACACCGGACGAGAAGAGCCGTGCCACGTCTCAGGACAAAGTCCAGTATCGCACACCGGACGAGAAGAGCCGTGCCACGTCTCAGGACAAAGTCCAGTATCGCACACCGGACGAGAAGAGCCGCGCCACGTCTAGGACAAAGTCCAGTATCGCACACCGGACGAGAAGAGCCGCGCCACGTCTAGGACAAAGTCCAGTATCGCACACCGGACGAGAAGAGCCGCGCCACGTCTAGGACAAAGTCCAGTATCGCACACCGGACGAGAAGAGCGCGTGCCACGTCTAGGACAAAGTCCAGTATCGCACACCGGACGAGAAGAGCCGCGCCACGCTGAGGACAAAGTCCAGTATCGCACACCGGACGAGAAGAGCCGTGCCACGTCTAGGACAAAGTCCAGATCGCACACCGGACGAGAAGAGCCGTGCCACGTCTCAGGACAAAGTCCAGTATCGCACACCGGACGAGAAGAGCCGTGGCCACGGCTCTAGGACAAAGTCCAGTATCGCACACTGGACGAGAAGAGCCGTGCCACGGCTGAGGACAAAGTCCAGTATCGCACACCGGACGAGAAGAGCCGTGGCCACGTCTAGGACAAAGTCCAGTATCGCACACCGGACGAGAAGAGCCGTGCCACGCCTAGGACAAAGTCCAGTATCGCACACCGCGACGAAGAAGAGCCGTGGCCATGGCTCAGGACAAAGTCCAGTATCGCACACCGGACGAGAAGAGCGTGCGCCACGCTTAGGACAAAGTCCAGTATCGCACACCGGACGAGAAGAGCCGTGCCACGCTGCAGGACAAAGTCCAGTATCGCACACCGGACGAGAAGAGCCGTGGCCACGTCTGAGGACAAAGTCCAGTATCGCACACCGGACGAGAAGAGCCGTGCCACGCCTCAGGACAAAGTCCAGTATCGCACACCGGACGAGAAGAGCCGCGCCACGCCTAGGACAAAGTCCAGTATCGCACACCGGACGAAGAAGAGCCGCGCCACGTCTAGGACAAAGTCCAGTATCGCACACCGGACGAGAAGAGCCGTGCCACGGCCTAGGACAAAGTCCAGTATCGCACACCGGATGAGAAGAGCCGCGCCACGTCTGAGGACAAAGTCCAGTATCGCACACTCGGACGAGAAGAGCCGCGCCACGCCTAGGACAAAGTCCAGTATCGCACACCGGACGAGAAGAGCCGTGCCACGCTTAGGACAAAGTCCAGTATCGCACACCGGACGAGAAGAGCCGTGGCCACGCTCAGGACAAAGTCCAGTATCGCACACCGGACGAGAAGAGCCGTGGCCACGCTCAGGACAAAGTCCAGTATCGCACACCGGACGAGAAGAGCCGTGGCCACGCTTAGGACAAAGTCCAGTATCGCACACCGGACGAAGAAGAGCTGCGCCACGCTGAGGACAAAGTCCAGTATCGCACACCGGACGAGAAGAGCCGCGCCACGCCTAGGACAAAGTCCAGTATCGCACACCGGACGAGAAGAGCCGTGGCCACGCTCTAGGACAAAGTCCGAGTATCGCACACCGGATGAGAAGAGCCGTGCCACGCTCTAGGACAAAGTCCAGTATCGCACACTGGACGAGAAGAGCCGTGCCACGTCTGAGGGACAAAGTCCAGTATCGCACACCGGATCGAGAAGAGCCGCGCCACGCTCTAGGACAAAGTCCAGTATCGCACACCGGACGAGAAGAGCCGCGCCACGTCTAGGACAAAGTCCAGATCGCACACCGGACGAGAAGAGCCGTGGCCACGTCTAGGACAAAGTCCAGTATCGCACACCGGACGAAGAAGAGCCTGTGCCACGTCTAGGACAAAGTCCTGAGTATCGCACACCGCACGAGAAGAGCCGTGGCCACGCTGCAGGACAAAGTCCAGTATCGCACACCGGACGAGAAGAGCCGCGCCACGCCTAGGACAAAGTCCAGTATCGCACACCGTACGAAGAAAGAGCCGTGCCACGCCTAGGACAAAGTCCAGTATCGCACACTGGACGAAGAAGAGCCGTGGCCACGCTGAGGACAAAGTCCAGTATCGCACACCGGACGAGAAGAGCTGTGCGCCACGCCTCAGGACAAAGTCCAGTATCGCACACCGGACGAGAAGAGCCGCTGCCACGCTCAGGACAAAGTCCAGTATCGCACACCGGACGAGAAGAGCCGTGGCCACGTCTCAGGACAAAGTCCAGTATCGCACACCGGACGAGAAGAGCCGCTGCCACGTCTCAGGACAAAGTCCAGTATCGCACACCGGACGAGAAGAGCCGTGCCACGTCTAGGACAAAGTCCAGTATCGCACACCGGACGAGAAGAGCCGTGCCACGTCTCAGGACAAAGTCCAGTATCGCACACCGTACGAGAAGAGCCGTGCCACGTCTAGGACAAAGTCGAGTATCGCACACCGTACGAGAAGAGCGCGGCCACGCTTAGGACAAAGTCCAGTATCGCACACCGGACGAGAAGAGCCGTGGCCACGGCTTAGGACAAAGTCCAGTATCGCACACCGGACGAGAAGAGCCGCGGCCACGCTCAGGACAAAGTCCAGTATCGCACACCGGACGAGAAGAGCCGTGCCACGCTCAGGACAAAGTCCAGTATCGCACACCGCACGAGAAGAGCCGTGGCCACGCTCAGGACAAAGTCCAGTATCGCACACCGGACGAGAGAGAGCCGTGCCGACGTCTAGGACAAAGTCCAGTATCGCACACCGGACGAGAAGAGCCGTGCCACGCTCTAGGACAAAGTCCAGTATCGACACACCGGACGAGAAGAGCCGTGCCACGGCTTAGGACAAAGTCCAGTATCGCACACCGGATGAAGAAGAGCCTGCGCCACGTCTAGGACAAAGTCCAGTATCGCACACCGTACGAAGAAGAGCCGTGCCACGCTCAGGACAAAGTCCAGTATCGCACACCGGACGAGAAGAGCCGTGGCCACGCCTAAGGACAAAGTCTGAGTATCGCACACCGGACGAGAAGAGCCGTGCGCCACGCTCAGGACAAAGTCCAGTATCGCACACCGTACGAGAAGAGCCGTGGCCACGTTAGGACAAAGTCCAGTATCGCACACCGGACGAGAAGAGCCGTGGCCACGCTCTAGGGACAAAGTCCAGTATCGCACACCGGACGAGAAGAGCCGTGCCACGGCTTAGGACAAAGTCCAGTATCGCACACCGGACGAGAAGAGCCGCGCCACGCTCAGGACAAAGTCCAGTATCGCACACTCGGACGAGAAGAGCCGCGCCACGCCTAGGACAAAGTCCAGTATCGCACACCGTATCGAGAAGAGCCGCGCCACGCTCAGGACAAAGTCCAGTATCGCACACCGGACGAGAAGAGCCGTGGCCACGTCTAGGACAAAGTCCAGTATCGCACACCGGACGAAGAAGAGCCGTGGCCACGCTCTAGGACAAAGTCCAGTATCGCACACTCGGACGAGAAGAGCGTGTGCCACGTCTAGGACAAAGTCCAGTATCGCACACCGGACGAGAAGAGCCGTGGCCACGCTCAGGACAAAGTCCAGTATCGCACACCGTACGAAGAAGAGCCGTGGCCACGCTGAGGACAAAGTCCAGTATCGCACACCGGACGAGAAGAGCCGCGCCACGCTGAGGACAAAGTCCAGTATCGCACACCGGACGAAGAAGAGCCGTGCCACGTCTGAGGACAAAGTCGAGTATCGCACACCGGACGAGAAGAGCCGCGGCTCACGCTGAGGACAAAGTCCAGTATCGCACACCGGACGAGAAGAGCCATGCGCCACGTCTAGGACAAAGTCCAGTATCGCACACCGGACGAGAAGAGCCGTGGCCACGTCTAGGACAAAGTCCAGTATCGCACACCGGACGAGAAGAGCCGTGGCCACGTCTAGGACAAAGTCCAGTATCGCACACCGGATGAGAAGAGCCGTGGCCACGTCTGAGGACAAAGTCCAGTATCGCACACCGGACGAAGAAGAGCCGCGCCACGCTCAGGACAAAGTCCAGTATCGCACATCGGACGCAGAAGAGCCGTGCCGACGTCTAGGACAAAGTCCAGTATCGCACACCGGACTGAGAAGAGCCGCGCCGACGTCTAGGACAAAGTCCAGTATCGCACACCGGACGAGAAGAGCCGCGCCACGCTCAGGACAAAGTCCAGTATCGCACACCGGACGAGAAGAGCCGCGGCCACGTCTGAGGACAAAGTCCAGTATCGCACACCGGACGAGAGAGCCGTGCCACGTCTAGGACAAAGTCCAGTATCGCACACCGGACGAGAAGAGCCGTGCCACGTCTAGGACAAAGTCCAGTATCGCACACCGGACGAGAAGAGCCGCGGCCACGTCTAGGACAAAGTCCAGTATCGCACACCGGACGAGAAGAGCCGCGCCACGTCTAGGACAAAGTCCAGTATCGCACACCGGACGAGAAGAGCCGCTGCCACGTCTAGGACAAAGTCCAGTATCGCACACCGGACGCGCACTTTCTCATCAGTATATGGCCAGCAATATTGTTATGTTTAATGACATGAAAGGAAGATAATGTCTGTTCTATGTTATGATTGTACTGTACAATTAAATACAATCGTTGCTGAGTCTGCAGTCTGAAAATTTTACCTCAGAGCATCCGTTCACTGAATGAATTGAGAATATCACCTGAAAAATCTAATAACATCAGTAATTGTCATTCAAGCAGCTGATTTCTGTAAATGAATGCAAAACTAAATGCATATTGCAGCATAGGGCGAAGTCAGGATCCATTAGCTACGATTTGACTTCAAACCCTCTCCACCATAGCTTCGTCCAGTGACTCGTACAGTAACATCTGTGATAACTAATTTACTTTTAAACCTGACTTTTCTTGCGGCTATTTCAGTTTAATGAAAAACAAGCATGTCATTAAACGCAACATTTATAGAAATCGAACTTTACCTCATCCATGACAACTAATTTTCGATTCCCGTCTGACTGATTTATCCACGGTGGAGTTGAAAACAACAGTTCCCATCATTCCGCGTTCCTCCACGTCGTCATCAAGCAAAGCCGTTGTTGTTGTTTTGAATGTAGCGCCCTCTAGTGACATGCAATCTTTTAGGTATTGCCAGCTTTAAGGTACATGTGTTTTTCTTCAACTGTTTTATGGACCTATTTCCACAGTTGAAAAACACTGATCAGATTTTATTACATTTCGGTTAGTTGAACTTTGTATCTTTCAAATTACCTATTGATCATTTGTGTATATTTACTATTAACTAGTGGCGAAGAGCAAGAGAAGATCGAATTCAGCGTGCCGCTTGAACTGAGACCTGTCAGTGATCTGTTACTAGCGCTTAAACTGTGTTTATTGTTTGCATTCGTAATGAAATGGGCTGATAATTAAAGAGCTGCATAATCTGATCCTGCTCCGTCTAGTCATGTCGGTGTCATTCTCTGCTTCGTGATTGGTCTCTGCGTTGGAACGGGCGTGAGAGCGTGTGAAGTGCCGATTGCGTGACTCATGGTGAGTTCGTTAGAGTCGGCAGCCCTGCAGATTCACTTTGGAAACGTTTGTGCGCGTGTGTGCCAAAACAAATGTTCTTGTTCATTTGCCATGTTTATGTATCTCATAGGGCTGCTGGATTATGGAGAAAATCATAATCACAAATTTTTGGTCAGTATTGAAAATCATGATTATGTAACAACATTATTTCACATGTTTTTGAGAATGTGTTGAGTTTATTCAGGGCTCCAGACGTACTTTTTTCACGAGGAGGAAGCAAAATGAAACATGCATTATTTAGGCTACTACCTTTATCTTCATTCTAAAGGTTGACATGGAATTGAGAATCTCTTCTCATGCTGCGGTCACTCGGTGGCCAAACACAGATGTATGTCCAGTGATCAGAAGCAGACACACTGTTGCTCTGTCTGGTCACCTAGCACGCTGCTCTCCAACCGTGGGAAGGTCAACGCAGCACTTGTTCAGGAAGTAAACCTGCGGATGCGTGTCAGCTGATCATGATGCGTGTAGTTAAACACATGTTAGGGGTGATGGTGTTTAGGGCTGTGGATATAGCTAAAACTATTATTACGATATATATATCATATCGTTCAGTATTTATAATTATTGAGCTTTTTTAATTATCGCACTTCTCCCGTGACTTCTACGGAACTGACAGAAGCTCCAAAGGAGAAACATATGGGATCAGGAGCTAGCGCTTACACGTGCAGGGTCCTTTCCTGAATGATCACCTCTGAGTTTGTCCTGGTGTCTGATGATGAGAGACAGCCAATTCACCTCATCCAGTAATGTTTTCATTGGAGTCATAAAGACAATGAGAAGAGAGGGTCATGATAAAATGGAGCATCACACACCGATTTCTACTAAAGATTTCAGCACCATAAAACTGTCCGATGCGCTGCTAATCCAACACACACCGTCACTACACCAGTCACCGAAGCATTTCACTGCCCTTTGCTGCACGCGTATTTTTTTCATTACGAGTCTTCTCGAATGTATGACAGCGCTGAGCCCCAACTAAAGAGGACCGCGTTAAATATCACCACAGAGGAGCCGATTGAAATGAGACAAATATTTAATGCGTGCACAATAAATGGAGATGTTCAAATAAATATAAATAAACAACAATAAATAAAGTATCTCTTGCTAGGCAGCATTTTAGCAACTAAATTAATAACTAGATTAAGACCTAACTGTTATCTATCAAAATATGTGCCCTTGTGTTTTTATTTTTATTTTATTTGTTATTTTGCTGAGAGATAAGCTATATTTGTGTGAGGAAATTTTCACAAATTTTGTGTTGTAAAAAATAAAAAGATTTCCTGCATAGGTACACATTGGAACAGCTGCTCTTCACAGTCAGGGTCAGGGACTATTTTTTTTCTAGCGGAAGGAATGTTTTTATTGATTTAACTACATGAAAGTTGCACTAATACATTGTTTTTTACTTAAATATTGTGTGGCAACCGTTTTATAAAAGCAATAAGATACTCGAGGCAAGTGCTGTATGGTGAATAAGTAGCGGCTTAAGGGGTTACTCCGCTTCGATGTAGAGCCTAACAACGCCTTGAGCCGTTACTTATTCACCATACAGCACAGCCTGATATTCTATTGCTTTACATAAGTGTGAGTTCTCCTATATCTATTTAGTTTTATAAATGGATGTGATCTGTGGTCATCACATTAAAAATAACATTTGAATATGCTAATATTTGAGTTGTGAAGAGCTGGATAAAGATGTGTGGTGTGCATGTTCCTGTTCCTGCCACACTTCCATGATTACAGTGAGTGTGACTGCAGTAAACCTGCGCTGAGTGTTGCCCGATCTGTGGACTGGAACTGGTTCATTCATGACACACGGTTTCTCCTGGTATCTAGACTCTATGTATCACTGCGCAACACTGCGGCTTTCCTATGTTGTGTTTATTTGAGCTTTCATGCATATCACACACTGGAGCGTTGTTGCTGTTCAGCGTTCGGGGACTATTTTTAAAAGGAAGGCTTTTAATGATTTTACTTCATTAAAGTTGCACTAATGCATATATTTTTACTTTAATATTTTTATTGTGTGGTAACAACTTATGTTCTGTTAGATATTTTGTGTTTTGACTACTTATATAATTATATCTCTAGGTAATGAAGATTATATTAACAAAAAAAAATCTTAAATACATATAAGGGCCCCATTGATTAGTTTTGCCTGGGCCCCAGTCAGTGTGAAACTCAATATTGACCTGCGTTCGGTGTTCTATCATGCGCGTGCACGATTGTGATGATGTAAGATGCACCCAACGGCGCGTGAACTGGCCGCACTCGAGCCGGCAGCAGACGAGCCCAGTTTACAGACACCTGTAGTTACAGCAACTGGCCACCAGGGTGAAGGGTGTGTCACTGGTTCCCAGTCGCTCCGCCTGTGGAGCTCTGCCAGTGGCGTGAGCCGTTTACTTGGACACCAGAGCCACAGCGCTCAGTGTTATCATCTGCTTGCAGAGCACGGCATAACCGGGCCAGAGCTGCCGTCTCTCACCGAGGGCTGTTGGAGAAGATGGGTATCTCGTAAGTGTTGCTTCAAATATTTTGTAATGCTACTTTATCAACAAACCGAAATCATTTAATCAAGCCTAATGCCACAGTCTGCCTGATAATGAGCTGTTGATTTCCAGTGCATGTTTTGCATAATTCAAATGGGGTGCTGTGATCAGTGTCTCGGCTCGTTTAGGCCTCTGGGGTCACGCCTGCAGGTCCTGCACTGCCTCCAGAAGCTCTGGCAGATCTCGAACAAACCCATGAAGGTGAGCCAAAGCTTTCTAACGCCTGCTGGTTAATGCTGGAGCCAGGCCTCTCCACCGGTGCTGTGTGTGTGTGTTCCAGGTGTTCAACGACCCCATCCACGGCCACATGAGCTGCACCCGCTGCTGCTCCGCTTCATAGACACGCCTCAGTTCCAGAGGCTCCGGCACATCAAACAGCTGGGAGGAGCGTGCCTGGTGTTCCCCGGGGCGTCCACAACCGCTTCGAGCACTCCATCGGGTAAGTGTTCGCTCGCCACACTCCTCGCGCTTCATGGGGCGGACGGCGCGTGTTCAGAGCTTGTGTTTGTGTGCTGCAGGGTGGGGTATTTGGCGGGATGTCTAGTCAAGGCTCTGAACGAAAGACAGCCAGAGCTCTTCATCACCAAGCAGGATATGCTCTGTGTGCAGATACGCTGGCCTGTGCCATGACCTGGGTGAGTGCCACACGTGCTCAGACACACTGCCCAGACAATCCCAGGAGTGCAAGTCACAACTAGAGACTTCATGTTCGTTAGAATCAGATGCTGAAATGATTGGTTTAAAGGAGACATTTTAATAATCAGGCACAGACCGGTTTCAGAGTCATCATCTCTCATCCTTCTTGTAATGTACGGACTTTGACCATAACCCAGGAGCAACGGCAGAGATCAGATGAGCGAGCCGTGTTCCCTAACGTCAGACATGTTAATCTCAGAGCACACACTGATGTTTTTGTGTTGTCATTACTTTATAATCAGCTTTTGTCTGTTGTCCAGGTCACGGCCCATTCTCTCATTTGTTTGATGGCCTGTTCATCCCTAAAGTTCGGCCTGGTGAGAAGTGGAAGGTGAGTGTGCGAGCGAGAGCCTGCGTGACGGCTGTGTCGAGGAAGAGCAGTCAAGTTCACTGTCGAAATATTTTCGCATGTTAAAAAATAAATACGACCTCACATTCCGTTTGTAAAAAAATGTAATCGGGTTCAATATTCGGCGTTTTTTACATGCGTAGTGAGCAGTTTGAATAGTCTTTGACAAATAAGAACCACTGAATCTGGAATATGAAAAAATGTATACGAAGAATTTTGGACTCAGTGTGCAAGAGCCTTAGTGGTGCGTTCACACTGGATGCGAATAGCGCGTCAGGTGCGAATGATTTCAATGTATGTCTGACAAGACGCGTACGTGCAGAAAAATCCTGCGGCGTGAATAAGGCGTAATGAGTGCGGTACGGTGTGCATACGACGTCGATATGCCTCATTCCGCGCGTCGAAGTTCTTGCAAATGGCGCGAATTGAGGTCTGGCACGTTTTGTACGTTACGTGCTAAATGATTTAGTTAGTGCTATTTGTGCATTCACGCGTTTACGTGAATTTGCTCTTGCCGCCCGAGGTAAAAAATCTGAACTTTGGCGTCAATTTGCCCCGTCACTGGGGGCCAACGGATTTCGGATTCTGATGCATGTGGCGTGTGTAAATTTTGCTTCAAACTTTTGTTTTACACGCGTCAGTTTCTCTCTTTAACATGCAAATTAACACAAAGTGGTCAAGCACCAAACTAGACGTGGTATAGCGTGAATTCGACGCACCACTCGAGTCCGGTGTGAACGGCACCAGACTCCTGATTTAAGGAGTCTTATATTCGTTCTTGGTATTTGGCACAGATGTAACGTGGGTCACAGATGTGAACGTCACCCTTCAGCTGATTTAGTCCCAGCGAGGCCAGCGAAGGCTTCATTAGAGCTGTCCGATTTTGAACAAAAATCCTGTTTGATTTTGAGACATAAGTGGTCATTGAATCGATTGTAAAATCAATTTAAAGTCAAACAGGAGCGCAACATCCAGGGACTGATGATTACGCCCTTGACCCGCCAACCACAGGTACAAATGATCTGAGCTTTGGCGGTGAGCAGCTGTCGATCACGAGCCAATGTGGCAGTTTCTGTGTTTACTCACTTAGCTGGGGCTCAAGTTGTGGGCTTCAGAAGTGGGCGCGGACTTAGCACAAATATGGATATTTGTGAGATCAGTGGTATATTAAACAGCATATTGCAGAATCCTGCTACGCTTCTGGCTTGCTTGAACACACAAACACACACACACACACATGTTACTATGCAACAAATATACGGATGCGGCTCACTTGCATTGAAGTTAATCAGCGAATATTGCAAGACAGTTCGTGATCCAAACACCTGCCATGTCCTGTGTGCTGTGACCTGTGACCTGTGTGCTGTGATCTGTGTCCTGTGATCTGTGATACTGTGACCTGTGTGCTGTGATCTGTGTCCTGTGACCTGTGTCCTGTGACCTGTGTCTGTGTCTGTGACTGTGACCTGTGTGCTGTGATCTGTGTCCTGTGATCTGTGTCCTGTGACCTGTGTGCTGTGACTGTGTGCTGTGACCTGTGTGCTGTGATCTGTGTCCTGTGTGCTGTGATCTGTGTCCTGTGTGCTGTGATCTGTGTCCTGTGACCTGTGTGCTGTGATCTGTGTCCTGTGTGCTGTGACCTGTGTCCTGTGTGCTGTGATCTGTGTCCTGTGTGCTGTGACCTGTGTCCTGTGTGCTGTGATCTGTGTCTGGTGTGTGCTGTGACCTGTGTGCTGTGATCTGTGTCCTGTGATCTGTGTCCTGTGTGCTGTGATCTGTGTCCTGTGTGCTGTGATCTGTGTCCTGTGTGCTGTGATCTGTGTCTGTGTGCTGTGATCTGTGTCCTGTGTGCTGTGATCTGTGTCCTGTGTCCTGTGATCTGTGTCCTGTGATGTGCCTGTGATCTGTGTCCTGTGTGCTGTGATCTGTGTCGCTGTGATCTGTGTCCTGTGTGCTGTGATCTGTGTCCTGTGTGCTGTGATCTGTGTCCTGTGTGCTGTGATCTGTGTCCTGTGATCTGTGTGCTGTGATCTGTGTCCGTGCCCTGTGTCTGCTGATCTGTGTCCTGTGTGCTGTGATCTGCGTCCTGTGATGCATGTGATCTGTGTCCTGTGTGCTGTGATCTGTGTCCTGTGTGCTGTGACCTGTGTCCTGTGTGACCTGTGATCTGTGATCTGTGTGCTGTGATCTGTGTCCTGTGTGCTGTGATCTGTGTCCTGCGATCTGCGTACCCGCTGCTGTGACCTGCGTCCGCGTCCTGCTACCTGGCGTGTACCTGTGTGCTGTGACCTGCGTCCTGTGCCTGTGACTGCGTGCCTGTGTCCTGTGTGCTGTGATCTGCGTCCTGGTGTGCTGTGATCCGTGTCCTGTGCGCCTGACCTGCGTCCTGTGTGCTGGTGATCTGCGTCCGTGTGACCTGTGACCCGTGTCCTGTGATCTGTCGCGCCTGTGATGCTGTGTCCTGTGATCCTGTGTGACTGTGACCTGTGTCTGCGTCTGTGACCTGCGACCTGTGACCTGTGTGCTGGTGATCCGTGTCCGGCGACCTGTGATCCGCGTGTGCGACCTGTGTGCGCGACTGCGTCGCTGTGACCTGTGTGCGCTGTGCTGACCGGTGTCCCGGCGCGAGCTGGTGACCTGCGTCCTGCGACTGGCGCGGATCGGCTGCGACCGGTGTCCCTGTGGTGCTGTGATCTCGTGTCTGTGCTGCTGACCCTGTCGTCCTGCGCGCGTGACCTGCGTCCCGGTGCGCCGTGATCCGTGTCCTGGCGGCTGCCGTGATCTGTGTCCTGCTGTCGCCGTGATCTGTGCCCGCGGCTGCTGGCTGGTGATCTGCGTCCTGTGCGCCGGCGATCTGTGTCTGCGTGCCTGTGACCTGTGTCCTGTGATCTGCGCTGCCGCGTCTGTCCCGTGTCCTGTCCCGCGTCTGGTGACCTGTGACCTGGCGCGCCGCGACCTGCGCGTCGCTGCCGCGATCCTGGCGTCCGCGTCCTGTGATCCGCGTCCGCGCGCCGCGACTCCGTGTCTGGTGATGCGCGTCGCGTGGCCTGCCGTGCTGCGTGACTGTGTCCTGTGATCCTGTGTCCTGTGTCTGTGATCTGCTGTCGCTGTGTCCGCTGTGATCTGTGTCCTGTGTGCTGGTGATCTGTGTCCTGTGCGCTGCGATCGCGCGTCCTGTGATCTGCGTCCGCGACTGCGTGCTGGTGATCTGTGTCCTGTGTGCTGCGACCTGCGTCCGTGACCTGTGCGCTGTGATCTGTGTCCTGTGATCAGTGTGCGTCCCGTGTGCTGTGATCTGTGTACCTGGCGTGCTGCGACCCGCGTCCTGCTGCGACTGTGATCTGCGTCCTGTGGTCTGTGACCTGCGTCATGTGATCTGTGTGCATGTGATCTGTGTCCTGCGTGCTGTGATCTGTGTCCTGTGTGATGTGATCTGTGTCCTGTGATCTGTGACTGTGATCTGTGTCCTGTGATCTGCGTCCGTGTCTGTGACTGTGATCTGTGTACCTGTGTGACTGGTGATCTGTGTCCTGCCTGTGCACTGTGATCTGTGTTCCTGTGTCCTGTGATCCTGTGTCCTGTGTGCTGTGATCTGTGTCCTGTGACCTGCGTGCCTGTGATCTGTGATCTGTGTCCTGTGTCATGTGATCTGTGTCCTGTGTACTGTGTACCTGTGTCTGTGTGATGGTGATCTGTGTCCTGTGTGCACTGTGATCTGTGATCCTGTGTGCTGTGATCTGTGTCCTGGTGATCTGTGTCTGTGATCTGTGTCCTGTGTGCTGTGATCCTGTGTCCTGGTGATCTGTGACCTGTGTCCTGTGTCCTGTGTCCTGTGATCTGTGTCCTGTGATCTGTGTCCTGTGACCTGTGTCTGTGATCTGTGTCCTGTGATGCTGTGATCCTGTGATCTGTGTCCTGTGATCTGTGTCCTGTGTGCTGTGATCTGTGTCCTGTGTCCTGTGATCTGTGTCCTGTGATCTGCGACCTGTCGTGCTGTGATCTGTGTCTGCGTGATGTGATCTGTGTCTGGGATCTGTGTCCTGTGTGCTGTGATCTGTGTCCTGTGATCTGCCTGGTGATCTGTGTCCTGTGATCTGTGTCCTGTGATCTGTGTCCTGTGTGCTGTGATCTGTGTCCTGTGTCTGTGATCTGTGTCCTGTGATGCTGTGATCTGTGTGCTGTGATCCTGTGTTCTGTGATCTGTGTCCTGTGATCCTGTGTCCTGTGATCTGTGTCCTGTGTGCTGTGATCTGTGTCCTGTGTGCTGTGTGCTACTGTGTCCTGTGTGCTGTGATCTGTGTCCTGTGTGCTGTGACCTGTGTCCTGTGACCTGTGTGCTGTGATCTGTGTCCTGTGACCTGTGTGCTGTGATCTGTGTCCTGTGTGCTGTGATCTGTGTCCTGTGTGCTGTGATCTGTGTCCTGTGACTGTGATCTGTGTCCTGTGTGCTGTGATCTGTGTGCTGTGATACTGTGTACCTGTGATCTGTGACCTGTGATCTGTGTCCTGGCGCCGTGATCTGTGACCTGTGATCTGTGATCTGTGTCCTGTGATCTGTGTCCTGTGTCCTGTGATCTGTGTCCTGTGATCTGTGATCTGTGTCCTGTGATCTGTGATCTGTGTCCTGTGATCTGTGTCCTGTGATCTGTGATCTGTGTGCTGTGATCTGTGTCTTGTGATCTGTGTCCTGTGATCTGTGTCCTGTGATCTGTGTCCTGTGATCTGTGTGCTGTGTGCTGTGTCCTGTGATCTGTGATCTGTGTGCTGTGATCTGTGTGCTGTGATCTGTGTGCTGTGATCTGTGTCCTGTGTGCTGTGATCTGTGTCCTGTGATCTGTGTGCTGTGATCTGTGTCCTGTGATCTGTGTCCTGTGATCTGTGTGCTGTGATCTGTGTCCTGTGATCTGTGTCCTGTGATCTGTGTCCTGTGTGCTGTGATCTGTGTGCTGTGATCTGTGTCCTGTGATCTGTGTCCTGTGATCTGTGTCCTGTGATCTGTGTCCTGTGATCTGTGACCTGTGATCTGTGATCTGTGTCCTGTGATCTGTGTGCTGTGATCTGTGTCCTGTGATCTGTGTCCTGTGTCCTGTGATCTGTGTCCTGTGATCTGTGATCTGTGTCCTGTGATCTGTGTCCTGTGATCTGTGATCTGTGTGCTGTGCGATCTGTGTCCTGTGATCTGTGTCCTGTGATCTGTGTCCTGTGATCTGTGTGCTGTGTGCTGTGTCCTGTGATCTGTGATCTGTGTGCTGTGATCTGTGTGCTGTGATCTGTGTGCTGTGATGCTGTGATCTGTGTCCTGTGATCTGTGTGCTGTGTGCTGTGTCCTGTGATCTGTGATCTGTGTGCTGTGTCCGTGTCCGTGATCTGTGATCTGTGTGCTGTGATCTGTGTGCTGTGATCTGTGTCCTGTGATCTGTGTCCTGTGATCTGTGTCCTGTGATCTGTGTGCTGTGATCTGTGTCCTGTGATCTGTGTCCTGTGATCTGTGTGCTGTGATCTGTGTGCTGTGATCTGTGTCCTGTGATCTGTGTCCTGTGATCTGTGTGCCTGTGATCTGTGTCCTGTGATCTGTGTCCTGTGATCTGTGTCCTGTGATCTGTGTCTGTGATCTGTGTCCTGTGATCTGTGTCCTGTGATCTGTGTCCTGTGATCTGTGTCCTGTGATCTGTGATCTGTGTCCTGTGATCTGTGTCCTGTGATCTGTGTCTGTCTGTGATCTGTGTCCTGTGATCTGTGATCTGTGTGCTGTGATCTGTGTCCTGTGTCTGTGATCTGTGTCCTGTGATCTGTGTCCTGTGATCTGTGATCTGTGTCCTGTGATCTGTGTCCTGTGATCTGTGATCTGTGTGCTGTGATCTGTGTCCTGTGTGCTGTGATCTGTGTCCTGTGATCTGTGTCCTGTGATCTGTGTCCTGTGATCTGTGTCCTGTGTGCTGTGATCTGTGTCCTGTGTCCTGTGATCTGTGATCTGTGTCCTGTGATCTGTGTCCTGTGATCTGTGTCCTGTGATCTGTGTGCTGTGATCTGTGTCCTGTGATCTGTGTCCTGTGATCTGTGTCCTGTGTGCTGTGATCTGTGTCCTGTGATCTGTGTCCTGTGATCTGTGATCTGTGTCCTGTGATCTGTGTCCTGTGATCTGTGATCTGTGATCTGTGATCTGTGTCCTGTGATCTGTGTCCTGTGATCTGTGTCCTGTGATCTGTGTCCTGTGATCTGTGATCTGTGTCCTGTGATCTGTGTCCTGTGATCTGTGATCTGTGTCCTGTGTGCTGTGATCTGTGTCCTGTGATCTGTGATCTGTGTCCTGTGATCTGTGTCCTGTGTGCTGTGATCTGTGTCCTGTGATCTGTGTCCTGTGTGCTGTGATCTGTGTCCTGTGATCTGTGTCCTGTGATCTGTGATCTGTGTGCTGTGATCTGTGTCCTGTGATCTGTGTCCTGTGATCTGTGTCCTGTGTGCTGTGATCTGTGATCTGTGTGCTGTGATCTGTGTCCTGTGATCTGTGTCCTGTGATCTGTGTCCTGTGTGCTGTGATCTGTGTCCTGTGATCTGTGATCTGTGTCCTGTGATCTGTGTCCTGTGATCTGTGTGCTGTGATCTGTGTCCTGTGATCTGTGATCTGTGTGCTGTGATCTGTGTCCTGTGCTGTGATCTGTGTCCTGTGATCTGTGATCTGTGTGCTGTGATCTGTGTCCTGTGATCTGTGTCCTGTGATCTGTGTGCTGTGATCTGTGTCCTGTGATCTGTGTCCTGTGATCTGTGCCTGTGATCTGTGTCCTGTGATCTGTGATCTGTGTCCTGTGATCTGTGTCCTGTGATCTGTGATCTGTGTGCTGTGATCTGTGTCCTGTGATCTGTGTCCTGTGATCTGTGTCCTGTGATCTGTGTCCTGTGATCTGTGTCCTGTGATCTGTGTCTGTGTCCTGTGATCTGTGATCTGTGTGCCTGTGATCTGTGTCCTGTGATCTGTGTCCTGTGATGCTGTGATCTGTGTCGCTGTGATCTGTGTCCTGTGATCTGTGTGCTGTGATCTGTGTCCTGTGATGCTGTGATCTGTGTCTGTGATCTGTGTGCTGTGATCTGTGTCCTGTGATCTGTGTCCTGTGATCTGTGTCCTGTGTGCTGTGATCTGTGTCCTGTGATCTGTGTCTGTGTCTGTGATCTGTGTCCTGTGATCTGTGTCCTGTGATCTGTGATCTGTGTCTGTGATCTGTGTCCTGTGATCTGCCTGTGACTGTGACCTGTGTCCTGTGATCTGTGTCCTGTGTCTGTGATCTGTGTCCTGTGATCTGTGATCCTGTGTCCTGTGATCTGTGTCCTGTGATCTGTGTCTGTGATCTGTGTCCTGTGATCTGTGTCCTGTGATCTGTGTCCTGTGATCTGTGTCCTGTGATCTGTGTGCCTGTGATCTGTGTCCTGTGATCTGTGTCTGTGATCTGTGATCTGTGTGCTGTGATCTGTGTCCTGTGTGCTGTGATCTGTGTCCTGTGATCTGTGTCCTGTGTGCTGTGATCTGTGTCCTGTGATGCTGTGTCTGTGATCTGTGTCCTGTGATCTGTGTCCTGTGTGCTGTGATCTGTGTCCTGTGATCTGTGTCCTGTGATCCTGTGTCCTGTGATCTGTGTCCTGTGTGCTGTGATCTGTGTGTCTGTGATCTGTGTGCCTGTGATCTGTGTCCTGTGATCTGTGATCTGTGTCCTGTGATCTGTGTCCTGTGATCTGTGTCCTGTGATCTGTGTCCTGTGATCTGTGTGCTGTGATCTGTGTGCTGTGATCTGTGTCCTGTGATCTGTGTCCTGTGATCCTGTGATCTGTGTCCTGTGATCCTGTGATCTGTGTCCTGTGATCTGTGTCCTGTGATCTGTGTCCTGTGATCTGTGTCCTGTGATCTGTGTCCTGTGCTGTGATCTGTGTCCTGTGATCTGTGTCCTGTGATCTGTGTCCTGTGATCTGTGTCCTGTGATCTGTGTCCTGTGACTGTGTCTGTGTCTGTGTGCTGTGATCTGTGTGCTGTGATCTGTGTCCTGTGATCTGTGTGCTGGTGATCTGCTGTGCTGTGATCTGTGTCCTGTGATCTGTGTCTGTGATCTGTGATCTGTGTCCTGTGATCTGTGTCCTGTGATCTGTGATCTGTGTCCTGTGATCTGTGTCCTGTGATCTGTGATCTGTGTCTGTGTCCTGTGATCTGTGTCCTGTGATCTGTGACCTGTGATCCTGTGTGCTGTGATCTGTGTCCTGTGATCTGTGTGCTGTGATCTGTGTCCTGTGATCTGTGTCCTGTGATCTGTGTCCTGTGATCTGTGTCCTGTGATCTGTGTCCTGTGATCTGTGATCTGTGTCCTGTGATCTGTGTCCTGTGATCTGTGTCCTGTGATCTGTGTCCTGTGATCTGTGTCCTGTGATCTGTGTCCTGTGATCTGTGTCCTGTGTGCTGTGATCTGTGTCCTGTGATCTGTGTCCTGTGATGCTGTGATCTGTGTCCTGTGTGCTGTGATCTGTGATCTGTGATCTGTGTGTCTGTGATCTGTGTCCTGTGATCTGTGTCCTGTGATCTGTGTCGCTGTGATCTGTGTCCTGTGATCTGTGTCCTGTGATCTGTGTCCTGTGATCTGTGTCCTGTGTGCTGTGATCTGTGTCCTGTGTCTGTGATCTGTGTCCTGTGATCTGTGTCCTGTGATCTGTGTGCTGTGATCTGTGTCCTGTGATCTGTGTCTGTGTCTGTGATCTGTGTCGCTGTGATCTGTGTCCTGTGATCTGTGTCCTGTGACGTCTGTGATCTGTGTGCTGTGATCTGTGTCCTGTGATCTGTGTCCTGTGATCTGTGACCTGTGTGCTGTGATCTGTGTCCTGTGATCTGTGTCCTGTGTCTGTGATCTGTGTCCTGTGATCTGTGTCCTGTGATCTGTGATCTGTGTGCTGTGATCTGTGTCCTGTGATCTGTGACCTGTGTCCTGTGTCCTGTGATCTGTGTCCTGTGTGTCTGTGATCTGTGTCCTGTGATCTGTGATCCTGTGACCTGTGTCCTGTGATCTGTGTCCTGTGTGCTGTGATCTGTGTCCTGTGTGCTGTGATCTGTGTCCTGTGTGCTGTGATCTGTGTCCTGTGTGCTGTGATCTGTGTCCTGTGTGCTGTGATCTGTGTCCTGTGATCTGTGTGCTGTGATCTGTGTCCTGTGACCTGTGTGCTGTGATCTGTGTCCTGTGATCTGTGATCTGTGTCCTGTGATCTGTGTCCTGTGTGCTGTGATCTGTGTCCTGTGTGCTGTGATCTGTGTCCTGTGTGCTGTGATCTGTGTCCTGTGATCTGTGTGCTGTGATCTGTGACCTGTGTGCTGTGATCTGTGTGCTGTGACCTGTGTGCTGTGATCTGTGTCCTGTGTGCTGTGATCTGTGTCCTGTGTCTGTGCTGTGATCTGTGTCCTGTGATCTGTGTGCTGTGATCTGTGATCCTGTGTGCTGTGATCTGTGTCCTGTGATCCTGTGATCTGTGTCCTGTGTGCTGTGATCTGTGTCCTGTGTGCTGTGATCTGTGTCCTGTGTGATGTGATCTGTGTCCTGTGTGATGTGATCTGTGTCCTGTGTGATGTGATCTGTGTCCTGTGTGCTGTGATCTGTGTCCTGTGTGATGTGATCTGTGTCCTGTGTGATGTGATCTGTGTCCTGTGTGCTGTGATCTGTGTCCTGTGATCTGTGTCCTGTGATCTGTGTCCTGTGTGCTGTGATCTGTGTCCTGTGTGATGTGATCTGTGTCCTGTGTGCTGTGATCTGTGTCCTGTGTGCTGTGATCTGTGTCCTGTGTGCTGTGATCTGTGTCCTGTGTGCTGTGATCTGTGTCCTGTGTGCTGTGATCTGTGTCCTGTGTGATGTGATCTGTGTCCTGTGTGCTGTGATCTGTGTCCTGTGTGCTGTGATCTGTGTCCTGTGTGCTGTGATCTGTGTCCTGTGTGCTGTGATCTGTGTCCTGTGTGCTGTGATCTGTGTCCTGTGTGATGTGATCTGTGTCCTGTGTGCTGTGATCTGTGTCCTGTGTGATGTGATCTGTGTCCTGTGTGCTGTGATCTGTGTCCTGTGTCCTGTGATCCCGCGTCCTCCGTGTGTGATCTGCGTCCTGCCATCCGCGTCCTGGTGTCCTGCTGACCTGCGTTCCTGTGTCCTGTGATCTGCGTCCTGTGATCTGTGTCCTGCGTCCTGTGATCTGCGTCCTGGTGTGCTGCTGATCTGCGTCCTGTGTGATGTGATCTGCGTCCTGGCGCGCCGCGATCGGCGTCCTGCGCGCCGGTGATATCTGTGTCCTGTGTGATGCGACCGGCGTCCCGCGCGCTGCGACCGGTCCTGCGTACTGGTGCCGATTGTGTCCGCGCGATGTGATCTGCGTCTGTGTGCTGTGATCGGTGTCTGCGTGATCTGCTACGCGCTGGCGCACGCCCGCGAACTGGTGTGGCGATCTGGTGACCTGCGCCGCTACCCGGCGTCCTGGCGACCTGCGGTGACCTGGCGCGCGCGCCGCGACCCGCGTTCCTGGCGCGCCGGCGATTCTCCTGCGTCCGTGCGCCGCCACCCGGGGCGTCTGCGCGGCGATCGGCGTTCCTGGCGATCGCGACCTGGCGCGCCGCGAATCTGCGTCGCGGCTGCTGGTGATCTGGTGACCTGCGTCCGTGTCCTGCGGGTACCTGTGCGGCTGGCGTATCGGCGTCCGCTACCGGCGTCTGCGTCTGGCGGACTGCGCTGCGACCCGCGTCCTGTGCGCCGCGATCGCGTCCTGTGATCTGCGCATCTGTGACCTGCGCGCCGCGATCTGCGTCCCTGTGTGCTGTGATCTGCGGACCGCGTCTGTGATCTGCGTCCCGTGATCTGTGACCTGCGCGCCGCGATCTGCGTCCGCGATCCGTGACCTGCGCGCCTGCCTACCGCGCGCGCCGCGATCTGCTACCTGCGCGCCGCCACCCGCGTCCTGTGATTCGTGACCTGCGTGCTGACCCGCGTCCGTGATCTGGTACTGGCGGTGGCCGGTACCTGCGCGCCGGTGATCGTGAGCAACACGACCTCGAACCAAGCTCGCAAAAA